>JAABKJ010075445.1:68049338-68434158 GCA_011634705.1 Andricus grossulariae | reverse complement strand
CTCGAAAGTCGAGTGGTTCACCCCTCGGGGTTGAAAACTCTTGAAATCTGGTGTAGAAACCTTCGTGAAATGTTTGAAATCTTTGTGAAATATTTTTAATGTTAACAGAAAATATATTTCAAATCTTTGTAAAAACCTTTGAAATCTAAAATCTTTTTAGTAGATAGGCAGAGGGTGAACATTCTTGAAATCTAGTGTACAAGTCTGCATGGAATGTTTGAAATCTTAGTAAAATGTTTTGAAATCTTTAAAATATTTAGAATCTTTGTGAAAACTTGGAAATATTTGCAATAATTTTTAAAATCTTATGAAAACATTGATATCTTTGAAATCTTTGTGAAATTTTGAAAATATTCAAAATCTTTGTGAAATGTTTGGCAATTTTTATATTTTTTTTGAAAACTTTTAATATCTTTTGAAATCTTTGTGAAATCATGAAAGTATTCCAAATCTTTTGAAATCCTTGAAGTTTTTCTGAAATATTTTAAATCTTTCTAGAATTTTTTGAAATATTTGAAATCTTTGTGAAATATTTTTAAATCTTTGAAATATTCTGAGATCACTCTTGAAATCTGGTGAAAATCTTGTGTGAAATCTTTGAAATCTTGTTGAAGTCTGAAATATTTTTGAAACCTTTGGAATCTAACATTTTTTGAGTTATAGATAGGCAGCGCGGGTTATAATTATCAATATTACTAACTTACCGATATCGAGACTGTTCCACAGCTCAAGTGGTTCGTGTCCGTGCTAAGTTATATGTTATATGTTATATGTTTAAATTTGCGTAAGAACATTTAAAATCTTTTGAAGTAATTTCTATCATTGAAATCTTTGTGAAATATTGAAAACGTTCGAAATCTTTTGAAATTTTTGGAATGTTTGAAATCTTTGAAAGTTTTTGAAATGCTTGATTTTTTTTAGAATAGAAAATGTTTTGAAGTCTTTGTCTTTGAAATCCTTGACGTTATTTTGAAATTTTTGAAATCTTTAGAAATCATTGATATGTTTGTGAAATCTTAAAAATATTTGAAATGTTTGTGGAATATTTTGACATCTTTGTGAAATCCTTAAAACTTTGTGAAATCTTTGAAATCTCAAATTATAATGTACAATTCATTGAAACTGTGTGCTATTGAAGTTAAAAATCATTAATGAAAATAATAGAGAGTGTAATTAACGTGAGTCGTGACACACAATATCATCAGGATATAAATTAGCCTTAAGCGTGAGGAATTTCTCAAGAAAAGTTAATTTGCCGGCGCACAATTAATTCCTGCGAGTTAGTTTCTTTCCCATTCTCGGCTCGGTCTCGGATGGTTCGATCAATTATTTATCTGCTCCAGGGCGCCAGATAGTCGAGGCACACTCCTGCCGTATTTCGTTGTAAATTCAACAGGTTTGTTTTCCGCGGCAGGGCAGTAGGAACTTTTTTTGCAGCCGACGCCCCTCGGTATTCTTCGTTCATCGAGTGACTAGCCACTGGCCACTAGCCTGAAAGGGACTGACGAATCGAAGAGGAGCGACCATTCAGGGGACGCGGCGCGATTTTCAATCGACAGGGATTTCCTCGAACCGGTCGTCAATTCTGGTAGCTCGTCAGGAGAGCTGAGCTACTGGCAGGGCAGCTACTGGATCGCAGATTCGCAATGATACTGGTTCCCCATTCAAGCCGTTCTTCTTACAATCTTAATGCCAGCGAGGCTCCTTCCTTACCTTGCTTGCTTGATATTCCGAACGAGTACGAATCCAGTTTAGTTTGTCTGCCTGAGTACTGACTACCCTGACTACTGACCAGTCAACCAATCAGAATTAAGTCCATTTTTAATCATACGTATACTCAAGATTACAACCTTACTGCTTACATATATGGTCTGAAGTGATTATTAAAGTTCATGATGAGCGAATTTACATTTTTCAACATTGCAGACTTCACACACTTTTCCCCTACTCCCCTCTTTCCCATTCATTAAGAAATTTCTCTTTCTTCCCCTGGTTTCAATAAACTTCCCTTTTCTCGCATTTTCCCTTAAATGCGAACTAAAATAATAGAGGCCAATAAGAAAATGCGACTATTTTTGGGTGAGAGAGAGGGAGAAACAACTCGGGTAATCCGCTGAACCACACGTAATCCAGAATTATCCACTTGTAATCCAATTAATTTGGAGTAATTTAGATAGTACACGGAGAAAAATGGATGTTTAAACGTAACATCTAGATGCTCAGGTTTAACATATTTTATGTTTAATACAAATAATAAAATAACCTCGGAATGGACTGAAACTAAGATTGACGAAATGCATACACACGGTAAACGTAAAGGTCGAGTTTCAGGCGATGAATGGAGACTGGGTGTTTGGAATGGCCCCTGGACCTAAGTCGACACTTCACTATAATGTTTGAAGAAATGAAAGAAAACAATTTTTTATTTTTCATTATTGCATCCTAATAAATTCTTAATCCAGCATTCTGAATATTTTCTCCAGTTTTTAGGATCCTTATAATTGAATACACCTGCGAAAATAAATAAGAATTGTAACGCTGTATTCCAAGAAGCCATTAACTAAATTGCCACTTTTATTATTTGGATATTTCTTAAAGAATTAATGCTCTTTATTGTTTATTGATGAAACATATGATCTCTCTTATGTGTATCTATTTACATGCACATTTTCTAGGAAATTAGACCATCTCAAATTACAAAAATTTATATCAAAATTATTTCTCTCTTCAAAAAAATATTATAAAATGTGTCAAAAAACGTTTTCAAAATTTAACTTGCTCGCTCGTAAAATGAAACTCAAAAGAATAGTCGCTATCAGGTGTCGCAGGATCATTTTTAAATCCCGCGTATTCTAAAATCATATGAAGAAAAATTAATAAAAATGTATTTGCAATTTTGAATTTAGACTCTTACTTCTTTCTTGATTTGCTTGAAGATCCAGCAGTGTTATAAATGAATTGTAAAGTTTATAAACCGGAAGCCAATGTAGGCCGAGAAAATTCTCTTCTATCTTGTTCTCTCGAAGTTCATCATGCATGCCATTGTGTTATGAACTTGGTTTCACCTACATTTTTTTAAATTTCGTCGCATTCAAGATTTAGTGATATTATCACTGTAAATTTGTTAATAAAATATTTCTATTCTTAATGCATGAATTACCTCAAATTGAAAGCGTTTGTAAATGTGAGTTGTTCGAACTTCAAAAAATTTCAACTGAAAATGTTAAATTATAAATATTTAAAATTGATTAATATTTTACTGTGGAAGAATTCCTAAAAGAATCATCTCCTACGCATCAGCAAATGAAAAGCTCTAATAATGTTCGACTTCGAGCCATGCTAATGTGCCTTGTCATAATTTGTATGTTTTCTCTTGGATTCTTTGAAATTATATTTTTTATTATTGTAGTTTTGGTCCATTGTTGATCCATCCAACGGCTTGCCCGTTCATCATACTTTCCTTCAAGCAAAACCACTGCAAAAGGACATAAGTGCCACCATTTTTCACAGTAGAAATGCTAGCAAATCTATTTGAACCACTTTGTTGAGAAATTGATAGGTTATGAAACAATATCAAAAAAAGGCATTCTCGTTTCAAGATTTCATAATTTTTCAGACTTCAAATTCTAACTTATTTAATTTTGAAGGCTAATTCTTTAAAATTTTTACAATTTTGAATATATGATATCAAAACATTGTCTTATTTTGAACCACGCATGATGAAAACTATATAAGTTAGATAATGCTCCTTTCTTATAAATTATAAAGGAACATTTTAACTTTGAAATTGAGAAATTTCAAATGTTTTAATTTTTAGTTTAAATGACTGAAAATTAGAAGACTTCTGTAACAGGCTTTGCTGACATTCTTAATTGAATTTTGTAATGTTGCTGTGTTTTCATTTTTTAAGTGAATGAGCGAAGGTTAAGTACATTAAGCGGGCGAATAATCTTGTTTTTTTCACTTTGAAGTGACGTATAGTAACCTGTTTACATGTTTTACGATATCACCTTCTGGCAGCGTCATCGATACACTAAACCTTCTTAAATTCTTCAATTAAAGTTAAAAATGAATAATTAGTTAAATTTTTCTCATGGAGGTCTAGAGAATTCACCGGTAAATATTTTTTTTTTTTTGAAATGGAAGAAAACCGGAAAATGACCAGGAATCTTTTTTGTAGGATTTTAGTAGTCATCCTGAAATATTTTGTAATATATATTTTTGTCTTCAGCTTTTCTTTTTTCTATAAGGATGACGATTTTTTAACACCTATACAGGGCTCACATCAATATTAATGAAAAAATAATTTTACAAAAACAGTCCTCATAAATGATTAACTGAAAACTTATTTTCCTGTATACTTTCAAGAAATTTATATTTCAATCGAAGTTTTTGACACATAGACTACATAATTATACATTAACCAAGTCAAATATTGCGAGCAGGGTGGATTATCGTTAGAGTTTTTGTAAAATGTAAATGACAACTTTTGATCTTTGGATAATAAAAAGCTAGATTAATTGTATGTTAACTCAAACTACAGAGAAAGTATTTTCATGCTTTCTTAAAAAGGCCGTGTATTATTATTCATTTCAAATTCCGAAAATTAAAAATTGTTGTATTTTTCAGGCTTAAGTTTGAAAATGTTCAACCTGAAATATCTTGTCTTACTGCGTACATTTTCGAACTACAAATCATTACTTCATCATCACAGAAGGTATTAATTTTCTTCAAAATTTGCCCCCCCCCCTCCCTGTTTTGTCAATTGTCCACGTTTTGAGACCTCCTGACCACAAAAAGCAGGTCTACAAATCTATAAATTTTCTTAGAACCACTTTACGCTGGATGTGTATTTTAAGTTGAAATTGCATAAAATAATATTGAAAATAAAGAAATTAAATTCATGGAAACACGATGAGGGATGCAATCAAATGTATAATAACAAAAGTGTTTTTTATAGTATGCGCACTTTTTTTTGCTTAGAAAATCAGAAGAATGAAAATATGGCTGCTTGATTACCAATGCATATTATGGAATAAGAAAATAATGTAGAAAATTTTGCGTTTCGAACAAAATCGAGTTTGTAGCACGAGATACCGGAAAAAACAACCCCTTGAAAGATTTCTTGCAGGACATAGTTAATGGAGCTGTCTACATACTGTCAGATAATTGAGTCTACAAGATGATGTATATTAAATTTACTACACGTATATGCATATTGCTTCCATCACATTTATAGTAAAATCGCTATAGAAATGTCTAACAGTGTACTCCCCCTTTCACCTGCGCATGACCAGATAACGCTAAAGAGTGGACCCCAAAAAATGCAGCACGTGCTTGTATGAAGACAATTTTTGAGGACTATAAACATCCAACGCCCTTTACTCTATATGACCCTAATTATCACGCTCGCATGGTTACGTACTCTCCCTCTTACCTGAGCAAGACCAGATAACGCTACAGAGGGGCGTGTGTGTATTAAGAAAATTTGAGGTTTGTCTGATGACTGTGAAAACCTAACGTTCTTCACTCTATATGACCTCAATTATCTAGCTCTAACGGATATGCATTTCTCCTATCACCTTGGCTAAATTATATATCGCCTAAGAGTGGACCCCGGAAATAGAATGATTTGACATGGTTAGTTTAATGTGATTCTTTTTAGAATATTTTTATAGTTGCAGTTACATGAGGTAAAAATGCCGCACATTGTTTTGGTAAAAGTAGATTCCCTCTTATTTCGACTGAGTGTATACATATAATCTTTCAACTTTTCAGAATGATATGGCACGGTTGGCTTAACGTGATTCTTTTTAGAATATTTTCACAGTAGAAGTCATTCGGGTCGGCAATACCTGACACACATATATATATATATATATATTTCTACTTGTATACTAGAGGTGAGAATTTTTAAATGAAAACATAATATTGTACATTTCAGTTTAGTCACATTTATTGATTAAAATAGTTTGCAAAGAAAGAATAGAATACACATAATAATCAACATACATTACATATAGTTAAAGTAGACGTATGTAATGTCACACCTTTCCATAATGATGCAACATGGTTAGTTGAACGTGATTCTTGTTATTACATTTTTTCGTACACTAGAAGTCAGATGGGTCAATAATACACATCACATACATACAGAGAATCTTCGAGCAACACAACGAGATCGGTCTCAAATTCAACACCTTGCGCGCCAGATTTGTCCTGAAGATCCACGGTTTATACAAGAAGCTTATTACGACGCAACATCTCAGCTATATGGCTATTCACTTCTAGACTTAAAACAATCAACTCCTGACAATTGTCGCTATCGCACAAGTATATTACCGGACGATCCTCATCAGTACGTTTACATACCAGTGAAGAGTATAAAGTGGAGAAACAGTGATTTTCAAGTTCCAGTTACACATTTGTGATGACGTCGATAGGTTGGAAGTCAATAGGCAAGAAGAATGCCATAGTTTTGCATGTCCTTTGTCATATAAATCCGGATCAAGGACAGGCAATACTAAAAACATCTGATGTCAAACTCACAAAGTGTATTTGTGAGTGTGCCTTAAATATCTTATTGGGAAATATTCCTCTTGCAGATAATCAGGAGCTAAAATTGAAAACATAGAAAGACATTACGAAAGATAGTCGAAACACGCGGTACATGGAAAAGCAAGAAAAAATTTATTCTTCAAAAAGGTGGATTTCTGCCCCTCCTACTTGGACCAATCATTGGTGGTTTGCTCTCCAATCTGGTTAAATCTTCCTCGTAGAACTTTCAGAAATATCGAGCATACAAGAAAAATGGTACTAATATTATTATTATTTTTAACAATGTCTTGAATTTCCGCAAATAGTCTTATATAATAAGAGAATCCTCCAGATAGTGTGATATAATTTTAAAAATCAAAATTGTGTTTAAATTGTTTTGTATACTTAGATCTGATCTTCATACTACTGGGTTTGATATACGGGTTTTCATATTCTTCGATTCTACTCATTATATATCTTGTAGATTGATCAACGTAGTTACTAGATTACCGGCGAAATTCGAAAATAATTGTTTTATTTTAATAATTTCGAATAATAACAACTTTTATCTATTCAAAATTTTGTTTATTGATTCGTTCTGGATGAATCGCAAATACTCAAATGTTGAATTTCAAATATCTTAGGAAAATAACTCTATTATAGAGGCCTTATTAGTATAGAAGTGGAGAATCTGTGAGAAAAGTTCAGGTTGGATTCAGTATCCATTGTGCATTTTTAAATTTGATTAATAAATACAAAATCAATGATTACCTCAAAGAGTTGACTTTTGTTTAAAATGAAATGATAATTGTGCTTATCAGGTCCAATAAAATTCGTTATAATGAAAACTAACATTTTCACCGCGAATGCACATTTATCACTAACAAATTGTTGCCTGCGTTTTTCAGTGGAGAAGGGCAGTAAAGGTTAGACCATTGCATTATGACGAGTAGTGAATGCAACAATTCTTGCATTATGAAAGGCTCTGTGACTACATATCAAATTGTTACGGAACAGATAAACTGGCGATATTAATTAAAAAATGGTATGATCTGAGTCGCGTTCAGTTAAAAATGCATATTTTGAAATTGAAATTGAAAAATCTGTATTTAATTGAATGTTTAATGAGATCATTGTTTGTTAGTCACTCATGAATTTTTTAAGTCACCAGAATTGCCCTTGTGAATAAGTTGAGCAATTAAGATATCGAAAGAGACACAATGCAACGTATCTAAGGACTCTTATTCTTGAGTGCTGATAAAATAGCTATCTGTAAACTACCCTGAAGTTAAATTGTTAATAAAAATACTCAATTTGAACGGAAGTGATCATCCCACCGCTGCCATCAAATTAGCTGTCACGTCCCGAGCAAAAGGCGAGGGTGGTATGGAAAAGAGAGAGACCAGTGTGCTGATTATGTCAGGCAGGTAAGACCTGAGCTGATTTGTATAAAAATGATTATTTTCCTTCAAAATGAATTAAAAGACTGTCATTCAATTATTTAAAATTCTCGTAATATAAGAGGGGGAAATTTGTATATATAAAAATTTAATACACGAATTTTCAAGATATTGAGAACATAAAAACAATAAAAAGTCAATAAAAAATACAAATTACAATGAGGGACCTCTAAATCATATACTGCTTTGAATATTTTTCGTTTGAAAATTTTGTTTACTAAAAAGGTACATCTTAGCATAGTATACTTTTTCAGACTTGAAAAGCATTTTGTTTTCTCAATCCTCATATCTCTAAATATAATCTCATTACAACGAAAAATATTAAAATTTTCAAACTTTTCGGGAATTTTTAAATTCGGTATTTCTATTTCTTTTCGGGAATTTCAAATTTCAGGAATTATATATGTTCGGAAATTTTTCAATTCGGAAATTTTTTTGGGGGAAATTTGCACTTTCGGGAATTTTAAATTTCAGGGAAAATATGTCATCTAGGTCTGCAATTTTAATATTGCACGGTACTAGCCACACATTTGAGATTAAGTGAGTTAAGACGGGGATTTCCTTTGAAACAATTACAAAAATACTTAGATTATATTTTAATAAAGCTAGCTCGATAGTTTCTATGGCAATTTTTTCAAACTATTGTTCATTTTCTATAAGCGAAATTGCCAAGTTTTGAAAGAAAAAGATATTATCATTCAAATCTCGAATGACAGCCAATGCACTATTTGCTTCTGCATGTTTCACTGAATTTAGAAATAGAAGTCCCAGATACGTACTAGATTGTTGACTCTCATCATGGCGCATCTGGGAACTCGCAAAAGACTCATTAAGAAGAGTTTTTGAAACTATCTCAATTGTTGGTCGTGATAGGGCTGTTCGTATGATTCTGAGGAATTCCTCAAAATAATTTGATTCCACAAAACCTATTTCAATATTATTTGCAAACAATAAGTTTTCTAGTGCTTCATCGATAGATTTTTGCTCTCTTTCTGTGATTTCGTCTAAGAATGGCTTGAGAGATTTTTTACTTTTTATTTTAGAACGAGTGTCGACAGGACGCTTACTAGCAGAAAGGACAACAGCACGACGAGAAATAGACTGACCAGGAGGCAGAAAAGAACTGCATTTTTTCCACTCTATCCAATGACGCATACATTTGAATTTGAATCAATTGATTGCAAATTATCAACCTGAAACAATTGAAAAAAAAAAAATTTCGTGAAAAGAGATACAAAGAAAATGTTGAAAAATGAATAAATCTAGGTAAATTTGTAAGCAATTTTTATATGCTTTTAATTTTTTATTAAATTCTAAGAATTAAAATATATTTTTGATATAATCTTTTCTTAGCGAAATATTCAAAAAAAATTTCCTGTGTCAAAATTGAACATTGAATTAAAAATTGAAAATTTTCCTGTGTAAAAATTGAACATAAATAATAAATAAACAATAAATAGTAAATAATAACGAAATTGAATAATAATGATAATGAAATGAAATAATAATGATAATAATGAAATCAAATCAAAATTATGAATTTTCATTCATAATGATGAATCTTGAACTGGAATTGTTAAATTTTAAATCAAAAAGATAAACTTGCCACAAATGATAAATCTTTAAACTGGAACAGTTGAATTTTCAATCAATAATATAAAATTTCAACAAAGACATATTTCTACAAATAAGGCGAAATTTTAAACTAAAATTGTCAAATAATCAATTGAAATAGTCAAATTTTCAGTTTAAAAATTCGTTTGAAGAAAAAACTAATTTTCAAAATATATTATAATTAAATATATATAATTAAATTTTCAGTTAAAAAGATGAATTTTTAGCTAAAAATATTAATTTTCAGTCGAAAAGATCAAATTCTACCAAAGAGGACGAATTTTCAACTAAAAAAGGTAATTTTTTCACCAAAAATTGAACAGTTATATTTTTAGAAAAAAAAATTAATGTTTAACCAAAGAGATGAATTTTTAACTAAAATAATGAAATATTCAATTGCAACAGTTACATTTTCAGTTATAAAAAAATTAATTTTCAACAAAAAAAGAAACAAATTTTCAACAAAATAGTTTCAACTGGAATGGTTGAATTTTTAGTCAGAAAAATTAATTTTCAACACAAGAAAAAACGAACATTAAACAAAATAGCTTATTTGATTCGAAGAGATGAAGTTTCAATTAAAATGATGAATCTTCAAACAAATTCAACAAAAGGCGCTTATGAAGGCAAAATTCAAAACAAAACGCAGCTTTTTAAAAAAATCTCTGGGTGTCTTTAAAAATAATTGATTAAAGCAATAACTAATGTCAGATACCTTTTCCTATAGGTAATCATCATTATGTTGTAACACAAAATTTAGTAACTAATTTGTTTTTAATTCCAGATATTCACTTTATCATACTAAACCTATAATTACTTTTATTTGTAATTCTTAAACTGAATTTTTAACCTTAAAATTCGCTTTTGATCTGTGCAATAATGAAAAAAATTTACTTACTGAATTGTCGTTTATTAGGAAAATTTTCTCAGCAATTTCTGTGTTGCTTTCATTTAAATTAAAGCTCATCCTTGAACTGTCCTCCTGGCTAAGATAACTTTGATCGAAATGCATTTTGTCCTCATATTCTACAGTGATTATGCCATTTTTCCTGTAGAAAAAAGTAGTCCTAATATTGCCTTATGGCCTATTATAATTGCGGAAAATACTTTCATTATTTTGAAATATAAGAACGTTAAGAACTTACCTATGGGGTTTTAACCTCTCTTCTGATGTATTTTTTAATGTGCGGTCAAAGAGGGCCATTCTTAGACACTTATCCATAAATATAATAAATAGCCATGAGGACATAACGCATCCTTGTTTAATTTTATAAATAAATGCCCAGTGTGGATTTTTAATGGCAGAGCTGAATAGCCTTTCCTCCTAATTTTGTTAAAATTATGTTGTCAGTGATGTTTAATGATGAAAATTTTAATCCGATATTTTTAAATACTTTTATAAACCAATGCCCAATGTGGACATTTGAAGGCGGAAAAAATTGTTTCTTCTCCTAATTTTCCTTAAATTATATCATCAGTGATGTTTTGTGATGAAACTTTGTAATTTGATATTTTTTATTAATTTTATAGACAAATGCCCAGTGTGGACATTTGAAGAGCAGAAAGCAAAAGTTTTCTCGTTTTATTTTTTTTTTTAAATCATGTTGTCAGTTATATGTAATGAAGAAAATTTTTAATCAGATATTTTGTAATAATTTTATAAACAACTGCCCAGTATGGACATTTGAAGGCAGAAAGAAATCGTTTTTCTCTTAGTTTTCCATAAATGATGTCATCAGTGATGTTTAGTGATAAAAATTTGTCAATCCATATTCTAAAATAATTTTCTAACAAATTCTGTAATCAAATGCCTAGTTTTTACGTTTAAAGGCAGAACAAATTCGCTTTTCTCTTAATTTTTCTAAAATTATCTCGCCAATGATGTTTATTCATGAAATTATGTTACCCGATATTTTTTTTGTTAGTTTTTAAAACCAATTCTATAAAAAAGATGCCGAATGTAGACGCTTAAAGTAATTTTCACTCATGAAAATTTGCGTCCACACTGAGCATATGTTCGTCAAATTCGTTACTGCAATTTTCTTTTTTAATAATAATTTTTTGACTTCCGCCCCTCATATGAGTATTGTGTAGGTGTGTGTAGGGGGGGGGGGGAAATATATATGGTTTTTTTTTTTTACTAAAACACTTTTCAAATATTTCAAAGGTTTTTGCCTCTCTCAATTCTTATGATTCTGAATTATTTTTTAGGCATCCAGGGGAATTTTCAATTAATTTTCATGGTTTTGAAAGGAAGTTCAAAGAACAAACAATCAGAAATTTTATTTTTACTAAAAATTCCTGACACTTTAAGGGTCCTTTTTGTGCTTAAACAATTACAGGGATTAATTATAATGATCTTTCACTGAAATTTATAATAATATCTCAACACTTTTTCAAAGAATTTGATTACAATAAATCAAGAATTGCACAATATTCCACAGAAAAATTCTTAAATCACTCGAAACTGCCGATACTTCAAGTCGAAATGCGACACAATTTGAAACGAACTCACAGCACATGGGCATTCTTTGTCTTTTAAACAAAACAAAAATAATCTCGCGTCACTGTTTGGACGAGCTGGTCGATATTGGAACTGTGAAAGAAACCAAAAATAAAATTCTAAAATTTGACTAGTTTTCGTTTAAACTGTGCTTATGTATACAGAAATTTTTATAAAAGATTGCTAATCGCGTGTATCAAGTGCAATTTGGAGATCGGAAGGAAAATAGAAAAATCCTGAAGCCTTTGATACAGATGAGTTTTTTTTTATACCAATTTATATCAATTAATTTCCTGTTGAGATATAACGTTTTATTGCTAAAAGCTTCAAATAATACTGCAATTTTCTTCTTGGATAACAATTTTTTGACTTCCGCCCCTCATGTGATTATTGATTGGGTGGGGGGGGGATATATATGGTTTCTTTTTTTCACTCAAACAATTTTCAAATATTTCAAAGGTTTTTCCCTCTCTCAATTCTTATGATTCTGAATTATTTTTTAGGCATCCAGGGGAATTTTCAATTAATTTTCATGATTTTCAAGGGAAGTTCAAAGAAAAAACAATCAAAAATTGTATTTTCACTAAAAATTCCTGAAACTTTAAGGTTCCTTTTTTGCCCTTAAACGATTACAGGGATTAATTATAATGATCTTTCACGGAATTTTATAATAATATTTTCACACTTTTTCAAACAATTTTGTTTTCAATAAATAAATAATTGCACAGTATTCCACAGATTTTTACATTATTAAAAAAAAAGAAAGAAAAAAAAGTTTTTGGTTCCCTCCCTAGAGGTAGGCCAGGAATTGGCAGATGGGAACATATGATCTCCTATCTAATACAACACTGCTGAAGACTGGTGACCTTCCCAGCATAAAACACCAACCAATTGCGACTCTCGGTTTCATATCATTACCCCCGCCCCCCTCCCAGTAACAGAAGTTTGGTGGGACTGACGTTACAATAAGATTCTCCACCATACGACGAGTGACTTCTTAACTTCGACATGATTTTCGACTCGCAAAACAAAACTCACGCATTGAGGTGGTAGTTGGGTGTACAATTTAAACAATGAATAATACAAACAATAAGATAGCCTCGGAATGCACTGAAACTCTGATTGACGAAATGCATACACACGGTAAACGTAAAGGCCGAGTTTCAGGCGGTGAATGGAGACCGAGTGTTTGTAATGCTAGAGGAGTAAATGATCTTAATGTAAGAGAATTACGAGAAACTATGCACGTGAGGAAACTATATATTTTATGTGTACCTGAGACGTTGAAAAAGGATCGCGAATGTAGGAACATAGAAAATGGGGTGTTGAAAGGCGGTTTGGAAATCTGGTCAGGAGTAGGTAGTGAATCACATGGTAGTCAAGGGGTCGGTTTAATTATGTATGAAAAAGCAAGACAGCATCTTAAAGACCATGACTTTGTATCACCCAGATTGTTGTGGGCTAGAATGAAGGTAGGAATCAGAAGATTATTCATCATAGATGGGGAGTTAGATAGGCGCATTAATGAAGGTAAGAAGGTTATCGGTAGAGCAGGGTCCATTCTCAGAAATAAAAATAAATAAAAAAAAGCTAAAATGACCTTATATAATACTTTATTCGTGCCGGCTGTACTATAGGATAGCGAGACATGGACATTTCAAGAAAAGGACAAGAGTAAAATTAACGCGATTGGCATGAAACCTCTGTGGGGTGGTCAAGGGAAACGGCTTAATGATATAATAATAATAATAAAATGCAATTAGAAATATTCTTAGGATGTAACTTATTCGTTCAACAGTCCATTAAGAAATCGCTTTTTGAATCCTTCTTTGAAAGTGGTGACAAAAGTCAATATGACTACTTCCAGACAAAAATAGTATAATTTATTGCGTCAAGATCATAAACGAAATCAAAACAAATGACGTTTTGAAACATGTAACAGTTCACTCATCAGATTAAAATTTATCTAAAATATAGATAAAAATAAATAGTAATAATAATAAATGAGTATAACGTATAAATTACATTTAAATAGTATAAAAATTTAACTCTAAATTTGTTACAAATAAACAATAACATATTTTTCAAATAATTAAAGACTTAGAATTTAATATTGATAAATTACCAGATAACTCACATGAGGAATTTCGACACAAGATTCTTTCTCTTACTTCCAATAATCTAAAAAAAAACTAAACAAATCAGTGATTCAAATAGAATCATTGCTAAGAATATTAAACTTACCAATTGCCGTATAAATAACAATAAAGATACCATAACAACTAAGGCTAACAAAGGAAATGTCACAGTTTTGGTGGACAATGATGATTATAAACAAAAAATGATGAATTTACTTAACGATTCTAGTACATATATCAAATTAGACTCCGACCCAATAACAACTTTAACGAAATTGTAAAATAAAACATTCAATATGATTAATAAATGGAGGATTAAGAAGTATCTCAATCGCAATATAGTTAGAAAAGATCTCATTATAACTAATTCCAACTTAGCAAGAATTTATGATCTGTCAAAGATACATAAACCAGATTGTCCACTTAGACCTGTAGTTTCTTCTGTTCATACTGCTCCTTATGTATTAGTAAAAACACTTAGTAAAATAATTTCTGATGCTTTACCTGCTTACAATTATAATGTAAAAAACTCATTAATCTTTAAAGAACGCAATATTAATGTTAAATTCCTGATAATTATATTATGGCATCTTCATTATACACGAATGTTCCTTCTGATTTTGTATTAAAAAGCATTGATGCCAGATGGTGCTTCATTGGTTGTCATATTAAGATACCATTAGAAGAATTCAAGAAAGGCATTCAACATCTTTTAGATTCTACAATATTCAAATTTGATGATATATATATATATATATATATATATTGCTTATAACAATAATAATTAAATGATTTATAAATTATTTCTTCTTAATAAAACCCACCCAAATAGAATTGTAAAGAATCCTTCGAAGAATAACTAGAGGCCTTCATTAAAGAGAAAGCAAAAACGAAAACTCTAAATAACTACTGTTAAATTAATAATTTCAACCTGAATTATTTTTTCTGGAGTACGCTTAGAAACTTACGTGAAGATTTGCAGAAATTAATAATAGATCTATTTTTGTAGATTTTATAAATCATTTTAAAGATAGGCGACTTTTGAGATTGATTGTACGCTGTGTACATCCTTAAGATAGGATCTTTTATAAACAGAATAAAATCATACTTCGGATACAAATTTAAAATTAAATTTTTTTTTTATTTTAAACAAAGAAATGACTTTTCTGCCATAAAATATGATTTTTTTTTTAACAAAACACTTGAATTGTAAACAAAATAATTTAATTTTCAACCAGAAAAGATGAATTCTCAACAAAAGAGTGTGATAGTTGATATTTCAACAAAAAAACATGAAATTTCATTTTAAAAAATGAATTTCGAAACAAAAAAGATGAATTTTCAACAATTAAAGATTTTTCAGTTATGAAAGAAAAAAAATGTTCATCTAAACTCTTGAACCATCAAGCCAAATAACGAATTTTCCGTATAAAAATTACATTTTTAGCAAAGAAAGTTATTTTCAAAAAAATAGTTAAATTTTCAACCAAAAAAATAAACTTTTATTCAAAACGACAATTTTTCAACAAAATAGTTCAACTTTTACCCATCCAGTTGAATTTTCAATTAAAAAACATAAGTTTTCAACAACAAAAATAGGTAAATTTTCAAACAAAGAGATAAATTTTCAACTAGAAATAGGAACATTCAACAAAAAAATGATTTCCTAACAAAGTGGTTCAACCAAAATTTTCAAACAAAATAGTGGAATTCTCAAGCGAAGAAGATTAGTCTTCAACCGAACAGTTGCATTTTTATCCAAGAAAGATGAAATTTCTAATAAACCAGATGAATTTTTAAAAAGAAAGACAAATTTCCACAAAAAAAATTGAATTTTCATCCGAAAAATATTGTAGTTTGAGTTTTTATTATAAAAATATGTGTTTCAAAAAAGAAGCAAATTTTCTACGATGATACTTTAACTTTCAATAAAAAAAGAAGAATTTTTAACAAAACCTTATAATTTAAAATAAAAAAGGATGACTTTTTAACAAAATTGTTAAATTTTCAAACAAATAGTTGCATTTTATCCAAGAAAGATGAAATTTCTACCTAGATAAATTTTTTAATCAAAAAGACAGGCTGTACTATACGGTGGCGAGACATGGACATGTCAAGAAAAGGACAAGAGTAAAATTAACGCGATTGGCATGAAACCTCTGCGCATAATATGCAACTCTGGTTACCATAGATCGGTTACCAAAGTAGGACCGACTTTGGGCCGATGGTCAATCTCTGGCATCCGACCGAACTTCGCACCTGGGTAGGAAGATCGTAACGATGTACAGAAGAAGCTGATGAAGATTCACCTCGTGTAAATTATAATTAATAACTATAACAAGTGGTTACCGAGAGGTACCATTTTTATTAAGAATTCCACACCCGTAAGAGTAAGTCATTCCGGATTCTAAAGATTTTTGTTTTTAATATAGCTAAAGGGTCAAAAGGGTGCAAGCAAGCTCTATCCGGGAAGGGTCGGAATTTGATACGGACCCATAGTCCGATAGAGAACCGCTGAGAGACGCCAATTTGTCGAACGTGCCATCACTCAAATGTTCCATCCGGAAAATTGAGAGGTGGCTTACGTGACAAACTGACTGTCAAAGGTTGTTGCTGCGACGTATACAACGCGTGACTACCGGCTGACCTGAGCCTCTGTCCTTTCTTAACCAACGCGCTTATCCTCTGTCCTCCTCTAGTATTCTCTTTCTCTCCCTTCTGATTCTCAACTCTTGCCAGGCAGTGAGCTCAACCGGCGGATACGCTGTTACACAAAAATTAAATTAAAGCAGATTGAAAGACGTTTCCTTCTGTCTTAATTTATTATCGAGAAAGGACAAATAATATTTTATTAACACCAAAACAAATACGTATGCCCGAATAAAATCTATCGAGAGAAAGAGAAGGAGAGCATGGTGACGAAAAATAGAAAAGAAAAAAACATAGAGTAACATAAATAAATATTGAATAAACTGGAACGGCTTCCTCAAACGTTTTAAAATAGAAAAACGAAGGCATAGATTCAAATTATTAATGTACAATTTATAGGTCATATTTATAGATTTATAATTGCTTTTGATATTTTTAATAGGGTTTTCCAGCTTAAGTAAACTAAGAATATATATAAACTAGTAATTAAGTATCTAATTTGACTTTTTAGCCAACAATTAATTATTATTTACAAACTACATATTTTTATAACAGAAGAGAAACTGCGGAATTGATGCATTTTTCGTTTTCTCTAATTTTGACAACAATATATCAATGTTAATTTCAATATTATTTAACAATGCGAAAATGGACATTAATTCCAAGCTTACACAATTTTAATTTTACTTTAAAACGAATTTTAATATTATAAAATTGCTAAATGAAATAGTTATTAGTAAATTAGAAAATAAGATGTCCGCCGGATTCGGCACTTGACGCGCGGAGGTCGGTGGGTGAGAACGAGGCGGATTCTCCACCACGTTTCTATGCAACTCCAGTTTTTGGGTCGCCAGCCAATTGGAAGGCTGCAAAGCCCACTCTTCTCCCTGTCGAGAGAGCTCGGACCGGCCACTATCGAGAGGAGCATGTAGCATCACGAAGATCGGTTACGAACCAGCGGTCACTGAGTGAAGCAGCATCCGCTCTGCTCTCTCTCAGTAATAAAGAGTCAGTTATTCTTACAAGTGACAGTTTACGTTAATTAAATTCCCGCTACTTCCATACACGTTCCGGTGACAGGCGCCACCCCTTCGTCGATAACCAGGTGCACTTACACTTCTCTCACATATTTTATTAAACATAACACTGCACAATTAACAGCATCACACACATTTAACACAGAAGACACACACCCTAGTTTGGTAGGCCAGACCCTTCCGGCCAAGCCCCGTACATAAGGGATTACACATTTGTACACAGTAGTATTCTTTTTTTCTTAAGATCGCACACTGAAGTAATCACACCCTAGTTTGGTAGCCCAGGCCCTTCCGGCCGAGCCCCGTAAATAAGGGATTACACATTTATACACAGCAGTATTCTTTTTTTCTTAAGATCGCACACTGACATAATCAAGTCTTAGTTTCGTAGATCAGGCCACTCCGGTCGAGACTTGTACAAAAGGTACTTCACACAAAGTGCGCTTATTACATTTTTGTGGCAATTTAATTTACACTACACATATGCACCAGTACCGGCTGCCGTCGCGCCGGTGCCTGCCGTTGCCGAACCAGAGGAACCTGCACCTGGCACGCTTCGGGAAGTGCTACCCGGAATTCTGGGCACTTCCGACCCTCGGAAACCAGGGTATCTCCAGGGAATCACCGCTGTTAGGAAACTCAGGAAACCGGCCTTCATCAATGAGCCGCGAGTAACCTTTTCGTCTGCACTTGTGAACTCATTCGCCACATACGAAGTCCCCACGGCACCCTTAGCTTCTTCGACACCCAGACATCCAGGATGTAGCACCCGTCCGGAAGATGTTTGACCCTCTGGCTTAGTTCTGCCGCCTGTTTTGAACCTTCCCTTCCCTGCGGAGTTAGTTCAGTCCCGGGTTCCGGTCGTTTCGACTGACCCCGCCCAGCTGAGCCCTCTCGCTTCAGGCCATATAGATTTTTCCGGGGTTTACGACTTCATTCCAGCTGAGCCTCGCCAACTTCAACTTCCGCAAAGGAATTGTGTTATCCTCGTCACAGTCTCGTCCTTTCACCTCGTCCGTCCCGGTGTCTTCAACGGGCTCAACCCTCTCAAACGTCGCACCACTTTTTGATTCTTTCGTGCCTAAGACCCCGAAGGAACCTCTTCCTCCTACTCCGGGCAGGTGGTACCAAACCAGCTCCCAAATCGCCACTCCTCACTCGCTCTTAGGCTCGCCACCCGCTAAACGGGCTCGAATGTCCGACAACGACAAACTCCTCACTTCCTTGTGTACACCCCCCCCCCAAAATAGTTCTTAGAAGCCTTATTTCCATCCTCTTACCCCCCCCCATTTACTATATTTACATATATTTCGATGTAAATTATTTACACTCCTTAAAATATTATCACACTTATTTATCCATCGTTGGATGACGTCAGTTGCTTTATCTTTTCTTCCCAGGTTCTGAAGCAGGATCGTAGCTTCCTCGATCACCGGGATGAGTTTAGCCCATTCGCCAATCAGCGCTGAAGTCTCCATCTTGTTGTTGTTGTTCGTACTGCCAATCACCTAGGCAGATGAAGGAATGGTTGAACTTCAATTATTTCTCAGCTTTTATAGATCAATATCCTTCACCTGTTTCACCGACTGATGTTAAAATTGTTCCCTACCTTATCGACCGATGATAAAATGATAACATAAAAAGTTACCGACCTCCCTGTTTTACCGACTGATGGTAATCAACTTCTTGCCTGTCAGTGATCACTCAGCACGGAACCTCACATTAAAGTGCTAACTTAACAGGGATCCAACTGATAATATACCGACTACTGACATAGCATTTTATTTGACAAAACAACCTTCATCGCAAAAACGTACAATAATTTTCCAAGAAAACATAGAGAAGCAATCGAAATCTTAAAACACCCGAATAACATTAGTATGGACAATGGATATAATACCAAACCGATTTGGCTTTCTGTCCTCCAGGGGTTTTTAAGAAAGACTTGATTGGACAATCAAGTTCGAGCAGTCCCCACCATGGGGCGCTCTGGCAATCACAGGCATAGTAGAGAATATATGTAAGAACAACATAACCTGGAACTTCAGTTTCAGGTCAGCCCTGAAGAAATTAACTGCAATGTTCACGAAACGTCGTCAAGATTCGTAGTTTAGCAGACGATTGAAACCCGAAAAAGCATTGAATTTCAAATTTACATTTATCGCTATATTACCCATTTTTTAATTGTTCAAATAAATATAATTTGTTAAAACCATTATTGTTCCAAAAATATTTTTTAAATCGTATTTTCTGAATTAAACATAATATTGAATGATTTCGAGTAGTGAATTCTGTTAAAAACGTCGTCTCATTGTTTAAATAACTTTTATTCGTTCAAGCAGTTTTCTATTCAAAAATGTAGATCAGTGATATAAAATATGACACATAGAATTATTTTCGTAAATATATTTTAATATATATTTTTTGTGTCTTCCAGTATGTCAGAGTGATATTCATAAGACTTTCAAATGCTGTCATGAAATATAATCTAAATCCATTTCATTTTCAGTCTAATTACATCGCTGATCAGAAAATATTTTTTGGCCGAAGACAATATTTTCTTTCTAAAATCTGGAAACTGTTTTCTATAATTTTTTACTACTTGCAGTAAGTACTGTTTTTGGTCCCCATGTTTAAACAATTAAAAAATGGTTAATATATTCTTTCTATACACTATACAGTCAGAAAAAACTGGACATCTCTGGGTCCATTTTTAGAAATTTTGAGAATAAACAATAACTAATTGTTTGAATATTTAAATGATGCTTTCAACAAATTTACTTCTCTAAACAATAAAAAACTGTTACATTTCAATCAGAAAATACGATTATTTTTTACATTTTTTGGGAATAAATAATTGTTTGAATAAGTTACATTTGTTTAAATAGATAAAAATTGTTTACAGAGTCATGGGAAATATTTATTATAAATTGTCCATTAGTAATTATTATTTGTAAAAAAAAGACGACGGAAATTGCTCAAAAGTAACAATAACACGTATAAATGTAGTTTTTTTACTTTTGGGTTACATTTGTGTGAAATTTCTCCATGTTAATTAAATGGGATTTTGAAGTGCCCGGTGGCACGTGTTAATATTCGAATTTCAAAACAAAAAAAGACGGATTTTTTGTCTCCAGAAATGGAAACTTGTGGGGGGGGGGGGAATTCCCTCTGGGGTAAAAAAAAATTTGCAATGCATTTTTGGACCACCCTAGTATGTATGTCGATTTTTAGTTTGTTAGCAAGATAACTTTCGAAAGAATTGACAGATTGGACTGGGCTTTGGGATACTCTTTGAATGTCCTAAAACGAAGGTCGAGTTCGTTAGCCAGACATTTTGGAGAAAAATTTTTAAAGTGAGCGCATTTAAAAAATGTTTAAGACCACTTTTTTTAAGATTTAAAAATTCTATGTACGGATGTACGTAGTACTCAAAAAGACGAATAATGTATCCTAATGAGTTTTTTGATGAAACAAAAACTACTAGAGTTATAGCATCAACAAAATTCCAAAAAACAAACGAAAATGTATATTTCAAGCCAAAAAACACAAGATATGAAAAAAGCCAAAAGGAGAAAAATATTGCTTTTCTAACATCCTACAATATTGTCATAACAAATTTTGGAATTCTTAAAACAATCAAAAATTAAATTTTGTGGTCAAACTATACAAGATATGAAAAAAGATAACGAAACAAAAATTGTGCATATAAAAAATATCTACAAATTAGTTAGTGATAGTATTTCAATAGGATGTGTAATTTATGTCATATTCGTAAAAAATAGCATTGAAAATAAAAAATTTAATTTTTGGAAAAAACCACGCAAGAAACAAGATCGTAAAAAATTACGTGAAAAATAAATTGATATATAGTTAAAAGTTTGTAATAAGGACAACTGCAGGATTTCGCCGGAAGCAGGTGCTAATCTTAAAAATTGCACCCGCTCCCAGCGGAATCGCGGTAAAATTTCAGCTGTAACCTCGTCTCACAACCGTGAGATGGGTGGCCAGTCTGCGACGAATTCAATACGATGATACGGCAAAAGTCTCGTGTACCCTGAGGACACGGAGCGACCCAAGGACGACCGCCTTCTGTATTTTCCCCGCAAGTGTCGAAGGAGTATCGAAAACCCGACACGATCCCGAGTCGATATATCGACTTCCCGAGCCAAAGTCGAGTCGAGCTGAAACAGACTCAATCTACACCCGATACTGGAGGCTAGGATCGAGTCGGGATCGTGTCGAGATCGGGTATTATCGCTCGACGGCATCACTACTGCCGATTGAACGGCACTCAAACGGCACTGCCCAGTGCCGTTTCAGTACTGTTCGTTTAAAGCTACACAGATTCCAGTTTTAAATGCCTGCAGAAGTTCCCTTTATACCAGTGACTAGGCTCCCAAGTAGAGTTAGACCACCTGAAAGTGAATAAAAATTAAAATTGGTAAAATTTTGAAATTACCTCTGCGAAAGTTAGAAATTCAAAATCTACGGGCTTCGGTCATTTCAGACATCTAACTTTTTTGTTGAGAAGTTTAAAATTGGAATGAATATAATGCATCTCGTAAATAAAATGAGATACGTCAAAACAGACAACATTTTCGAATTAAACTCCAGAATAGTATATTTTAGTATATAATTTATAATTATACAATATATATATAAAGAGAAAATTCATAAATTAAAAAAAAGTGTTAATAATTTTTAAAAAATTTTAAAAAGGGATTCGGTTGGTGGCGGCAAACTACTGTAAATCACTCTGCCCGCCCGGTACATGACGAATGCAATAGGACCATTATATCAAAGATATCATATACATACACCGAGAGAACATACTTACGTTTTATGTATGTATATATACTGAAATATACTGAAAATTCAAAACAATATCCATGGAAAAGTATCACTGCGCTCTTACTTGTTCTTCATGAATTTTTATAGCTGACATGCTTTTAATGTACAATAGCGTCGAATTTAACGCATGACAGGTCTCATACTCGAAACTCTAAAACTCCATACTATTATAGTAAGGTGGCCATGCGTCGAGAAGGTTTGTTTTTTCGCTCGTTGAACTACGGTTGCGCAGTATCAGTTGACAGCGGCTAGTTTGGATCATTTATTCTAATTTCTTTGTTACAAGATCGACACAAAGTCCGTGTAAAACTCCCAGTAATTCTAATTATTGGTTATGTCTTCATTCTAATTAATTATTTTAGAAAACGAACAGCTTCTTATAACAATTGAACATTTCTTGTATTGAAGTTTCTTTTCCTGTAACATCAACCTTATGGAATACCTATAAAAAATTTATTCTTAAAAGGGGATCTTATGAAAACCTTATTAGAAAATTTTTTTCTCATGAGGAACAAGAAAACATTTTTAAGAAATTTTAACTTCCGTCTACGCAATATTTTAAGCCTTATAGTTTTCAAAATTAATTTGCATTGTTATAACAGTTGTTTCATTCTTAAAACAAAGGTGACTAAAAAATTTGTGTTCTTGAATACAAATTAAATTGCATTACATTTACTCACATATTATTCTTGAAGCAATTAAAAATTTTTCAATTTATATGTAAGACATTTTTTTCTCACTATACACATTTATCATATAAGATTTTTATATGTTTACATTATGAGACCAATTTTTTTTAGGAGGATTATATGTCGCCGACCTTCTAAATTTATAAAAAAATTTGATTAGGTTTTGATAAGAATGAGAAGTACTATAAGGACATTATATTGAAATTACTTTATCAATGTATTGAAATGTAAAACCAATTTTTCATCTCAGCATCAATTACGCGTAATTACACAGGGTGTCCAAAGTTTCTACGGAACAAAATTTAATATGTTTTCCAGGTTTTCCAGGTCAAGAAGTCAAGTTTTCCAGGTCTCCTTTTTTACATTAAATAACAAAATAACCGCTTGTTAGACATGTAAAAAGAGGAGATATTTCATTTGCTACTAGCCAACAACTTGTAAATATTTTTGAATCTTTGTGAAATCTCAACATTTCTGTGAAACCTTTGAGACATTTTTTTGGAATCTTTTTAAACTTTTGCCAAATCTTTGAAATCCTTTAAATCTTTGGAAAATTGTTCGAAATCTTTATGAAATCTTTGAAATATTTGTGAAATCTTTTTTCACTCTTTGTTTATGAAATCCTTTGTCTTCGTTTGAATCATTGAAATCATTTTCACCCTTCTCAAATTTGGTGAAACCTTTTGAAATCACTTAAAATCTTGGAAATATCTTGAAATATTTGAAATCTGGTGTATTGTACCTTTGTTGAAATCTTTGAGATTCCTGAAATATTTTGAAATCCATATGAAATTTTTGAAATATTTTTGAAATCTTTTGTATTTTTTTGACATCACTGGAATATTTGAAATCTTGTAAAATCTTCAAAAAAAATTTGAAATCGTTGAAAATATTTGAAATGTTAGAAATCTGTTATAATCTTCTAAGATATTTGTAAACCTTTTGAAATCGTTTTACATCTTTGAAATGTCTTAAAATTTTCGAAATCTAGTGCACTGTTCCCTTTTTAAAATATTTGAAATCCTTCAAATATTTTAAAAGTTTTTAAATCTTTATGAAATTGTTGTGAAATCTTTAAAATCTGGTGTACACGACTTTTTTAAATCTTTGAAATCTATAAAATCTTTGCGAAATATGCAAAATCCTTTTAAATATTTAAAATCTCATTTTGAAACTGAATTAACATCGTAATATTAAAGTCTGTTCATTGCAATCTATAAAGTAATTGATACAGTCTAAAAACAGTGCCTTGAAATCTATTCATTCTGGCATAAACACAAGATAAATTATATCTTGATAAATGAGAAACTTTTCAGCAAAACAAGATTTCTTCTGAACAAGTCTTATAAACAATTATATATATAATATATATATAATATAATATGTTATATATATATATATATATATATATATATTTTTCAACTGTACAATTTTCCAATTCAGCTTAAATTAATTTAATTATGATTTCAAAACTTTTTTAATTATCACAGTAGTTTCTAACCCCCACAGAAATAAAGTGAGGGTTTCGTACATACTTCTTTCGTCAGAACTTAACGCGATAAACAAAGAGGAGGTTGCTCTTTTTATACTTTCTTGAATATTTTAAGTTATAATAACAGGACAATATATATCATATATTTAGGATATTCTGAAAATCAAGTCACAACTGAGAGTTGAAGGTTTTAAACAATATAAAACCACGCTATTATTTTCAATGCTCTAAATGGATGCATAAATTAACAAATTTGTAAAGTTTCAAAATTATACCATTTTAGGCAATTTTAAGTTAGAAACACATCACAGGAATCTGGACAACATTCTTTTATTATCTGTGAACCTTTCAAAATCCTGAAAAAGCTTTAAAACTTTATTTCAAAATCTGCATTTTCTTTTAAATGTTTTGAAATTTTTTTATATTTTAAATCACTTTCCAAATTTTTGCGAAGTTTACAAAGTTCAAAATGATTTTCTTTTAAAAAGTGATAAATAAAAAAATCAACGTTCTGTAATTAAATTACAGATCATTTTCAAGGTTTCCACGTCAAATCGCCACCCTGTTGTGTTACACATTTTTTGTAGGTTTACGTTTATTAGAGTGCCCAGTTTTATATTAAAGAAATGAGTTTTTTAAACTTGAAGTTTTTCAAAAAAGAAGCAAGCGAGGAAGTAATTGCAGATGAAATTATAAGCAACCATTAAAAGAAACAGCCTGCTGACCAACTTTAGTTAAGATAAATATTGTAGAAATTTAGATACTAATGTTTTTATTGATTTGATAATGTAGAATAAGGCACATGAAAGGGAAAATATCAAGTGGCAATATTAAGAAATTTCAGAATAAATGATTGTAAGAATAATGAGCGGAGAATGCCATGAATGAGCTAAACATGTGATTTTTGTAACTACGAAGCATCGCAAAATGTACCAAAGTAAAGGTATTATACTCAGCAGGTACAAAGGTGGTATATGTTAAAGTCTAATGAGGATGTACATGGAGAAATAAAATTATATTCTATTCTACATGTTCAAACTGTAAAACTATGTAAATAAAAAAAAAATTAGTTCTTAATTGCATTGCCCTCTGATTGTTTTTTCAGTTCGTGAATTAGTTCTAAAAATACAATAAAATTCATTCATAGGCATTTTGTTAAATCGAAATGCACCTATGCACTATTTAAATCTCAAAGAATATCAAAATAATTAGCATGAATCAATAATTACTAACATTTTGAAAAAAGACAATAGTTTTCTTTCTAAATTAATGTATGAACTATGCGAATGGTATCAAACTTTAAATGTAGGCATTTAATTCACGCGCCAACCGGCTCTTTTCATCTACGTGCTGTTACGAGCCGAGCCCATAGGTGGGTTCAGACTCTCGTGATTGGCTGGTTCCTGTCGTTCTAATTGTTGGGATAAACCGGAAGAATTCAAATTTGAAATAAAGAGAATCATGGCTCGATTCTAGAAGAAAATATATTTAAATGTAACCAAATCAAAGTTTGAACAATAATACAAGTTAAAATAGAGATATGATTCTTCCGACGAAGTGAATAAATCAGAGGTCCCAAACAGAATGATGCTCGAATATGCTTTTCGGAAAAGCGCTCCTCCAATGCAATTTGGGCCTGCGCACGCATGGCCCGGGCCTCTGTTCTCCCTCGCATCATCCCTCCATTCGCGCGGAACATGCAATGACGTCACAAAAATCCCCTCAGCTCGAAACTCTAAAACCTTTGCTGGGCGCAACGCGTTGATTTCACTTTAGCTAGCAAGTAGTCGCACGTTTCCGAGAAGAATCATCGTGGGCGAGCTATGGAGGTGTGATGTCCCAGGATGTCTTGAGCTCACACATTTTTCTTTTATAAATGTGTGTTTCATAATATAAGTGTCGCCAAAACTTCCAATTTCATTGCAGATTCTACCGTATTAATATAGTCTATCATAGCTTAAAGAATGTCTTAGGTACTGGAGAATATTCCCAGGGGGCGGTAAAACGTTAAGACGAACACGTTTTGCAAACAAAGTTTCATTTGAAAACTTGGCAATAAATTTTATAACAAGCCAGCCTAAACTTGAACGATTAACGTTCTTCCAAGATCCTTTCGGGTTGGGAAATTTGTCGTTTGCAGTTTCCCCCGACCCTCATAAGCAAACAAGCAGTAAAATATTAATTTTGGGTTTTTCTGAAAAGACTCTCTCTGGAAAATTACTGGACACGTCACACCCTACCTCTCTTCTTACTCCTACCCTTGTTCCTACCACCTCCACCTAATTGTCTCCACCCTCTTGGGCCAGATTCCAAGAGTGGGGTTGATGTTCCTCGGGTGTCTTTTGGGTCCTTTGTGAATTTCTCGAGTCGGCGAAATCAGTCTCTTTTCGAAATTCTAACTTGTATGTTCTCTCCTACTTTGGGAGCAGATTACGCTTCAAAATTTCCAAGGGCGGTTTTGTAGGTTCAACCTTTCGGTATTTGCAGAACCTAGAGTCTGAAAACGCTTTTACCAAATAACGTAATAAATTCCTGTCAAGCTCATCTTAGAGAAGAAACGCGAGTCTCTTTGTTGAACTCAAAATATATATTATTGTGCTATAGTTATTTTTCTCCGTGTCAGTCTATCACTATTTCTCTTGGATGACAACACAATTGTTCTGTAAGTAATTATTTTAAAATATAGCTGATTATTCAACCGATTAGGACATTTGACAAAAACCGGGGGGGTCAAATTTTACACAAATCTAACACCTTCTCTGGATGAGAATGTAAAAATGTAACAATGAAGTACGTATAGTATGTATATATTTTTTGTTCCTTTTAACAGTTTAAGGGCATGTGACACTTTACCATAAGAGCAATATAGTTTTCCACGGTTTTTGTACACAATTTTACTTTTTCAAAAAAATGGTAGTGTGCAGACGTCCGTGTCCATTTTCTTTACGGCTGGGCACTATTTTTTTTTTGAAATATTGAAAATTGTGGAAAAAATCGTGAGAAACTAAATGACTCATATGATAAAGTATCACATATCCTCGAAAATATCAACTTCTCCTTCTTTTCATTTCTAAAAGTTCTGTTTAAATATGGTAATTAAAACGTATAAAAGTTGTGTCATGAATAAGGTACATATGAATCATAATAGTAGAAAATAAACTGTTTTTTTTTATCAATAACCCGAAATAAAAGAAGTCTTAATATTTTTGTGGCTTATTTTGACTGCATTTAAATCAATCCAATTTTAGGTTTGTAAAGTATAAACTTTTTTAATTATTATTCAAGAGATTCGCTGTGAATTGAGATAGGTATACATATCTCTAATGTATAATATACATTTAAAAAATTAAAATTTTTAATTTGGATTTCTGAGCAGGAGTGAACGCTGCTGTGAAACGAATCTATTTGTCGTTCTTGCATAGTGTCCCTCAATTATCATTCAATGTGAAAAATAATCTATTAATTGAGAATACAAATTTGCAATTCATGTCTAAAAATAGGAAGCATTTAGAATAAACTTTCTCCAAAAGAATGAGTTTTCCAAAAATACAGTATTTTTCATAGTTGTCAGACATATCTTAAAATCAAACGTTTCAAGGCTGACTAGAGTTAGATAATTTCTCTCCTACTTCCTTTCAAATTATTAACAAACAATCCAAACTGAACTTCGAGGACGCTGCCTGACAGAGCAGTCGTCGCGACGCATTAGCTAACAGCGCGTGCAGACGTCGAGTACTTTTTCCAAATCTGAATATCTCAGTACATTTTTAACGAATCGAAATGAGATTTTCCAAAAAGCTTCATTCAACATTGCTGAACAAATCACTCATTGAAAGTTGTTTGAAAGCCGAAGTTACGTAGACACATTTTACCGACGTAACCAAGAATACAGAATTATGGATTGACCTCATTTTGCAATTAAACATTATTTAACAATAAACTATTGTTAACTTTTTTGTGATTTCCTAGGCATCGCTAGAGTATTTTGAATATGTCCTGCCAATATGATCTCATTTCAATAATATCTGGCCGAGTTAGAACGATTTAAGTTTTACAACTTAATTAAATCACGGAGAAACTTTTTTTGAATTTTTTTTTTTGTTATTAAAAATAAACATTTGGCAACTAAAATTTGAACAGGAAAAAGTTTCATATCCTTATCCTCTACAATTATAAGTTTTCAAAAATCTATTTTTCGATTTTGAAAATTTTCTTTTTTTGAGACGATCGGACAATACTTTTACGCGTTTTCGAGCGTCGGGCTGGTTCTTGCATCCGGCGGGTCAATTAGACTTCACAAAATTTTAAAATTCCACTTTAGGATGTAAAAAATTAAAGTAATGTTAATTCTATAAACTTGAAATGACTTGAAAATATACCTGTCTTTATACATTTCTGTTTCATATATTCTGTTGTTATAATTGGCAAAATAAATTATTAAGAAGAACAAAACAAAATATTAATATAGTGAAGTTAAATCTTCGAACAAATCGTGATATAGTCGTGTTTGATATAAAATTAATGAGTAATAGACAAAAAAGTATAATACGTAATCAGATTGCGACTTTAGCTATCCATTAAAGAACGCTAATTAGCATTAGCGCGTCAGAGTAGCAAAAGAACTCTCCCGCGAGCTCCCGCTCCCGAGGCGAGAAACGAGGAAGGACGCCACGAGACGAGGAAGAATGACACGAGGCAAAACGAGTCGAGAAATACCGAAACAGCAGGTATGTCTCGTCTCGTTCCTTGGGATTTCTCGATCGGCGGCAACACTAATAATAGAACCTTCTAAACTACACTTCGATTAAGACTTCGACCTTCTGATAACTGAGGTACGATATATCGATTTCTATTACTGATGCTAGAGAGTATAGTAATTTATGCTTTCTATTCTTTTCTGAGAAAACGCACTTTTTAGGAGAGACTTTGGTTTTTCATTTGTGCAAAGGTTGACGCACTTAAATTGTAGGTTGTAGGTAACTTACGAGATGTATGCAATACCAGAGTCAAAATTTTGGCCCTACTTCAGCCCTGCATGATTCAATTTAAGGCCTCCTTTAGTCCTGCTTAGGCCTCCACGTCCTCTTTTAAATCCCATTGGACCTCAAGGCTCACTTTTGATTCACTTACGTCCTGACGACTTATGTATTTTTCTCGTATTTATATAATTTAATTATTCTATTTAATTACCTATTTATTAAAATTAGGGAGCGTTCACATATGATGTCACGCTGTATTTCAAGATTTCGCCCCCCCCCCGTACCCCCTGTCATACTTTGTCACGAATTGACATATATATATAAACATATAAAACTTTTAAATAAATATATAATATATTATATATATTACTTATTATAATTTTAAGATCGCCCCCTTTAAATTCCTTCTGTAGTCCAAGGACTACAGATCCAATTTTTGACGCAATTTATTATTAGCTGTTAAATTTGAATTAAATCGCAAACTGACTGAAAGCACATTCAAAAAGAGCATTATACTAAAATTGAGATTTACGTTATTTCAGTGAAAAATCATTATAATCAATCCCTGTAATCTTTTAAGGGGGGAAAAACTCTTAAAATGTCAGAAATTTTTACTGAAAGTAAAATTTTTGTTTGTCTTTTCTTTGAACTTCGCTTCAAAACCATGCAAATAAATCGAAAATTCACCTGAATGCCTAAAAAATAATTCAGAATCATAAGAATTGAAAAGAGGGAAAACCTTTCAAAGATTTGAAAATTGTTTCAGTAAAAAAAGAGAACCACATATATCCCCCCCCCCCCACTCAATAATCACATGAGGGGCGGCCTTAAAAAAATTTGTATCAAAAACGAAAATTGTAGTATTATTTGAAGCTCTTAGCATTAAAAAGTTAGATCTCAACAGCAAATTAATTTATATAAATTGGTATAAAAAAACTCATCTGTATCAAAGGCTTCAGTATTTTTCTATTTCCTTTCCGATTTCCAAATTGCACTTTATAGACGCAATTAACAATCTTTTATAAAAATTGTTGTATTCTAATTATTTGGTAATACAGGTATTTTGGGCAGTTAGTAACTAAGTATTCTTTAATGAAACATGGCTGAAAATATTTGGAAAAATTACGTAACAAAAGGAGGAGAGGGGAGTCCAAACCTTTTTTACTACTATGTAGTTGTGTTGGGGCGGGGTAAAAAAGTTCCAAAAAATGTGTTACGTAATTCATGTATAGCTGCTGATCAGCCTTCCTTAACCAATGGTTCTGGTTTTATCGATAATAAAAGCTTTGCAAAAATGGAAAATTTCAATTTTGAGTCCAACCTTGCCTTGCACTATTCTTTGATAGGGTTTGAGGTTTGGATTCATTCAATAGAAATGCTAACGGAATCGAAAATGCCAATTTGTAAACAAACAACTCGAGATAGGGAAAAAATTCAAAGGGAGGAACAGTTCTGTTAATAATTTTTTTTAAATAGAATACTGTAAAACAAAGAACTTTCAAAATTAAATAATAAAAAACTTAATTGCAATTTGAATTTCTAAGCGATCTTAAGAGTTTTAATTATTTTACTTCAAGGTGTTAAAATGAGCATATTATCAATATAAATTAAAAGTGAAATTTCAGCACATTGTTATACAAATTACAATTTCAAATCCAAAATAACCCAACATGCGGTACAGGATTAAAACAATAGCATTATTCTCGATAAAAATCATAAAATTATCATTTAAGCTCAAGGCTTATTTGTAAATTTGATTAGGGGTTTAGTTAAGTCTTTTACACGTTTCTAGAGACCTAGGTAAATCTTTTTATTAGGGGTTATTTTTGCGACATCTGGTCTTGAAAGACATCCTGAAATTTCTAAACGTCTGTTCAGAATTGGTTTTATTGCTTTATTGCTGGTGGCTGGAGGGACAGAGTGTGGATAGAAGGATAGAGTTGGGGAAGGCGAACTCGTAATTGTCCTTCCGCAGCCCTTTTCAGTTTTATACTTTTTAATTTGTGGAATTGTCTACTTCAAGAACGAAAGCTTTAACAATTAATTAATTTGAAATGAAAGTCCTTAAAAATTTTAAATTTCAAAATTAGTCCTTCGAAATTGGTCAAGTAATGTATAATAATTATAGGACAACTAAAGCGAGACAGATTCGAAATTAACCTTTGAAAATATTGAGTCTTCAAAGTAAACAATTTTATATTTAAGCCTCACAAAAGCATACAAAGCAAGCAAGTAGCCCGTTTATTTGCAAAAAATTGCCCGTTTATTTTTTATTACGAAATAAAATAAAATGAAAATTCTCATATTACAGCCATGCAAATTAACGGTTTATGTATTACTGAAAAATTCTAAATTTTATTATTTTTAATGCGAATATTTAATGTTCTAATTGTAAAAAATGCATATTTGTGAAAGTTGAAATCATGGAAAATTTAACAGTTTTAAATTTAAGGCAATCAAAATTTAAGAATTCCATAAGTAATAATGAAAAACTATATGTCAATATTAAAAAAATTTTAATTGAAGGGTTTTAAAATATAACAATTTCAATTGAACAGGCTGACTATTTTTTTAATTCGCGTTTAAACTACTCGTAATTAAATCCTCAACATGAAAAATCTATTCAGTAAGTTATAGATCAAATTTTTCAGACCTAAGTTAAATCAGCGTAATAAAATTCGAAAGCTTTCGATATTAAACAATTTGGACAATATGACTTATTTTAATTAATGATTCATACCTGAACTTGAAAGGTGAACAGCAGGTAGTAAATTAAATGATGTCTTTTAACTGCAAAAAATTGCATTCAGTAAACTATGGAATGCGCGTGAAATATAACATTTCCAAATTGCAACGTTAAAACGAAACATCAAATTTTAAACTTTATCTAATGCAAAAACTAAAAGTTGCGATCATAAAAATTATAATGTTCAATGTCGTTTAGATTGAAAAAGCCTAATCCCCTTGAAATAGAACAATTTTCCAATACAAACATAAACGTCGATAAATATAAATCGTTCAACCTTAAAAAATTGTGCATCTTGAAAGCTTATGATAGGAAAGAATTATTTCAAATACAATGCATATTAGGGTGGTTCAAAAATGTAAAGTCTCAAAAAATTACGGTAAACATTAATATTTTTTCTATATAATGAAGAAATAGTACTATATAAATTAAAGGCAAATCGACGTATATTTAGTGCTCCGCGTACGCTTTAATAGAAAATAGCACAAATTGCCCAGAGGTAGACCGCCGAAAGAATGGTTAGAATCTATGAATGAGACATTAATCCGAAGAGACATAAGAAGCCATAGAAACACGAGAGCTTGCATGAAAAAATGCATGGACGTGTAACACACAGAAAGTACGAAAAACATATTTGTAGTCATTTTTACATATTTTCTGTTTAGTACATCCTGTATTTTGCAATAATTATTTAATTTATCTTGACTTAGAAATTTATTTCAACACACTCAAACCATCAATGTATGCATACATACGCATTAATACATGCTAGGCATAAAGGATCCTTTGTAAATAAATATCAATGAATCCCGTAGCTCAGTGGTCGCCCGCTGGTCTTATATACTTAGGATAGTTTTAGTTTTTAAGTTATGAAATATTCAAGCTGGACCAATCAGGAGCGCCATATAAGCAGTCGCGTGTGCGTAAGCGGGATTCCTACGCAGTGTTATCGAAGCGAGCGCAGAGGTGGGGTTAGCGACGGAAGAACACTACGTTGGACTCCCGTTCACGCACACACGACTATTTATACGGTCCAGCTTAAATATTTTATAACCCAAAAACTAAAACTTCAACTGATTTTTGGAAAAGGAATTTTCGATTCATTTTTTTCATTTTTATACAGCTATATAAGTCTGGACACTTAAGTCTGGGACACCCTGTATAGAGTAAAAATGTTATCGAAAATATGCAATCAAACCTTTTTTTAACGCAAAGTATTAGTAAAATGAATTTTCAATTACTTATAAAATATATTATTAAAGTCGTTATCAAGAAATTTGAACACACCGAACTCTCGGTTTCAGTCCAATTTAGGGGGTGGCCTGAAAATAGCCTTGGCAACAAATCGGTGGAATCCAAACATCAGCATTCAGGGCCATCTAAACTGTTCTCAATTGGAATACATAATATTGCCCAATCTCTGCAGGCGATTACCCGCGTACTGCGCCTTTCCACTACGCTGCTAGTGTTTTTCAAGCAAAATTCGCAACCGTCTCTTGGGCGTACATTTTAAATTCATTACAATTATTTTTAAAGATATTGTCCACAAATACACTTTTTTATTCTACAACTTTGTCAATATTTATTTATTCTATAAATCCTATTCTTTATCATATCAAGCGTTAGAAATATTCGGCATATTTGTAACAATAGATATTTTTTATAACATAATAAATTTTTGTAATTATCTTGAAACGAAACAAAGTAAATTATTTTCTAGCTTTAAAAAGAAATACATTTTTATAATTTAGTTCAATCAAGCGTGGATTTCAATTTTCAATAATCATTATAAATGTCAATAAAAATAAAATTCAATTGAGATTTACTATTTTCATAGTTTACAATATTTAAAAATGTCAATACTAAAAATTTAATGCTTACTTTGTAGAATTATTATTGGTACACTGTGAAAAGTGTATTCGTATTTAATCATCAAAATTGTTTCTTTACTTTTCATTAGTACTTATTAATTTATTGTATATTTAATAGATTACAACATATTTTTCCTCAATAAATATATGCAAAAAAATGTATTTTAACCATTAAAATAAATTAAATTTGTATTTTCCCCATGCATTTGAATAATTGTCGGCCTAAAAGCAGTCAGCGCCGCCGCTCGGCCGCGGTCAAATCCCATGACACATTTATTCTACAGGCCATTATAGGAGAGCCATCCCGCTGTTTCCAAGTTATACAAAAATTAGATTTCGCCTCGTGTAATTGGTATTATTGCTTGACCCTCGGCCAGCAGACACCTTCCAACTTATCTGGCGTGATATTTAAATATTTTCAATGCATATGACTGCGGTCAACATTATTTGAAAGCATGCCTGCTTTAATATCAACTTTTGATATAGTAAGTGTGAAAGTCTTAATTTAAAAATATTGTACGACACTAGCGCCATTGAGGCCCCGTGTGCCGAAATGCGAATCACTGTACACCACCTAGTCAGTCTTTGACGAACCGCCGTATCGAAATAATGTATTTCTTATGATTGAATCAACTACATGTTACATTGAACTAGTGTTGCAACATCGAATAAAAAACATCGACGTAGCATCGAAAGCAACCATTGATGTAGCATCGAAAAAACCATCGATGTTTCCGATATACCGGGTCATATTTAATAATCATCGATGCATCGAAAAAAACATCGATGATTTATAAATAACATTCCTTTAATGTCAAATAATACAGTATATGATATTATAAATGTAAAATATTAGTGATTGATTCTAAACCAATCTATTCAGATGATAAATTTTCCAAATAGGAAAAAAATAATTTAAAAAAAACACATTTTTCAAAATTGCTAATATTTTAAAAACATCCTTAGTAACAATATTTAAATAAAAAAGGATTCTTTCGAGAGGTCTGGTTTAGTTTAAATCTTCCTATTTTCTCCCTATGTCTTCTTTTGGTATGTAATTGTCTCTAATGAACCGGAAAGGGGGCAGTTTTGGAAATCTAATTTTGAATTGTGAAATTTTTCATGTTCTGATTTCGTTTGCATGAAACTATTCATAAGAAATTAGATTTTAATTCGACCTTAAATGAATGTTTAAATAGAGACACTAAACAAGATTCGTTCCAATCTGCAGGGTTGCTTATAATCCTTTTGAGAGTTATTTTAATTAAAGGCAAACAAAAATTTGTTCCATTAATTTATCGAAATAATCCTTTTCTATTTAAATATTGTTAGCAAGAATGTTTTTAAAATATTGACAATTTTGAAAAATATGTTTTTTATTATTATTTTTTCTTTTCCGATTTGGAAAATGTAATTGCCTGAATAGATTGGTTTAGAATCAACCACTAACTTCAGATCAAGGCACTATGATCGGTATGTTACCGAAGCTTCGAGAATTTATCGAGAATTTATGAGAATATTCAATTATAATGCTTTTTTGTTATTTTTCACGAAACGTCGGCAAGTTTCGTAGTTTTGCACACGATTGAAACCCGAAAAAGCTTTAAATTTAAATTTATCAACTACTCTTTCGTTCGTACAAGGGCAAAGGCGCCTTTACAACTTTCTCTTTTTCGTCTCCCCCCTCAATATTGATCGTGTTTCTCAGGTAGACGAAAAAACGGCCCATGGGACGAATTAAACTATCCAAAATAACAAATTTCGCATTCATTTGTTTAAAATATATTCTTATTCTATATTTTCTTCATCAATTTTTAAGTGAATGATTAAATTTATAAAATTTACAAAAATTGCCTTTTTATGTGAAAAAACTCTGAAAGTGTGAAGTTTTCATTAGAAAAAAAACAACATATTAAATGTTTCTTATCGCGTGATTGACAACAAATTGACAAGGGAATGGAATATATAAACATTTGAATACTAATAAAGCAAAAAATGCAGGCGGCGAGAATCGAGCCGCGGCTTTTGCGCTCCAAACCGGGCACTCTACTTCGGAGCTACTCGGCCATTTGGGAGACGGCTTTTTCAAGTCCGTAACGTGCCCTCAATTTTCTTTAAAGCCGTTTTTCTCAAAACTGGCCAAATATTGTGTCCTATGAATTTCACAATGTTACTTTAGGGCCATGACCTTTCTTTACAAGAAGTATGAATCAAAACAAAAAACACCACCTCTGACCTTCTCCTTGTTAGTGATTCGTGGACAGACTGATTTCGCAGTATACGCAGCTAGGAGGAACTATTTCCTCGGTAGACAGCAGTCGAGTTTAGTTCCTCGGGAAAGACTGGAATAGAGGTATAAAAATTAAAAAGGATAGGCGTTTATTTATGTTGAAAAAGAAATATGGATAGAGGAGAGACATGATGGTATAGAGAAGACACTGCTAAATGTATAGGCGTTTATTTATAATGTGGTATAAAAAAAGATTCATGGGGATAAGTGAGAGATAGACTGTGATAAAGAATGAGGGATTAAAAAGAATATTCGTGTAATTATATTGAGAAGGAGATGTAAGAGATTGACATGGACTGTTTAATGTTTAAAAATAAAATCGTATCGAGATTTGCGCGTGGAGCGGGCGCTTGTTTACTCTCGTAATAACAATACTGAATGAATCAGTTAAACGAATTTAATATATTAAGGTTTAATGGTTCAGAAAATTGTAAATCGATGGTCTATTAATGTAATTGCTCTTCACAGAACATTGCCGAATATTACCATTTTATGGTTGCATTACTAACAATATAAATTCTGATAATAATGCAGACTAGCGTATTCTGATCAATTTAATTTTAACAGCTCTTGCTTGAACACTTGGAATGCTTGGTCTCACGACATGAAAGGTCACTGCGTATGACAGTTGTTAAAAGACAAGCAGCAGCACAATCTGGTGTATCATCTGAAGTGGAGGTATTGAAAGCACTGAAAAGTCTATTCGAGCATCACAAAGCTTTGGATGAAAAGGTATGATAATCTATAGCAATATCAATAATTAAATCTAAATCTATTTTAATTTTCGTGATGTCTGCTAAATTATATTTATGGTTATAAATAATATTTATAACCATGAATAACATTTGGCAAACATCCATGATTCTTTCTTTCATCACCTGGGCATCCTAACCACACCTGTCATTCGACTTAGAGGAAACTGAGTCGCGCAACCCCGTAAAAATGTTGAAGTCTTTATTGCAACCTACAGCGCAAGCGCGGTTTAGCTGTTCGTCCAATGCTTGTAAACTTTTGCGTGGCGAGAACGAACCAATCGCGCGAAACCCCCTTCCAGCGACATCGACGAAACGATCCTCGCTAGTAAACCCCCACACGGCTACGTCGACAGTGCTGCGCCGCCGCTGAAGCGAAGCCCATAAAAGTACGGTTAACGAGACCCCACGAATCTCTTAGTATTCCACCCGATTGACACACCGTCTCCATCACCGTTCCCACAACTGGACCACCCACCACACTCGCTGCCCCTAGTATCGTTTTCTTAATCTCAAGGGGCGAGATACCCCCCCCCCCAGCTACATCTCAAACTCAAAAATCCCAATACCCACACTGCTATAATAAGACGCGACCTTCCAATGTAAATAGTATTAGCAGTAAACCCTCTATTTTAATTTTGAAATTGCTTTGCTTTTCCTCTTGTAAATTGGTTTCCCTCTCCCAGTTAATTTAATAACTTTTGAACCAGTCTCAACCCACATACTGACCTCATTTGTATTTAATTTAATGTATTTTTAAAGCTTCTTAATATTAGTATATTGCAATATTCATTTTCATAGCTTCAATATAATAGACTAATAACAACGACTGTATATCCGATATTTCATTTTAAATCTTTCAACCCTTTTACGAGGGGTTGACAACTCGAGTGAAAAGAGTACACGTACTTCTGGCTTCAAGATAATTCAGAATATTTCAGATACTTCAAGATATTTCAAATACTCCAGAATATTTCAATGTACTTCAGGATAATTCACATACTTTAGGATACTTCACAGATTTCAGTATATTTCACGTACTTCAAAGTACTTCAGGATACTTCGAGTTATTTCAAGGTACTTCAGAATACTTCAACGTACTTCAGGATAATTCACATACTTCAAGATACTTCACATACTTCAGGATATTTCACGTACTTTAGGATACTTCAGAATATTTCAAGATACTTCATGATTTTTCAAGATACTTCAGGATATTTCAAGATACTTCATGATACTTCAATGTTATTATTATTATTATTATATCATTAAGCCGTTTCCCTTTCGGGGTAGGCGTGAATTGCTCGGTTGGAAAGTAGCAAAAAAATTATATTTCTAATTTTTTAAAGTCTCATCCCCTCATTTTGTGTCTTTTTGTGAAAAAAATTTTCCTAATTTTTTGAGATTTAAAAAAAAATGTATAGAGACAGGGTATGGCCTTTAAAGTACCCCTAAGCGTTAAAAATTCAGTAAGCCCTTGAATTTCAAGAAGAATCGTAAAAACTTTACAACGATGATGTAAAACTGCCATGTGAGCAGTACAAAGCCTGACAGAATTTTTAAAAATTGAATTTACCCCTAACTTTCCCAAAACTCACCCCTTCAGACACTAAAAAGTAATTTTTAAGTATCTTTTCTGAATTTTATGAAAGTAAAATGAAAATTTTAGTGGGAAATTATATAAAAAAATTTATTATACAAATGTGAAAAATATTGCCCTTAAAATAAACATTTTTCCCATTTTCACCCTTAATAATCCTTAAAACATTACATTTTATTTCTTTAAAACTGATTATTAAAAATATTGAATATAAATTTCTTTATATTAAAAAAAAAAGTTTTAAACAAAGAAAGGGTAATTTTTTATGGATTATAAAGGGTGAAAAAGGGGAAAAAGTTTATTTTAAGGGCACTATTTTTTATATTTTTGTAATAAAATTTATTATATAATTTGCCAATTAAATTTTTCATTTTAATTTCATAAAATTCAGAAAAAAATTTAAATTGTTTATAAAATGAATTAATTACATTAGCAAAATAAACATTAGAAAAATATGAATACAATTCAAACTACGATACCCCTCCGGATGCTAAGAGAACAACTACCACATACACATACACGGGCGATGCATAGGGCTGGTAGGCAGTAATCACTAATTACTGAGTGCACCAATGCAACGTGTCCTCTTCCCACACGCGTAAAAGTGCGAGAGAGAGAGCGCATGAAAATAAATTATGTCTATCAGGTTATGCGAGTTTATGTTACGACTTGTTGAATGAATCGAAAGGCCAAAAACAAAGAAGAAGAAGAGAGGTTATGCGAGTTTGTTTTCTTTTTCAACTGCAAAAGTTTTACGAGCTGTCAAGTAAAATTAGTGTAGAAAAGGTATAAAATAAAATGAATACTTTTAGTTAAGTTAATTACTAAGCTAATTGCATGAGATCGCAGAAATCAAAGGTGTGCATTATGGAAGTGGTAAGCATAGAATTTAATGAAATTGTATGAACATGAAATCTTGCAATTGCATTGAAAAAAATCATTGTTTGGGACAACTAATAAAGTAGCAGGGCCAACTACTTTAGTTTGTAATATATGCCGCTGATATTTAACTAGTTGGGCCTACTAATTTTATTCGCAAGATTGGTAATAGTTGTCCTTACTACTGTACTTGTTGTCGCGACAACTTTCGATGGTACATACACTACCGTTGGAAATTGTACGCACGACTCTTGTGAGGGCTATTAAAAATCACTGCTGATTTCAAACCACGATATTTCGTTGAAAAAAAGAGAAAGGGCATTTTTTTGAACAGTTAAAAAGCTTGTGAAATTCCACGTCTAGTGGTATCCAACAAATATTTTTTTGACCTTCTGAAAATAATATAGCACGTGAGAAGTTTAAAAACAAAATTCAAGATTTTCACAAATTTTCTACCTCAACTTCAACTTTTATCACGACCTAGAGAAATTTTTTCAAAAGCCTCAAAATTATACGACATCGAGCCTGAAATTTTATCTTTAATTTAAGCCAAGAAAACTTAAAAAATCTCCATGGGTACCCGAGATATGATTAAAAAATTTCAATCGTATCTGAGCTCAATTACTCAAAATTGACACAATTACTTACAATTGAGCTCAGATACAATTGAACATTTTTAATCATATCTCGGGTACCCATGAAGATTTTTTAAGTTTTCTTGACTTAAATTAAAGATAAGCTTTCAAGCTCGATGTTGCATAATTTTGAGGTTTTTGAAAAAATGTCCCTAGGTCGTGCTAAAAGTTGAAGTTGAGGTAGAAAATTTGAGCAAATCTTTCCAAATGTTTAAAAAAAATGCCCTATCTCTTTTTTTCACCGAAATATCGTGGTTCGAAGTAAGCAGTGATTTTCAATAGCGCTCACAAGAGTCGTATGCACAATTTCCGACAGTAGGGTACTATTTTCAGGTAGTAAGCATTACCAATTTAATTAGTAAGTCTTACTATTAAATAAGTTAGTCTTACAAATAAGCTAGTGGATTTCACTACTTAAAGTAGTGATCCTCACTGTCACAATTAGTAAGTTTTACTACTTTAAATAGTAGTCCTTACTATTAAAATTAGTGAGTTTCACTATTTAAATTAGTAGTCCTTACTACTGAAACTAGACAATTTTACCATTAAAATTACTGGCCTGTGCACTATTGCGAAGTTAGTACTTCTCAATATTGAAATTATAGTAGATTTTGCTATAATTTCTAATTAGTGGACACAAGAGGCCCTCATGAATTCCTATAGAAACCAGGTCCTGATAAGATGTCATGTCAAAATAGACCCACATGCCCATTGGGATGGTAATGAAAAACTACTATAATTTCAATATTTAAAAGTACAGACTTGCAGCAGTAGTAAGTCTATTTAAAAATATAGATCGATGCGAAGTCTTCACGGACGTGATTACTGCACAATACACAAAAAGGTTAAGATAAAAATGGCGACGATCGAGAAAATGACGCGTTATTTCGGTGCGAATGTTGGCTGCACTGCTCATGTTTCAGTTCTGCCGATGTCGACAAGGAGGGAAACTTGTAACTTTTACTACTTTTATTTCTTGGAAAATAAATTGATGGTAAATGTGACTACTTTATTTGTTTATGCGTTCGTTTATCTTATTCTGAAAATCTATACACACTTCCGGTTTCTGTAAATTTTCAATCTTGATTCGCGTTTTGGAGACTTAAAGGTAATGATCAGTATTTCATTCGGATCCCCTCATGAGAATCTCGTAATATTTCTTGGCCTAGATCTCTGCAAAAGGATACACAAAAATTGGATCGAAATTGCACCTTATGATGTTTAAACCACTTTTTTTTTCTCGCCTTCAGTGCGTAAAAGATTGTGGCTAAATGAGATTCTTATTTCGTTACTGGCTATTTTTTACTTTGTGAAATTTGTTATTTCCATCTGGGGAGAAGAAAAGAAGATTAGTACAAAAATATATGAATGATTATATTTTCATGTAATCTCTAAAAATTCACTGATTTATTTTATGAGATTATTAGGCTTTTAATTTAAAGAAATTAATAAAAAGGAGAAAATAATTTGATTTTGTTGGAACTAATCGCCTGATGGCATTTTCGATAAAGCGTGTGAACTAGAAGAGAAAGCAATTCAGCAACCACGGAGGGAACTTCGCATACTTTTTGGATTCTTGAACGCTTCTTTTTGCCTTCTTTTTATTCACACGTGGTCTCAAGACCCTTGCGCCAATCAGTACAACATGCCCGACACACATTCAATTTTAACGTTAATAATCACCGAAAAAAATGACGGCTTTAAAAGTTGCCATTCATCAGGGCCCGATCGATATTGCGGTAGAGAGATACCATGGAACCCATCCTGTTTTAGAGTTATTGAATCGCGTCAAATAATATACTGCCACTAATGTATGAATAGTCCTGCAATTATGGTTTTTTGATCGTATCTAATTCACTGAGTTGTAATTCACTAACGCTTCACCTGCGTAATTACGGAAGATGTCCCAATGTTTAAGGTGCTTATTAATTAAGCTCATTCTTTCAAAGTGTTCAAAGTTTTTCATTTTTAGCTTTTACCCAATTTTTTCTCGTAATATGTATACATTTTTATATTCATTCCTATTTAATAATATATTCAAGCATACAGTTTGTTTAATTACAACAATTTGTAATAATTTTCAATTTTTAGGTTTTACCCAATTTTTTCTCGTAATTATGAATTTTTATATTCATTCAAATTGATTCATATATTCAAGCATACAGTTAGTTGATTAAATTGGAAAAAGTCCATTTCAATTCAATATAGTTCCAATCACTAAAAGTAGACTGAAAGTGTTTTAGATCCAAGTTATATTTTTATTTCCTGATTTAACTTAAATGGTTACACCGATAATATAGGCCCACAAAAAATGTGCCATGCGCAAGAGATCAGAGTATGGTATCTATATGTAATTTGGGGCGCTGAATATGAATCTGACCTTAGTTTCCCCCCAGAACGTCAGGGTTTCCCCTATAAGCAGAAAATTCCCTAAAGAATCAGCTTTTCTGGGTATAAATTACCCTTGGTATAAAATCATTCGGAAACAGGTCAGAGCCTAATATCTTTATGTATTCTGATGCACTAAATACGAATCTGATATTAGTTTTCCCCCAACACGTCAGGGTTTCTCCCTAGAGGCGGAAGATTTCCTAGAAAATCAGTTTTTTTCGGGTATGAAATACCCTTGGTATTGAAATCGTCATGAAACAAGTCAGGCATATATCCTTATATAGTTTGGTGTGCAGAATATTAATTTGACATAATTCTTCTCCTAGCACCTCAGGGTTTCCTCCTAGATACGGATAATTTCCTAGAAAATCAGCTTTGTCGGGTATGAAATAACCCTTGGTATTGAAATCGCCTGGAAACAGGCCAGTATATGATGTCTGTATGTATGTTATTGTGCTGAATACAAATCTGACACTAGTTTCCCCCTAGAACTTTATGGTTTCCACTGAGACGCGGAAAATTCCCTAGAAAATCAGCTTTTTGGGGTATGCAATTACCCTTGATATTCAAATCATTTGAAAATAGGTGAATTATGATATCTTTATGTACTTTGATGCGCTGAATACAAACCTGGCATTGGTTTCTTCCTCGCATGTCAGGGTTTCCTACTAGAGGCAGAAAATTTCCCAGAAAATCAGCTTTCTCGAGTATGATATTAATTTTGCTATTGAATTCATTCAAAAAGATTAATCAAATAGCCAGAGTGCTGGGAAAAAATTCATGGTAGGTTTGTATTCAGCGCTCTAAAATAAATAAAGATACCTTGTCTGACCTGTTTTAATACGATGCCAATACCAAGGGTAATTAGATATCAGACAAAGCTGATTTTCTTGGGAAAGTTCCACGTCTGGGAAAAACCCCTGATTTGCTGATGGAAAGTAGTATCAGATTAGTATTCAATGCACCAAAATACATCAGGATATAATGTCTGAACTGTTTCCAGACGATTTCAAAGCCATGCGTAACTTCATATCCAAAAAAGCTGAATTTCTCGGGAAATATCCGCGTCTGAGGAAAAATCCCAAACAGATGGGGAAAAACTAATCACAGATTCGTATTTAGCATAACAAAATACATAAGAATATTATGTCTGACCTGTTTCCAGACGATTTCAATAGTATGTGTACTATCATACCCGAAAAAGCTGATTTTCTAGGGAAATATCAACGCCTAGGAAAAAACATTAGGGGGCTGGGGGGAAACTAATATCAGATTCGTATTCAGCACACCAAAATACATGAATATTGTCACGTCTTTAATCTCGTATTTATGACGACCCTTCTACCATATGTTCTAACGCGGGCGTTCGCTCCATGTGGGACTCTGAAGCCCCACCTGAATGCTTCACCCCGCGTTCGACTTAGGGGGGAGGTGTCACGTAAACGCGATTTTGCGAGGGAGCGAAAATTTCTCGGCGTCTTATCTGTAGCTGCGCATTGATACGCGCATACGAGCAACCATGATGCTTGAAATTTCAAATACAGTATGTGAATTTTAATTCATATTCTTTATTGAATGAAATTTCAATCACTCCTGGATTCGAAAAGGTGACTGAATTTTCAAGAAATTTCTAACAGTGTACATAAGGCAAGTGACACATACATCTTGCAAGTTATATCCGCCTGCCATGACAAACAATCTGAATCTGAATTATCTTAAATGATTCAGAGGAGTCCAACTTTTATAAAATCGCTCATTTAGAGATGTCGCTACAAAAATGTTTTATAGAAATTGCATATTGTTTATTTTTTATGAAAATAGTTATTGCAAATCTTTCTCACACAAACTTCAAGCTGTTTGAGTGAATAAAAAGTCTTTCCATGCCAAAGTGCCATTTGATTGCAAAATTGACACTTGTTGTGTTTCAACAAATATAATTAAACCTATGTTATTTTCAAGGATTTCTGCGTCGATTAAGATAATGAAGTAGAATGGAAAATAAAAAAACAACAAGTTAATGTTAATGTTTCGTAGAAATTGTTACTGACGATGACTAGCGCGATAATTTTCAGCACTATATTTCCAGAGAAGAATAAAAATTACAATATTTTTTAATACATACAATTTTCGTCATATTTTCAATTAAGTAATACCAATAAATAGTAAATATTTATTGTCAATCTCTTACAAGCATTTAAAGCAGCTTCAGTGCTGAAAAAATTATTTTCCAGGACAAAGTTTTAGATTTACTTATTTAATTTGCTTACAAAATCAACAACTGTTGTGTTTGAACAAACATAATCAAACATATATCACTTTTCCGAAAATCTACATCAACAATTTACAATTGTTGATGTTTCATAACAATTGCAACTGGCAGTCACGTTTACTATAATTGCACTATGTGGATGTTTGTTAAGGCCATTTCTTTAGAACAATTAAAAGAGACAATAATGAAATTATTTGCATTCTGGGAGTACTCTTGCATCGATTTAGGATGATTTTCATTACATGCAAACCGCTATTGAAGAGTAAATATTGATTTTGTGAAAAATCTCGATTTTCTCATACTTCAAGTAAACATATAATGAATGAACAAATGAAAATGCAACAATCTCTGACTAAGGTGCTGTTGGAAATTTAGAGCCCTTTAATAAAAAAAACGAATTGCGGCTTGGGGCAAAATTGAAGGCTGGAGACCTTTTGAACGAAAAAAATGCATTTCCTCCCATACCGCGGTGCATCTTATCACACTAGCGTGTGCACTGCAACATTTCTATGATTACTGCAAATATTATCCAATTTTCATGAATCTTTTTTTCACTTTCTTGAAATTATATGAAGAAACTATTTCTGCTAATTAAAATTGAATCACGCGATGCTTTCATAGTTTCAGTTTTTTGAACCGGCCTACATCTCATGACAATGAAAGGGTACTGAGAAGCACTACATTTTTTTCTATTGTTCTTTTCTTTTTATTAATAACGCAAAATAGAAACATTTTTCGAAAAACCGAGACCCTGCAACAAAAGAGACCCAGATGTAGATGAGGTATGCGAAAAATCAGACAAAAATTTTAAACCGTGCGGCCGGAAACTGTTAATCCATTTTATAATGCTGATAAATCCCCTTAAAGTCCTCAGCATATTTGTGATAGTTGCAATGACGAATTTCGCTACCAACTTCAGAGGTATAAATATTAAATAGAGTGGGTGCAAACGTGGATCCCTGAGGGACACCACTCTTAACCTGTCCATAATCAGACCGTTCTCCATTGCTAATTTGTACCCTTTCAGAACGATTACTAAGATAAGATTCAAACCATTTAACAACCATATTTGAGAGGTGAAGGGATTTGAGCCTAGTCAATAGTAGATTACGGCTAACTGTATCAAACGCCTTAGAAAAGTTAAAAAGGACAACAACAGTTATTTCACTTCTATCAATTGCAAGTTTAAGGTCAGAAGTTACTTTAAGTGAAGATGTAAGTGTACTATGCCTTGCACGGAACCCAGATTGCATTGGGTTCATTAAATTGTTTGTTTCAATGTGTGCAGTAAGTTGCTGATGGACAATACGTTCGAAAGGTTTAGACAAAGCAAATAGGATGAATATAGGACGGAAGTCTTTGGGAGAGGTAGGGTTAGATATTTTAGGAACAGGGCGAACTATCGCCTCTTTCCAGGCATTAGCCGGTGTTATAACTTAAGCGATGATATTGGATCTTAAATTAAGAATGTGTTTTGATCATTAAAGGAATAAAACAGAAAGACTAAAATTCAGGTCGCAAGGACCTGAAATTAAGACGATATTTATACTGAAAAGTTAGTGCAAGGTTGCGATGATCTTAATTTAAGCACTTTCCTAGCTGAAAGGAAGGCGTATATTTATACTGAAAGTATGTATCCCCTTACCCCCCGGATCCGTAAGTCCTAACCTGAAATCACTGCTTTGACGTCCAAAGCAGTAAATACATGGATCATGACTAATTGTTTCAACTGAACTCAATTTAGAATACACATAAAACTCTGCGAGGCGAGCTGCGAGCGTTCGAGACTTTTGGAGATTTACGTCAAACCGTCCCTTCACATAAATCAGCATTACGACACACGGACTAGAATATAGAAACAAAGCAAAATACCACGACCGCATCGCAGTGTCTCCAGAACGTGGGACTTTTCGGCCCCCACCACTTTCCCATCTGGGAGAACACATGCAAGCGTAGCGTCGGTGAGTCGGCCAGTCTCGTGAAATATATATATATATATATATATAATATATATAAAGTCATATAACCATAAATAATTATATAGAAAAAGAGAGTTTTTATATTTGGCATTTTAACTTTTTTAGGTATGCTTTACGAGGATGATTTTTTCATTGACATTCAATTCTGTTGGTTTAGAGCAATAGTTATGACTGCCGACTGCTAGGCGATAGATTTAGCTATAGGTGTAGGTTCTAACCACATAGCGCTAGAAATTTTAATTGTAATATAATGTTTGAAAATTTAATATTATGTATTCATTCTAAGCAGGGCCATCAATATATAAAAACGAAATACTCGCAAACAATTATTATTTATTTTTTAAATAACTTTTTTGCCGTATCGTTAGAGTATAGCAATAGTGGGTGTTTATACCCCGAAAAGGCAACGGCTTAATGATATAATTAATCAATAATATTCGGACGACATGTAGTCGTACGATGATGAATAGATAACCAGTACTGGTGTGCTTTACTGCAAGACAGTACTACGGAGTATTACAATCCAGTACTGGGACTTCGGCAATCTTTACGTGGCCAGTACTGGGCCAGTCGTGGATTTCCACCTGGGTTCATTTTCTCGACGGAGATTTGATTGAAGGTAGATTTTGGGATTAGCAGGGTACTTTCACACATAATTCTTTCGCACAAATCACTTTCACGCACAATTCAAATTATTCTACTATAATAAAGATACTTTTAATAAGTAAGATGGTAACATCATTTTTTACCATATAGTTTCGATTAAAAATATAAAATGGTCTCAAAGTCTTCAAGGAATGAAAAAATTTAGAAAATTGTATGATTACATATCAGAAATCACATACCAAAAATAAAATTTTCTCATTATATAATACAAAAGTTTTAGATTCAGGAAATAAAATTTAAAAATCAGATGATAAGGCAGGAAAGCGTCAAATGAAGTTCAAATGTTTTTCTAGCCTGCATATGTACACGTTTATGTATTTATTTGATTTGAATAGCCTTGGAATATATTTTTCCCAGTACCTGGATGAAAATGGTGACTTTTCATGCCTGTAGAGTGGAGACAAAACAGTTGATTTCAGAACAATCGGAAAAAACAACTGGGGCGCATGTGCTAAACATGCCTTCGAACTACGAAAACCTATAGGACCAATATTCCAATCCACTCTTGCAGGCAGAAAAATGTCGCACTTTTTCATATATATGTAATAAAAAATATCGTGTACAATGAGAGAATTCATTCTGAAAAGATAGCTTCCAATAATACTAATATAATAATTTGAATGTTGAACAATAAATTTATCTGAGTAAGAAATTTTTATATTTGCCTCGCTTTCATTTTTAGTCACATAATTATTATGTTGTTGTTTTATAACTTTTTCTAGGGCGACCCCAATTCTTTTTTTATAACCAGCTACGGGCCAAGTCCTCAGCAAAGTTCCTATTAACCGATTTTATATTGAAATACAATTTAGTATGTTCACCATAAAAGGTTTCAGTCGCCTACTACTTGATGGTCTAGAAAGTTTATTAAAATGCGACAGGTTTTTCGTAAAACCGCTTTTTGAGCTGCTGCAAATACCCTACTGACTCCTAGATGTTCGAGATGTCCAGTGCATCTTACGCGCGCATTGCCTGTATAGTAGCCGAAATCACAATGTGATGAATCCATGTTTCACATTCCTCCATGTTGGCTTTACTTCATGCATATATAGGTCGATGATGTAGACTTTACCTATATTTTTCTCACGCCACGATGTCGGGTCAACTGGCTAGGATATAATGATCCGTCTAGATAGTAAAACATCCAGTATAATGTGTAGTTTTTATTCGATGGTATAACCCCCGAGCCCACCTATCAATTTTTTGCCTTCTAACCCCACAATGGGGTATAATCGTTTACCAACTTTCTCGTTCGCGTAAACACTTCCCTTATGCGCGAATACAGTTCAATATTATACATGCATCTCTTCGTTTTTTAATAACGAAGAGAATGTTGTGTGATAAAGTCAAATGTATTAAACATGCATTCGTGACAAAATGGTTTAAATGGCAAGAAGTGTCGAAAACAGGCAAGAATGAGCAAAGATTTAATTTTTCGTTGATTAAATTTGCACCCCAGTGTGTGGTTCTAGGGTTAATTTGTACAACAGTTCAAGTTTAAATAATGAATATCATAATATTTGATTCGAGGATACAGTAAATCCCAGACATGTTTTTTATCTGACGTTGAATAAAAACGTTGCAAACAATTAAAAACTACAATTAGCGAACATCTAATAATTTGTATCGGAATGCAGATAAAAATTATCCGACGTCGGATAATTGTAGTTGTCAATTATTTGCAACGTTTTTACTGTACACTTTCATATTTTTACTGCATATATATACATATATATATATATACTATATATACATATAGTTGAAAGTTCTTCATAAGGACAACCGCAGGATTTCGCCGGGAGCAGGTGCTAATCTTAAAAAATGCACCCGCTCCCAGCGAAACCGCGGTAAAATTTCACCTGTAACCACGTCTCACGACCGTGAGATGGGTGGCCAGTCTGCGACGAATTCAATACAATGATCCGGCAAAAGTCTCGTGTGCCCTGTGGAAACGGAGCGACCCAAGGACGACTGCCTTCTGCATTTTCCCAGCAAGTGTCTCAGCATTTTCTTGACACGCAGGGATGCTTTTCAGGCTATTGGCCAGTGAAACCTTGGCACCACCAAGAGTGCCGATGATCAGGACGATTAGCTTAACAGAATATTCCAGGTATAACCGTCGCAACTCCCTTATAAGGTCTTTATACCTCTCGCAATTGAAAATGTATTCAAAATTATATACATGCAGATATATTTACCAATATAATTGAATAAAAGCGCTGAAGCAAGAAACAAAGTACAAAAGTGCTTCATATTTTTTCAGCCAGAGGAAACTGATCTTCAGAGAAATTCCGGATCACGCTGTGACTAACGCATATTGCTCACAATATTTCGCTATATAAACCAGTTCCTATCTTATTTCATCTTCTGAAGTATTTCGATAAAGTTTAGTGTACAATAAAAGTTTATACCTCTCAAAAATGTATTCGTTCTAAAAAATTTTTCCTTACCCCTTCCAAAGTTGTTGAAAATATTGAGTAATCTCTTGGTTATTATTGCTTTTTTCGATATACGTACACGGAAAAACTTATAGCTTGAAAATTAATTTTTATAATACTTGTATTTACAAGCCGACAATATCATAACAGGATATAACGTCACTATTGCAAAATTACTATTTTGCATTTTAAGCTTTGAATTTACTAATTATTATTGGAAGGAACCTTAAGAAAGTTTCCTTCATGCCTAGAAAACATTAATAAGTCAAGTATCGACAACTGTTATTTGGTGATTGTGAATTCTCTTCTGTTAAATCTTCTTCAGCTTTAACCATCACTTACCTCGTGCTTCGCACTCAATTTTATCCAAAATGTGAACTTTTCTAGATTATGTTTGTTTGTTTATTGTTTTTTTCTACGTTATGTTCAATACTATTATATCAAAGGTATATTACATTTATTTCTGTACCTCGGCCTGCGATCGATCATTCAGATATTGTAAAATGAATTACAGATTTTATTTATGATGATTACTTTCATATTTGTTAGTTATTCTGCATTAAATTTTATTATCAGATGCCCTGGAAATTCATTTTTATGTCTATAATTTAAACAGATGGGCATCCTATAAAAAAACAATTTTGTTCTCAAACGTTTTATGGCAACTTGTGTCGTTATTCGATAAATTTAATTTGTTTATTTTCAACGTTATTTTTTACTATATAAACCAAAAATGCTCATCCTAGCATAAAGTGGTTCTTAGAAAATTTGTAGACATACTTTAGGCGAACAATTTTGTCAAATAAAATGTTATTGTAGCTTTTGTCGTTTTTATCAAAAGTTAATTCTTTATTTTCAACGTATTTTTATAGAAAAAGTTCATCACAAATTTGTGGATCTTTTTTGGTTGGACAACTTTTTTCTTCTCGTTTTTTTTCGTCGCTTGTGTCGTTTGTATAAAAATTTAATATTTTAATTTTATTTTGTACTAATAAAACAAAAACTATGCGCTCCATCAAAAAAGTGAATGAGAACAAGTTTTTAATAAAAAAATGTTCGAATCGAAAAAATGAAAAAATTTGCTTAATTCCTTGCGACTCTTCCAGACTTTATTGATACGGTTAGTATTTTTAACGCTACGTTTCGATAGCGGGCCGCTATCCTTATCAGGCGATTATCTGCAAATGTTACAATTTCCCTTAGAAACAACAACGCATATGAATAATACAATAGTATGACGTGATCTTTTTACCTAGTTGTTGGTTACAATTTGGGAGTTGAAGAGGATTAAAAACATGTAGGATGCGAAGTTAGTCTAAATTTTGAAAAAATTCGAAGTCAGTCTTGAAACTAGAATGACATATACGAAATTAATTATTATTATAAGAACATTTTTTAGGTTATTACTAGTTTTATTCTCAAATTCAGATTGCCATCGTAAAAGGTCTTGTCAGGAAGTAGTATTGCGGAGTCTACAATATATTTTATAATTGCAATCTTATGTTCTGTAGGGTGCGATTTGAATAGAAATTTACGAATCTATCTGAGTAAGTATTCTTTCGGAACCAATTTGTTTTAATAATATTATTGTTGTCCCTAATGATTTCAACATTTGAAAAACTAATTGAATTATTATTTTCAATTTCATGTGTAAGCTGGAGTCTAGGATGGTGAGCATTAAAAGATTGAACTATTTCTTGGATTTTATCTATCGGGATAATAAGAATGGTGTCATCGATATAGCTGTAATAAGTTTTTACTTTAAATTTTGATTTATCTAGAACTTCATTTCAGAGATCTTGCATAACTATATCTGCTAAAGTTCCGGATATAGGTGACCCCATTGGGGTGCCAAAGTTTTGTTTATAGTAAGTTTCATTGAATTAAAAAAACGTTGATTCCATTAGGAACCTAATTCCCTTTTTAAATTCACCAAACGGAATATTTGTAGTATTTTTAATTATATCCCATCTTTTTTTAACACCTTTTAGAACCAAATTCAATGGAACGTTTGTAAAAAGGGATGAGACATCAAGAGATGAAAGGACATGATCATCTGGAATATTTTCTTTTGTTATGGTTTTTTCAAATGAAGTAGAATTTTTATATATGATTTTGGTTTAGGAATAGCACTTGAGATGATTTTAATAAATGTTTTTGCCATAAAAATAAGTAGGAATGCTCATACAAGAAACGACAGGTCTGAGAGGATAATTATTTTTATGAATTTTGTGTAAACCACACAATCTAGCAATATTAGTGTTATCAGTTATTATATCTTTTCTTTCAACGTTATTACCTAGAAATCCTTCTACTCTTAATTTGTCAAGTAATTTAAAAGTATCGGCATGTGTCATTAACAAATTTTTGTTGTTCTTTATGAATTCTTCAATATCTTTAATGCTTTTTGATATGTCTATCTATTTTAGTAATTTTTCCTGGAGTTTTATTATAATTTGAAGCTATTGATAAAATGTTATGTCTGAAATCCTCTTGTGATTTGTCAGGAATTTTGTCAATATTAGCTAATGCTTGCATTCGGTTCATCTATAACATCCCCAAAAGTGAATATATTACTCAGTATAGAGAAAGAGCAGGACTTCACGTCGCAAAAAGAAGACAATTTTTTATGGGTAATTTGCTTCATAACCTATTCAGTAATAAAGCTCCGCAATATCTTTTTAACCTGTTCCGTTTTATTGATAAAGATCAACCAACACATTCCAAACTCCGTGAAAGGAAAACAGTATTAAAAATTCAGTCACACCGCACGTGTAAAATGCAAAGGTCTTTTGTTATTCGCGGTGCTCGCCTTTGGAACAAATTACCTATAAACATTAGAAATGCACCTTCACAGTTTCACTTCAGAAAAGTCCTTTTTGTCTACTTATTTAACACATCTAATCCTACCCTCGAAATCACAAATTGGTAACACTTAAATTCTTAATTAAAAATATATATGAGTGTGTGTATGAATGCGTTTTACTTTTAAGTATGTATATTTGCGTATATATATTTATAGTATTCTTCTGTTGATAACCTGCACCTAGTTATGTATATTATAGTTTATTTCTTTACTCTTGCTCAATACCTATTTTAAATTTCAATCTTCAAATTGATCGCCGTCGCATTTTAATTGCCATATGTATCACCTGTTCCTTATAGGGCTATTTAGCCCTAGGAACTTTTCTTAAATAAATACAAATACAAATTAAGAAAGATAAAAATGACACTGAATTTTTCAATTTTCAAGCCAAAATTTCGAATTTTCTACAAAACAGTTGCATTTTCAAACCGAAAATATGAATTTTCAAGAAAAAAGTTTTCAACCAAATAGTTTAGCTTTTTAACGAAATAGTTGTATTTTTAATAAAATAAATGAATTTTCAACCAAGTAGTTAAATTTTCACCCGAAAAAGGTGTATTTTTAACGAAAAATGTAATAGTTGATATTATTTCAAGCAAAAAAAATTTTATTCGAAATCACAGTTAAATTCAACCAAAAAAGGCGAGTTTTCGAAAACATAGCTAAATGCTCAGCCAAGAGATTAATTTTCTATCCATAGCTGACCCATAAACATCTCTTAATAGAAAAAATGCAAAAAACACAAAATAACTGAAATTATAGTTCCAAGTTACTGCAAAAATCGTAACTAAGTTACAAAGTTACCTTTTAAAATAATAAAGAAGTTGCCCCAAAAATTACAAATAACGTTTACTTTTCAGTAATTAACTTAGTTACTTGTATTAAGTAAATACCCAACTCGGATAATATAGCTAGTAGACAATACTTACTGCGCCCAGTAAGAAGGCTTGCACTGATCGGGATTAAAAAATGTAATTCACTTGAATATCTGATTTTTCCGGTCTCCTAAACCGTCGGGGAAATGATATGAGAAAAAATTAATCCCCTTCAATACAGATCGAAAAATTTCACAGAACAGTATTACAAGGAATTGAAAAATATGAATATCCGTAGTCAGGATCAATAAAATTGAACCCCTGCCAATGAACGTCGAAAATTGCACAAAACGGTACTGAAGGGGATTGAAAAGTTCGAGTAAGCGAAAGAAGGAATAGAATGGATTTAAATAAATTCAATTTTAAAACGCTTGTTTGAATTAAAATGGAAATTAATTGCTAGCGAATATTTTCTAATTTTAATTAATAAGTGGCAATTGGGTAGAATAGTGCAATAAAGAATGGTAAATATATTAACATTTTTTTATTGGTAGTACTATATTTTAAACATATTGTCCTAAAATTCCTACAGTAATGAGTCGTATTCTATTGTATAGAAAAATGTGTACTACTTAAATTCAATAAAATGGATATGTGAATTGCATAAGGGCAAATCGAAAATAATTGAAAAAATAAAAAACAGCCTCACATGGAAAAGTTTAATTGAAGGCACACACCTGATTAAACCTAAAGTTCCTGACAATTCAATTCTTCTTCTCGATTTTTAATGTAAATCCTATTATATAATTTTGATTATGCTGATACGCATGTCTCAAATAAAAATAACTAAAAATACAATTTTTGAACCTAAAAAGTAGATTTCCTAAAAGACAGATAGATAAAAGATTTCGATTTTTGTTGTAAAATAATCAAAAAGCTACCCACATTAAAAATCTACTAGAATACTTACAGTGCAAGGACCTTTGGGTTATATCATGTATATACACAGGGTGTCCCAGACTCAAGTGTGCGGACTTATATAGCTGTAAAAAAATTAAATAAAATAAATCGAAAATTTCTTTTCCACAAATCAGTTGAAATTTTAGATTTTGAGTTATAAATTATTTAGACTATACCAATCAGGAATAAATCGAAAATTTCTTTTTCAAAAATCAGTTGAAGTTTTAGTTTTTGAGTTATAAATTATTTAGGCTAGACCAATCAGGAGCGTTGTGTTTTGTTTAGACTGCCTAGCCCTAGGTGGTTCGGAAATCTAGTTTTGATGTTTTCATTGATATTTCCTACACTTTAAACTGGAAGACTCAATCTTAATTTTAAATAACTTAATTGAACGGCATGTGAAATGAAACACTTTATTGTGGGAAAAAGCCGTGATGGCGCAAAAAACCCAGATTTATTTTAGTTAAATTTTACAAACTGATTTACCCGAGATGAATTCATGAAATTTACCAATGGACAAATTAGAGAACGACCACGTGGTCGCGGCGAACCGGCGTTGGCGTCGCACACTCGCGGTCGCGATGCTTTTTGATTAAGATAGTTTTATGACTTTTAGAACATCCTGATTTCCTTCGATGGAAATCAGTGGCGGTAAGAGAACATCCTGATTCGCTGAATTGGAATCAGTGGCAGTAAGAGGCGAAAAAGCTTGGCTGAGATTTTGTCGACAAAATCCAAGCGATACATTAGCGTAATTAGCTAGAGCGTGCGGTTTAAATTTAGGTTCTTTAGGTAGAGTTCGAATCCCGAGCGGGTGCGATTTTTCATAGCGTTATGCGTGCGATTATGTTTGTAAGTGGCCATGTCTGCAATTGCGTAATTTCAACAATAAATCAAGTGCAATTATTATATATAAAACAATTTTTTTTGCAAGTTTATTTATCTGTTTCAAGCTGTTGTAATGGATAAGGCAATATGGGCAGCGGAAATATTCCGCATAGAGCCGGATAAAAAGCCAGATACAAATACTGTATAAGTATCCGAATAGAATCAGGTGAAAACCGCATAGGGTTTTACTGGACACCGAAAATATTTCGAATAGAACCGGATAAAAAACCAGATAGAAAAAATTGTATACACCGACTAAGTTCCGTATAGTACCGTATTAAAAGTCGGACACAAAAACCGTATAAGTATCAAGATAGAATCCGATTATAACCGTATGGGCCTTTGCTGGATACCGAAAGTATTTCGTAAACAACCGGATAAAAAACCAGACAGAAAATGTTCTATACACCGATCAACTTCCGCATAGAACCAGATTTAAAACCAGACACAAATACCGTATAAAAATACAGATAGATGCGAAGAAATTCCGAATCCTATCCGTCTCTATGGGATCCTATCTGTCATTTTAAGCAGGGTGTACACTTATTGCTTGGATATTCGACACAACTGCCAAATACTGAATTTTGACAAGTATATAATAAAGCAGTATTTTTTAATTAAATACTGTTAGTGCCATACATCGGTAAGTTGGACAACGTATTGAGAATACATTAATGTTGACTTGGTTCAGTATTCGGTACCCAAAATACTATTCCTAAGCAAAGAAGTTTTATAAAATGGTTGATGCCGATCACTACCGTATTCTATAGATTCTATAAGGTGCTGCAATCCTCGACAATCTATAAAATTTACTAAACGCAGTGTTGAAAATCCATGTGTCTAGGCTTTTGTCATTCTTTTTATGAATATGAATTATTTTTTATTAAAATTATGAATATTTACAATTAAATTGAAACAGAAAAAAATAAGATGATAAACAAAATTGAATGAAGCAACTAAAATAAATACAAACATTTATTTTACAGAAATGACAACAAAATTAAAATATTCCGATGACCAAATGCTGGCAGCCTTGCAAAGTATAAGAGATGGGAAGTCTGTTTCAGCGAATAATGAATGTTTATAAAAGTGTGTTCCGAAAGTTCCTATATTGTTAATAAACTTTTATTAGTAAATAATCCTCCCTAAATTTGTATATCCTGCAATCATTGTTAAAATCAACAAAAGAAATAGTTTTAGATTATTCTTTAAAGCTACTGAGATATGTTGCAATTAATAAGTAAATTACATTTCTAAAGGTGCGCTTTATTTGATAAAATCAAATTCTTAAGTTTTGAATATGTTTACTACAGTTTTTGAAGTATTTGAAAACTGAAATTCGCCTTAAGCTTCCGATAACTGGCATACTTACCTTAAAGGGTTTTATATGAAATTATGACTTTTTTTTTAATTTTTGCGGAAACTTTAAGTACGGACTCAGGGCAGTTAAACCTCGCTTAAGCTATAACAAATTATATTGACTCACGTGATGTACTAAAACTATAATTTCATTTTTTCTTAAAAATCATGCACTGACGTTTAGAAAAGATAAAAAAAATTAACATCCTTCTTTAGGATCATAAAGTGAATATTTTAATTCGTTCAAATTTTCAATACAGATATTTTATGAATTTTTTGGATTTTTCGTGTACACTATGACTACTAGATTACAAGATTACAGGATTACATAATATTGCAAGAGATTATATGGGATTACAAGAGATTAAATGGGATTACATGAGACTACACAACCCGGTAAGAAGCCTTACATTTAAAATTATTCGAAAATTTCCTTTTCAATGGTGACGTGACAATTATTGAATCCTTTTCGATACCGTTCTTGTCCTCGTGCTTTGAATCCCCATAGCAGTAGGAGTTCTCAAACTGAATCCCTTTCTGTACCCAGTGGCGACAATGTTTTTCTGAATAGTTTTGGATACCCCAAATCGAACATGAAACAGAACATTTTTAATCCCTTTTAAAGTTGCACATTTCGCTGTTCATATTGTAACGTGTGAACCATGCCCTAATATTACGCAATATGCGCGTGTAGGTACCCGCGCACCCGTTGCCCCACACATCCCCACATTCCGAGGCCACACGAGGCCAGCAGTTTAAGGAATAGCATATGTGGAGGGTTCTTATCTCGAGAGTTGAGTGTATTAGTCATTTTACGTTGTCAAGATTTTGCAAATTATATGCTTTTGAAGCGCCTTCTAATGCGTAAAATGAAAATGGTGTTTTTAATTTATTTCATGTCAAGTTTGACACCTCCGATCGGCTTTGAAAGGGATTAGAATCGAAATAGTTCCGCTGCCAAATCGGGAATTTAAAAAAAAATAACAGAAACGGTATTCCTAGGTATTGAAATTTTTGATATCTTTACATGCAAGCCGTCCTACCAGGAAGATTACATGAGATTATATATGAAATTACACAAGATTACATGAGATTACATAATATTACAGTACTTTCGATCAACTTGCGATCAAGGTGAAAGATTAATTTTGTTAGGAGATATAAACGGATGGGTCGGCGTCCAACATGAAGACACAGATACAGAAAGGGTACTAGGTAAATTCGGGGATCCAAGGAAAAATTATAACGGGGAAAAGTTAGTTAGCGTGGAGGGGAATTATTGGATGTCCCCCCCCCCTAAAGCTCTTCTCTGGATCCGCGCCTGTTTAGAACACAAAAGACGAGAGAATCACTACACAAAACGTTGATTGAAAATTTTCTTCATGATCTTGAAGGTTCCAGATTGAAAATCCATTTGAAGTCCTTAGAGATGTCTTAAAGTACTGCAATTCAGGAGGTCCCACGAAGCCGCAACTCCTCACGAGTCCGGTAATCCAGTCATGAAGATACGTTGAATATTCAGGATTTATTATCCATATTAGGCTTACGGTTTTTTAAGAATATATGGTGGCTCATTATAACCGTAAACGATCTTGGTGAAATTTTACAACACCCTTGGCTACTGGGAGAAAAACCACCCAAAACCCTAGTAGAAGATCAGAGTTTTTCACGAGGAAGTCTTGGATTCTTTCTACGTGACGTCACACGCGTCAGTGGACCAAGAACTATTCGATCCGCCCCTGGAGCACTGAACGTGTTCGACTGAATAGAAAAATCTACGTTTAATCAGACAAGCATCCTTGAGTCTGAACTAGTGGCCTATATTTTATCTATTTATCTATTTGATAAACTTGCAATTTATAAATAAATTTGCAGAAGGCCTAATTTGAAAATTGCAGAATTCGATATTGATGGTTTCGAAATTTATTGCTGGGTGACTTGATACATTTTTTTATTTATAAAGAAAAGAGGACAGTTGCAACTTTTGTAATGTTGGAATTATGAATGTGGAAAATTTGGTAACATCGTAATTTATAGTTGGGCGTCTTGATAAACTTTGAATTTATAAATAAATTTGCAGAAGGCCTCATTTGGAAATTTCAGAATTCGAAATTAATGATTTTTGAATTTATTGCTGGACGACTTGAAAAATTTATGATTTCAAAATTATAATTTTAATATTTTTAAATTATAATTTCAAACTGCATAAATTTACATACAATCATAAATTGGATTATCCATAAAATTGGTGCATTTGCAGATGCTGTCTGCAAAACCTATTTAAATATTTTGTAGTCACTTTTATTCACATTTTTTATTTTTATTTCTCAATGTGTGGCAATGTGTGTTTCGGACCAGTGATGCAATTTAAAATTGGAATTAAAAACAATTCTTGTAATTGAAAAATGCACAAGAATGTATATAAAATGTACAACTTCTGATTTTAGACAAGAAAAAAATTTATAACACATATATTAACAGTTTATTTTCTTTGACTTCCGAAGAATAACTTATATTTCACCTAACATTTACTTTCAGAATAAATTTGTTGAAAAAGTGATTCAAAATAATTTTTTATAATGTTTCTATATTTTTTATGTATTCTCAAAAGATACAATTTTGAATTGCGCGCCAACTACGGCATTGGCATCACTGATTTCGGACTTCAGAGCGTGGGAGCACGATTTTGACAGGTGGTCTGTATGCCGTGTTTGCTTTGCTGCTTACAACTACAGTCTTATGGTCTTCAAATGCACAGGACATCTCAAATTTGTACCCACTTTTCTCCGTTTCGCGACGTATTTCGCAAAATTTAGGTTCACCATCATCAAGTCGTGGGTCTTCGAATAATTGATAGCTCCTGAGAATGCTTCGGTGATGTCAAAATTGTGAGTAAAAAAATAAATTTGTCAACGTTTCTCGCCGTTCAAATGCTGTCTTTTGCTATCTGCAGATTGCTCCCTTTCGAAAAATTTATAATTGCTGTAAGAGTAATAATTGCCTCAGTAAAAGGCTTAATTTTTATACATTTTATTGATCCGAGGATCTCGCAAAATCTCAAATATTTGACAAGTTTTCTTTCTTTCGTTCTCAAATGCTTGAGAAAAATTATATATTGAGTCAGGGACGTACCTATACAAAAAAAATTCAAAGTCGGATTGAACCAACACCCTTAAGGATGTCGGTCAAATCCGACTTGAGATTTTTTTTATAGGTACTGCACTTACTCCAAATACAATTTTTCTCAAGTATTTGAGAACGAAAGAAAGAAATTGTCAAATATCCGGGGTTTTTCGAGATCCTGGGATCAATAAAATGTAGAGGAATGAAGCCTTTTGCTGAGGTAATCATTATTCGTACTGAAAGTATCAATTTTTCGAAAGGGAGCAATCTGCAGATAGCAGAAGACAGCATTTGAATGGTGAGAACCGTTAGCAAATTTATTTTTACTCACAATTCTGACATCACAGAAGCATTTTCAGCCGTCATCCTATATCTGAAGACCCACAACTTGATGATGGTGAACCTCATTTTTGCTAAACACGTCGAGAAATGGAGAAAAGTGGGTACAAAATTGAGATGTCCTGTGTATGTGAAGACCATAAGACTGCAGTTGTAAGCAACAAAGCAAACACGTGTTGCAGACCACCTGTTAAATTCATTCTCCGATGCTCTGAAATCCGAAACACACATTGCCACTCCTTATCGACCGCGAGCCCAGACTTCGAGTCTCAGCGGCAGTTTTGAATGTAGAAATAAAATTTAAAAATGTGAATAGAATTGACTTCAAAATATTGAAATAGTTTTTGCAGACAGCATCTGCAAATGCACCAATTTTATAGGTAAACCAATTTATGATTGCATGTAAATTTGTAAATTTATCCAGTTTGAAATTATATTTTGAAATTTTTGAAACTATAAATTTACCAAGTCATCCAGCAATAAATTCCAAAACCATCAAGTTCGAATTCTGAAATTTCCAAATTAGGCCCTCTGCAAACTTATTTATAAATTCCAAGTTTATCAAGTCGCCCAACTGTTATTTTTGATATTATAAAATTTTCCACATTGATAATTCACTTGCATATAAGTACATTATGAAGCAAAGAAATAAAAATTATCGTTTGATAACTATTTGCGCGTCCATTATTTGCCACTATTTTGAATAATAACATAATTCGTTTCCTACAGTACCGGCCACAATATTTTCCTCCAGTACAGGCCACTATCAAAAGTTGGACACTGACTATATTTACTTGCTCATAAGTACATTATGAAGCCAAGAAATGAAAATTATCGTTTGATAACTATTTGCGCGTCCATTATTTGCCACTATTTTGCATAAAAATATAATCCGTTTCCTACATTACCGGCTACAAACTTTCCCTCCAGTACCGGCCACTATCAAAAGTTGATTACTGACTGTATTTACTTGCTTATAAGTACATTATGAAGCCAAGAAATGCAAATTATTGTTTGATAACCATTTGCGCGCCCATTATTTGCCACTATTTTGAATAATAATGTAATCCGTTTCCTACAGTACCGGCCACAAAATATTCCTCCTGTACCGTCCACTATCAAAAGTTGGCTATTGACTATATTTACTTGCTTATCAGTACATTATGAAGCCAAGAAATAAAAGTTATGGTTTCATAACACTTTGCGCGTACATTATTTGCCACTATTTTTAATAATAATATAATCCGTTTCCTACAGTACCTGCCACAACATTTTCCTCCAGTATCGGCGACTATCAAAAGTTGATTGCTGACTATATTTACTTGCTTATATGTACATTATGAAGCTAAGAAATGAAAATTATTGTTTGATAACCCTTTTCGCGTACATTATTTGCCACTATTTTGAATAATAATATAATCCGTTTCCTACAGTACCGGCCACAAAATATTCCTCCAGTACCGGCTACTATCAAAAGTTGATTACTGACTATATTTACTTGCATATAAGTACATTATGAAGCAAAGAAATAAAAATTATCGTTTGATAACTATTTGCGCGTCCATTATTTGCCCCTATTTTAAATAATAATATGATACGTTTCCTACAGTACCGGCCAAAAAATTTTCCTCCAGTATCGGCCACTGTCAAAAGTTGATTGCTGACTATATTTACTTGCTTATAAGTACATTATAAAGCCAAGAAATAAAAATTATAGTTTGATAAAACTTTCCGCGTCCATTACTTGCTCCTATTGTGAATAACAATATAATCCGTTTCCTACAGTACCGGACACTATCAAAAGTTTATTACTGACTATATTGACTTGCTTATGAGTAGATTATGAAGACAAAATATAAAAATTATTGTTTGATAACCCTTTGCGCGTCCATTATTTGCCACTATTTTTAGTAATAGTATAATCAGTTTCCTACAGTACCGGCCACAAAATTTTCCTCACGTACCGGCCACTATCAAAAGTTGATTACTGACTATATTTACTCGCTCATAAGTACATTATGAAGCCAAGAAATGAAAATTATCGATTGATAACTATTTGCGCGTCCATTATTTGCCCCTATTTTAAATAATAATATAATCCGTTTCCTACAGTACCGGCCACAAGATTTTCCTCCAGTGCCGGCCACTATCAAAAGTTGATTACTCACCATATTTAATTGCTTGTAAGTACCTTATGAAGCCAAGAAATGAAAATTATCTTTTGATAACACTTTGCGCGTCCATCATTCGCCACTATCCTGAATAAAATATAATCCGTTTCCTACAGTTCAGGCCAAAAAATTTTCCTCCAGTACCGACTACTATCAAAAGTTGGTTACTGACTATATTTACTTGCTTATCAGTACATTATGCAGCTAAGAAATAAAAATTATGGTTTGATAAAACTTTGCGCGTCCATTATTTGCCACTATTTTGAATAATAATGTAATCCGTTTCCTACGGTACCGGCCACAAAATTTTCCTCTCGTACCGGCCACTATCAAAAGTTGGCTATTGACTATATTTACTTGCTTATCAGTACATTATGAAGCCAAGAAATAAAAATTATGGTTTGATAACACCTTGCGCGTACATTATTTGCCACTATTTTTAATAATAATATAATCTGTTTCCTACAGTACCGGCCACAAAAGTTTCCTCCAGTGCCGGCCACTATCAAAAGTTGATTACTGACTATATTTACTTGCTCATAAGTACATTATGAAGGTAAGAAATGAAAATTATCGTTTGATAACCATTTGCGGATCCATTATTGGCCACTATTTTGAATAGTAATATAATCCGTTCCCTACAGTACCGAACACAAAAATTTCCTCTAGTGCCGGCCACTATCAAAAGTTGAATACTGACTATATTTACTTGCTCATAAGTACATCATGAAGCAAGAAATAAAAATTATTTTTTGATAACCCTTTTCGCGTACATTATTTGCCACTATTTTGAATAATAGTATAATCCGTTTCCTACAGTACTGGCTACAAAATTTTCCTCCAGTACCAGCCACTATCAAAAGTTGGTTATTGACTATATTTACTTGCTTATAAGTACATTATGAAGCCAAGAAATAAAAATTATTGTTTGATAACCCTTTTCGCGTCCATTATTTTCCACTATTTTGAATAATAATATAATTCGTTGCCTACAGTACCGGTCACAAAATTTTCCTCCAGTATCGGCCGTTATCAAAAGTTGGTTACTGACTATATTTATTTACTTATAAGTACAGTATGAAGCCAAGAAATAAAAATTATGGTTCGATAGCACTTCGCGCGTCCATTATTTCCCACTATTTTGAATAATAGTATAATTCGTTTCCTACAGTACCTGCCACAAAATTTTCCTCCAGTATCGGCGACTATCAAAAGTTGATTACTGACTATATTTACCTGCGTATAAGTACATTATGCAGGAAGTTCACTTGCCGGGTTTTCAGCGATTCCGAACCGACCAAGAGGAGAAAGGCTGGGGACAAAAGATGGTCGTAGAGTCCTTCTGTCCCTTTAAATCACTAAAGGCAAATGTCATTTATCCAGCGCTTTGCAAAAAGGCATGAATCTCGTCGTCCCTCCACTAAGGAAATTATTTAGGGCAAGCATTGCCGTGAAACACGTGCCATCGGCATGAAAGGATGGCACAGTGGCCTTCATTCTCAAACCTTGGAAGAAGCATTACACTGCTACAGAATATTTCCTACCGATCAGCCTAACGTCTTTTATCCTCAAGACGTTGGAGAAGCTGGTCGAGAGATATATTAGGGATGAGGTGCTTTTGGCCTCTCCGCTGCACAGAGGGCAGCATGCTTTTCAGGCAGGCTGCAGGGTAGGACTGCGCTTCATGCTGTCGTGCCAAAATGGGAGAAGCAGCTGGAACAAAAGGGGTATATTGGGAGCACTTTCTTGGATATAGAGGGTGCTTTCAGCAATACTCCTCCAAAAGTCATCTGTCGAAAGGCTTTGAGTTGTGGCGTGCCAGAACAGCTAGTATGCCGGATAGGAAGCATGCTACGCTGAAGGAAACTCGAAACCAGATGGGGCGAAGGCACAGTAAGGGGAGTAGCTCCACGAGGTTGCCCACAGGGGGGGGGGTAGGGGTTACTGCAGCCCCTCTTGTGGTGCATTGTAGTGGATGGCCTCCTTCGAGGGCTAAATAAATTAAATTTTCGACTAAAAAGGAAAAATGATTTTTCACCACGAATTAATTGTCTTAATGAATTTTAATGACATTTAATATTTTCTAACAAGTATTTAATTTTCAAATTTAATTTTCTACAGAAGTAGTTAATTTTTTAATTCGAAAGAGTTGAATTTTCAAAAAATACAAAATTTCAACCGAAAATGAAATAGCTACATGTTCAGTTTAAAAAATTAATTTTCACAGAAAAAAAAATTTCCACTAGTTCAATTGAACCAACAAATTTGAAAAAAAAAAAAGAATTATTTTGTACCCAAAAAGACGTATTTTTAACAAAATACATCAAATTATCACAGCAAAATGAAATTTTCCATCCAAAACCAAATAATTGAATTTTCTACATTAATGGTTAAATTTTAAGCCAAATAGTAAAATTTTTAACAACAACAAAAAATAATTTTCTACCAGTTAAATAATTAAGAATTTCAATTACAGTTGAAGGGCCGTGACAAAAAATGTCACATTTGTGTACATTATCCCTACCAGGAAAACCTGGAATTGTCAGGAAATTTTCATGTACGGGAAAAAGCTGAAAATGTCAGGGCTTTGTTTTTTTAAGTCAGGGAATTTTTCCACGAGGATACTTAATTTTTTTTTAAATTACAATATAAAATTGAATAAAAATGATTCTTCATTTCTAAAAGTGGCCTCATATTGTGGTATTGAACTACTTTGTTCAAAATTCGTTGTTTTTTTTTCAGTTTAGAATTAATTAATTTTACTGAAAATTTAATTATTCTATTTTCGGTTAAAAATTGATCGTTTTTAGGTGAAAATTCAAATATCTCTATGAAACTACATGCATGTATTTTGTTGAAAATTCACCAGTTTTTTGCAATTTTTTCTCTGTCTTGACAGAAAAATCATTCTTAGTTGCAAATTTAACTTATGTTGAAAATAAGTCTTTTTTAGTTGATTTTTAACTGTTTTTATGAAAAATTGTAATCTTTAGTTGAAAATAAATTTCGTTGGTTGAAGATTCATAATCTTAATTGAAAATTCATCTCTTCAGTTGAAAACTGGACTGTTTTGCTGAAAATGCGTTTTTTCCTTGGCTGAAAATTAATTTTTTTATTAAGAATTCAATTTATTACATTAGAAACTTTAACAATTTTGTTGAAAATTGTTTGTTTTTTTTTGTTGAAAATTATTATTTTTTTAACCGAAAATGTAATTATTTCAGTTAAATAATTTATCACTTTAGTTAAAAATTCTTTCCTTATGTTGAAAATTACTTTGATTAACTGACAATTAACCTATTAAATTTTCGATTGAAAAATTATAATTTTTAGTTGAAAATTCATCTTATTGATTTCAAATTGAACTATTGTTTCGGAGATTTATAATTTTGGTTGAAAATTACTCAGTTTGGTTGAAAATTAATTTTTTTTTTTACTGAAAATTCAACTATTCCATTTTTGATTGAAAATTGTTATTTTTAGTTCAAAGTTTAACTATTTGGTTGAAAAATTGTCTTTTTCAGTACAAGATTTAACTACTTCGTTGAAAACTCATGTATTTTGATGAAAAATCATCTTTCTTGGTACAATGTTAATTTTTTTTGCTCGTAAATTCATCTTTTTGGTTGAAAATTCAAGTATTCCAGTTAAATATTCATCATTTTATTTGAAAATTCATCTTTTTGTTTGACAATTCCACTATTACAGTTAAAGGTTCATAATTTTAGTCGGTGAATGTAAATATTTTTTTCATTATTTTTTTTTTCTTTAAAAATTATTATTTTTTAAATTGAAAAGGTAACTATTCCTGAAGAATCTTCTATCGCTCGTTAAATGAAAAAGACGAATTTTTGACAAAATATTTAGATCCACAGCTAATAAGATGAATTCTCAAAAAGGAAAATTAATTTTCTACCCTAAAACACAAATTTTCAACAAAATAGATGAATTTTTCACAAAACGGTTAAATTTTTAATATGACACTATATATTTTCAACGCAAAAGTTTATATTCTAACTTGCAGTTAGTTTTTCTAATAAAGAGTATAATTTTCATCCATATAGTTTAATTTATTTTCTTATGATTTCTTGGAAAGTTTAAAATGATTTTTTATTTTAAAAACTTCCTTTAAGAGAATATTTGAAAAGAAGTTTTCAAAAAATTGTATAAAAAATTCTAATTATTTTAAAAGATATTTAGAAGTTTTGAAAAAATATTTTAAAAAAATAAAAATTTGAAAAGATTTCAAAAATTAAAAACAAATGTAGATTGTTGCAGATTTCAAAATAAAATTTGGAAGATTATTATGGATTTTGAAAGGTTTCAAGAGAGAAAAAAAAATTTCTCAAGGTTCACGGTAAAATTTCAAATTGGTTTTTATTTTGAAAAATGAATTTTAAAAGAAAAATTATAAATATTTCAAAAGATTTAAAATATTTGAGGAGTTTTTTAGAATGTTAGAAAAAATCTAATCTTTTTCAAAAATATTTTGAAACCATTTAAAAAATAATAAAAATTTTCAAAATATTAAAAAAAATTTTTAACAAAATTCATAAGGTTAAGATTTCAACAGAATAAATCAATTTTCTTAAGATTTCTAGAAAAATTTAGCAGAAGTTTTTAAAAATTTTATAAAAAATTAGAATCAATTTAAAAGATATTTAGACGGTATAGCAATTTTGAAAAAATACCACAATAATTTAAAAACCTTTAAAAACATTTAAAACAAAATGTCGATTTTTGAAGATTTCGAATAATGATGCTTTCTAATAATTTTGAAAGAGTTTCAGAAAATAAAAAATTTTTCTTGAAATTCCTGGGAAAATTGCAAATGACTTTTTATTTTCAAAAATAAATTTGAGGAGAAAGTTTTGCAAAATTAAAAAATAATTTAAAATTTGAAAAGATTTCACAAGATTTACAAGAAAAAGTAGAACCTTTTTAAGAATTTGGAAAAATTTCAAGAGAATAAATCAATTTTCTTAAAATTTCTAGGAAAGTTCAAAATGATTTTTTATATTAAAAACGTACTTTCAAAAGAATATTTGAACAGGAGTTTTTTAAAAATTGTATAAAAAATTCTAAATATTTAAAAAGATATTTAGAAGTTTTGAAAAAATTCAAAAATAAAAATAAAAATTTGAAAAGGTTTCAAAAATTAAAACCAAATGTAGATTGTTGCAGATTTCAATATATAATTTGGAAGTTTCTTTTACGGATTTTGAAAGGTTTCATGAAAATAAAAAAAATTTCTTAAGGTTCACGGTAAAATTTTTAATTGATTTTTATTTTGAAAAATAAATTTTAAAAGAAAATTTAAAAACATTTCAAAAGATTAAAAATATCTGAGGTATTTTTTTGAATATTGGAAAGAATCGAATTTTTTTCAAAGATGTTTTGAAACAATTTAAAAAATAATAAAAAATTTGAAAATATTTTTAAAAATTCTAAACAAAAATCATAAGGAAGCATCATTTTAAAAAATATTTAGAAGTTTTGAAACGTTTTCAAGAATAATTAAAAGTTTCAAAAAATTAAGAACAAAATGTAGATTTTCGAAGATTTCCAAATCAAATTTTGAAGCTTTTTAAGGATTTTAAAAGGTTTCAACGGGTTTCAAAAGAATGAAAAAAAAATTCTTCAAGGTTCAAGGTAGGTAAAATTTTAAATGAGTTTTTATTTTGAAAAATCAATTTTAGGTGAAAACTTCGAAAGAATTCAAAAAAATTCCAAAATATCAAAAAAGGATCTGAAAGATTTTAAGGCAATTTTGTTAATTTAGCAGAATTTCAAAAAACTGTAGGTAAAAATCAAGTCAATTGAAAAATATTTAATTGCCGACAATTGAAACCAAAATGTAGATTTTTGAAGATTCCAAAATAAAATGTTGAACCTTCTTAAAGATTTTGAAATGTTTCAAGAGAATACAAAATTTTCTTAAGATTCATGGTAAAATTTCAAATGATTTTTTATTTAAAAAAATTAATTCAAGACGAAAATTTAAAAAGATTTGAAAATAATTTCAAAAATGGAATAGCGTATTAAAGTTTCTTATTATCAATCAGTTGATTACTCATTTTGATCAACATTCTATCAAAAGCGCTTGATAGAAATATAAAGAAAACTATTAATTTTTTTTTTTTATCAAATCCTATCAAACTTTTCTATGAGGGATTGGAAGTGATGAGTTGTTTACAATTTGTTTTCAGCCTGGCGAGTAACGAGGCACTTTTGAGGAGATCATTGCGAGAGAGAAGCTACGATGGGAGTGGGACAGGTCGCGAGATGCTGATTCATAATGAAAGCGGAAGCGGAAGCGGAACCGTGCCGAGAAGAATGCCACCACGTGACTACGACTCGTCGATGGGAACGTCTCGGGCTGCAGGTCTCCCGAGTCACGTGACCAATCATTCTTACGGGAGTCCAGCTTCTTGTCAGACCGGGACCGGCCCCAGCCCCAGACGCTGGAATGAGCAGCAACAGTTCTCCAGGTCGGCATCAGCTCGATTGCCGCGTACGAGACACCCGGCTGTCGATCACGACGACGACGACTATGGTGAAAGGTCTTCCAATAATGAGTCGCGGGATGGAGAACGCAAGATTCAACAGGTATTTCTATTATTTATTTATTTATTTTACACAGAGAAGGATTCAGAATTCTGTTTCCACTTGAAGGTTTTTTTGATTCAATGGAAAGTCCTTAGTTTTCAATTGGAGGAGGAGAAGGACTCAGAATTTTGCTTCCACTTGCATTTGTTTCGGTTGAATGAAAATTCTTTAGTTTTGAATCAGTGGAGGATGATGAGGAGGAGAAGGATTCAGAATTCTGTTTCCACTTGAAGGTTTTTTTGATTCAATGGAAAGTCCTTAGTTTTCAATTGGAGGAATTTTTTCGCGATGTAACATAAGCTCAAATATACCAAAAAACCGCAGTTTTCGCACATTCAGTTTAGGATATCTCAAGAACCTGCGCGCTGGGAAAATTCTGACCTTGGATTCGGTTTCTACGCAGAAAATTAAATCGGAAATGACCCCAAGTTGGCCAATAACAATCGCAATCCATTTTTTGCAGATCTGTGATTTTTAATTATATAATTCATCAAACAATTTTATCAGACTTTTTCGAACTTAGGGTTCTTATTCCTTTTCTAAAAAACAGAGTTTTTCGACTTTAAATCTCTCCGGGTTAAAAAAAAGTGGGCATGTGTGACGTGGAACGCAAAAACAAAAATCTTATTTTATTTATTTATTCGACAAGGAAACCTTTCTTTATTCAGAATTAATAAAAACCGGAAAATCGATATTTTGATCCTAATGCTGGGTTCTTCGTTCCACGTCACATACATTTTTTCAGCGGCGCTCATAATTAAATCAGATTAAAACCCTTTAAATCCTGAAAAATCTATTAAAATTCTTTATAACTTATGAAATTTATCGATACCCATTGAAATATCATAAAATAACTTGAAATTATTTTAAATTGTTAAAATACCTTAGGCTTCCTTAAAAACTCCTTGAAATTCCATTAAATGTGATATTCCATGAAATCCTGAAAAATTTATTAAAGTATCCTGAAAGTTTTGAAAATTACCTAAATTTATTGAAATCCTTGAAAATCTGGTAAAATCGTTTTAAACCACATTAAAATATTTATCCCTTGAAAATATTATAATCCTTGAAAATTTCTTGCACTTTTTTAAATCTCTTTAAAGTTCCTTGGAATCTTGAAAAATTCCATAAAATATTTAAATACTTGAAAATTTTTTTTGGCTTTTCAAAATTTCTTAGAATCTTCCAAAATAAATTTATTGAAAATTTCCTGGAAGCTTTTCAGATATCCTAAAATAATTCCAAATATTTGATATCCGTCGCAATATTTCAAAGGTCTTGAAGTTTTTGTAGAATTTTTGAAAATACCCCAAAATATCTCAAATCCTTTACATTCTCTTCAAAATATTGGAATGTATTTAAAATTTCTTGGAATATCTTAAAAAGCCGGCAGTATTTGAAATATTTTTAATTTCCGTCAAATTTTTTAATCTATTGAAAATTCTTTGAAATGTTTAAAAATGCGGTAACATTTTTCAAATCCCTTGATATTCCTAAAAAGCTTTCAAAGCTCTTGACATTTTTTTTTATTCCAAAAAAAATTGTTGGAACATTTTAAAATAACCTGCAATATCTGAAATTATTTGAAATTCCGTCAAATTTGTAATCTATTGAAAATTCTTCGAAATCTTCAAAAATGACATAAAATCTTTCAAGGTTTCTAATATTCCCAAAAATCTTTTAAATATTTTGACGTCTTTTCAGAATTGAAGAAAAGTAATTTTTAGAACATTTTAAAATAACCTGTAATATCTTAAATATTTTGAAATTCCGTCAAATGTTTTAATCTATTGGAAATTCTTCGGAATCTTCAAAAATGCCATAAAATCTTTTAAATCCCTAAATATTCCTAAAAATCACTTAAAACTCTTGACATTTTCTAAGAATATAAAAAGATTTAGAACATTTGAAGAGAACCTAAAATATCTCAAATCTTTGGAAATTCCGTCAAATTTTTAATCTATTGAAAATTCTTCGAAATCTTCGAAAATGACGTAAAATCATTTAAATCCCTCAATATTCCTGCAAATCTTTGAAAGATCTTGACATTTTTACAGCATTGACAAAAAAAATTGTAGACCATTTTAAAATAACCTGCAATATCTGAAATCTTTTGAGTTTCCGTCAAATTTTTTAATCTATTGAAAATTCTTCGGAATCTTTGAAAATATCATAAAATCTCTCAAATCCCTTAATATTCCTAAAAATCCTTTAAAGCTCTTGACATTTTTTTTTTCATTGGAAAAAATATAATTTTTTAGAACGCTTTAAAATAACCTGCAATATCTGAAATCCTTTGAAATTCCGTCAAATTTTTTAAACTATTAAAAATTCTTCGGAATTTTCAAAAATGCCATAAAATCTTCTGAATCCCTGAATATTCCTAAAAATTACTTAAACTCTTGACATTTTCTGAGAATATAAAAAAAATTTAGAACATTTTAAAAGAATCCAAAATATCTCAAATCTTTTGAAATTCCGTCAAAATTTTCACTCTATTGAAAATTCTTCGGAATCTTCAAAATTGCCATAAAATATTTTAAATTCTTTAATATTCATAAAAATCTTCTAAAGCTAATGCAATTTTTTTAGAAAAAACAAAATTTTAGACAATTTCAAAATAACCTGCAATATCTGAAATCTTTTGAAATTCCGTCAAAATTTTCACTCTATTGAAAATTCTTCGGAATCTTTAAAAATGCCATAAAATATCTAAAATCCCGTTATATTCTTAAAAATCTTTTAAAGCTCTTGACATTTTTCTCAAATTAAAAGAAATAATAATTTCAGAACATTTCAAAATCACCTGAAATATCTGAAATCTTTGGAAATTCCGTCAAATTTTTTAATCTATTGAAGATTCTTCGGAATCTTTAAAAATGACATAGAATCTTTGAAATCCTTTATTATTCCTAAAAATCTTTTAAGGCTCTTGACATTTTTTTAGGAGTGAAAAAAAATAATCTTAGAACTTTTTAAAAGAACCTGCAATATCTGGAATCTTTTGAAATTCTGTCAAAATTTTCACTCTATTGAAAATTCTTCGGAATCTTTAAAAATGCCATAAAATATCTAAAATCCCGTTATATTCAATTCACAAATATGTTATCAATTAATTCCTTAAATGATCAGAAATAAGTAAACTCCTCAAATATTCACAGCCGTTATGTGACATAACCATACATGTAATATTTCGGATATTTCAGTTGAACATTTTCGATGTTAGAGAGTAACATCTCACTTTTTAATATCTACAGATATTAACTTTGAATATCTAGATTGCTGTCCTATAGTTGGACATAAAATATGTTAAACCTGAACATCTAGATGTTACGTTTAAACATCCATTTTTATTCGTCCAGTTTTATCGGTAATTTTGTTAAACATATTAGATACTAATAGATAGGCTTAAAAAGGTTTAATTAATTTTTTTTATTATTCTATTATTATAAAATGATATACATTTTAATTTTCACGAAGTACATATATAAAAATGTTTCTGTATTATTGAAAATTAAGAGTTGAAAAATTGTTTTGAATGAAATATTTGATTTTGGAATTTTATTTTGTAATCATCTCACTTTATTGAAAACGCAAAATTCATTTACATAACTAATATATAAATAAAAATAGTTTAAACAACGTAATAATATATTAAATGTAAAATTGAAATCACCATTTAAAGATGAGACAAAAGTTGGATAGTGATTCAAAAGTGAATTTTTTGCAAAAAAAAAATTTTGTCCTGAGATATGAGGATGCTGATTTAAGATAAAAAACGTTTAATACACAAAAAATTATTCGGTTCCGAGAAATTGAAAATTAAAAAACACGATATCATAGTAGTATGATCGATTTTTTTTGTTGAAAATCCGAAAAGAATAAGAAAATATATTTTTTTCATTAAATGATAATTTCTACAAATATCAAAGCGGTCGAAAAAATTATGACTACTTTAAAATTGAAAATCAATTTGAAGTAAAATTTTATTACATATTATTTTTTAATTATTGTATCAAAAAGTTAAATTTTGGAAAATCTTCTTACTACAATATGTATTTGATTTTTTTAAAACCTTGCATTCAGTAACCCCAGTTTTGACAAAAATGTAGGTTAAAAATGCATTATTCTACGAAAAAAATTCTTTCCAAATAATACAATATTAGAACCTGCGTGGCTTAATCAAGTATGATCTTAACCTTTTTCAGTGTTATAAGAAATGAAAATATCATAAGAAGGAAATTCCATAATAGAAACAATGTGAGAAAAAATTTTTTTTGTATAGTTGTTCGAAATATTTTTGAATTCAAAAATTTTGTACCAGACAAAAACACAGAATTGACGTATAAGGTAGACATTATTTGCTATGCTTACACTGGTTTACAAAATTACTACTGTGCCGATCTGAAAACTTTTGAACAGATAATTATAGAGGATTCAGTTGCCTTCAAATTGAGTGCTCGCTCAGGGAAATCGGTCAATTAGAACTCGAAATATACTCAAATACGTCGTAACAACTCTGGAAATTAAAAAAAATTTGAACATTGATATCTCGAAAACGATTCAATAAAAAAAATTTCAAGTGTGATTTTCGTGTTTAGTGCGCCAAGGTACATGGTAAAATCATAGTCTTTTATATTTTAAGATCACTAACTCATACAGTAATAATTAAAGCTCAGGAACTTGATCTAAAAAATGTATTCATTACTGAAGTTATTCTACACATATTTTCTTTTTATTTCACATTTTATTACAATTTTTTAGAAATATGTAAATACATAATAAGCATTTCCTAAATTAAAACAAAAAGTATATGTTATTAATTTTAAATGATAAGTGCGAGAATCATCCAAACTTTTACAAGTATACAAAACGATTTACACGTATTAGATTCTTTAAAATTCTATAAAGTTGAAGAAAAATTAAGAAAATTTTCATAGGAGTTACTGAGGATTCTGGAGACAAGGAAAAGTTTAGGGATACAAGGATAGAAAACTGTGATTATCCTGAATTAGGACGTTTCTGAACCACACAAAATTAGACCAATTTTATTATTTCAATTAATTAATATGACAATTTTCTTTAGAAGTAATTTCATATACCTGCAAAAGTTGGAGAAAGCCGCCCACTTCCTGGTATATAAACAAAAAAAAAAAAGAAAATAAAACGGGAAAAGAGTTAACAAAACAACCTATGGCTTTCTCAACATACATGCATTCTATTGATCATGGATGGTTCTTCATTTATTATTTAGCACTATACGGCAGAAGTTATTATTTGGAAAGATGACTTAACAGTTAGTGGAAATCGGGTCTAGTTCTGAATAAAAAATCGAGAATAAAAAAAATCATAGCCCTCATCAAGGTTTTGCTTTATATTTATTTTTTTCACAATGGAAAATTTAGATTAATAAAAAACAACATAAATTGTTCACAATTCATTTATTACTCTATGCGACTTTTTTTCATATCATTTCACAAAAATTAAAACATAATTGGTGGAAATATATTACTATCGATAAGATATAACGACGTGGATTATTCACCTTGTTTATTTGAAAGACAATGTATGAAGAGGGTGCCCTAGAAATATCAAAATACTTTTTTCTTCGATAGATATTGTATCATTTTATATCTTAATTTAATTTTCTAATCCGAGCGGCTCCAGGACGAGAACGTGTTGAAATTTGAATAGATTTTCTGTTACGAACTGTGAAATAAACTTTTTCGAAAAATAATATCAGGATAGACAAAACCACGCCTCCACCAAACATCGCTAAAAGTGACGCTACATCTAAAATGGTTGCAGGCTGAAACTTTTGTTGAGTCGGTTCATTTATTGAGGTAATTGAGGGAATTTCGCTGCTGCTGCTATCTAGAAGCTCTGACTCAATGCGCTTCAATATATTTTTTAGATGACAGTTACTCCCAGTGGGACCCTGCGGTGGTTGTTAACCTTTAGTTTTTAATTATATATATATTATGATGTGTGAACTCTATTGAATATACACGTGCGTCCACATTTGGAAGGGTAACATATGTTCACATGGATTTGTAAGTTGAAAATCTGATCGCACTAATTGAGACATGCTCAGTGGGATCACTTCCATCTATGCACGTCTAAATTTCATCGTGCACAGGTATGAGTGTTCCATCTGTGCACGTGCAGAGTTAGGAGCGTCCCATCTGTGCAAATTTACAGTGGGAACACTCCTAGCTGTACAAGTCTAAATTTCAACGTGTGCAGTTGAGAGTGTTCCATCTGAGGACGTCTCAATTCAAACGTACTCAGCTTAGAGTCTATGCACGTATATTGTTGGAACACTTCTACCTTTGCACGTCTAAATTTCAACGTGCACATTTAAGAGTGTTTCATCTGAGCATGTGCACTCCGTACATATTACGAAGCAAAAATTTGGATTCGCGTGAAGCTTTAAAAAAGGTTACCTTAAATTATAGGCATATTATGTTATTATATTTACCAATATGATTGAGGAAAGCGGCTAAAGATAATACCAGAACACAGAGAGGCCTCATTTTCTTAATCAGAGGAAAATCTGATTAAAATAATACCGAAGAATTTGATGATGTAAGTAATGAGTATTCTGGGGCTTCATCAGCTCATATATTCTATATTAGAGTTGTTATCTTTTAGAATAAAGGCATTAAGCTTCTCCTTCTGAGATATTTACATCTGATAAGAGTAAGCTTTAACGCAAACAATTTGGTTATATATTTATTTAAAACTGTTATTACCATTTATGTAATCTTTCACGTTTTAACAAAGTTGGTTTTCACATGGAAAAATGATATTGTTTTTATTGTAACGGCCCATTTAAGGCTTTGAAAAACTATTACAAATTCTACAAAATATGTTGAAAGAATCTGAAAGATAGACTTCATTCTTTCATATTTTTCATCTGATGTTTCAGAAATTAATCACAGAAAAATAAGTTATCACAAAACAAGAGCATCGATCTCTAACGTCGATTTTACGCCACTATCACATTAACCCCTTAAGATACATTTTTCTTATCACAAAAATATAAATGAATTATTTCTCGTCTTAATTAGGTATGACTATAATAATACAAATTAAAATTTATTGACAGTTATTTTATTTTCAAATTCTAGTCAAACTTACTTTTTATAGTACATTTTTTTTCAAATACTATTTTTTATTTATTTTATTTTAAAGATAAAACATTTCAATTTACGACAACTTATTTTTTATAAGAATTTTCCATCACAAATCACAAGATTTTTACAAAATTGTCTCCAAATTAAGAAAACTAATTATGAAAGAACTTTAATACAAAGTCAGTTCATAAAATTTCGTCACGGTGAGAAACGTCAAAGTTGACAAGCTTTATGAAAATAACTTCTTTTGGTGCATAATAGTGCAGCGAGTTGCCACAATTCAGTTAAAAATCTTGACTTTTCACTTTAGATAACCATTTTGAAAAATTGGATAAGATTTAGATTCAGAAAATATTTTTCATTGAAATCAATGTTTAAATAAATGTGTTGAATAAAAACCAGATCTTCATTGATACACTGGTTTTGGTACATTTGTCTTGACTGTTTGAAAATGAATGTTTCACTTTAAATTTCAATATTTGTGCAGAAACTAGTTGACGGCTTTCAAAGAACAACCTTTTAATGTTTAGAAAATTTCGCATCATAATAAGGATTCATGAGATAATGCACAAAGCTTACTCTATGAATCTGAGTAAAAACCATTATTAAACATTGCATGATTGCTGATTAATAATATATTCAATTAGATTTACAATCAATTGAACCTCAATGTCGAATTGAGTTGAAAAAAGTTTGATCCAAAAAAGTTACACAGGTTAGAGTCAATTGATAGAAAGCCTAAAGTTGGACCAGGCTTCACTGCAGATTGTGAGAAAAATATCAATTTTATGTTTAAAAATAAAATAAAATTCTTTTAAATCAAATTTCGTTCGCAAAAACTTCCTCTGAGTGAATTTATACTATATACTATATATATGAAAATATACTATATTTTTTATTATAAACATTATTATCCAATGAGAGCACATGAGTGATAATGCTACACTATGCAGAATCTCCACACCGAAAAAACGATATTCTAATATTAGAAGCATCATATTCTTACAGGCATATTCTTAGTAATATTAAAAATGAAGTTAGCGGACTTTTTACTATAAAAAACCATAAAAGTGTGGGTTTTTTTCAACCTGAAAATCCACTGAAAGTAAGTGATGTCAATCCGGGTAATGACGTGAATAGGTATGATTTAATGTCCTGCTATGAGGTTTTTGACGGCGCTTAGGATGAACTTGGGGATCGTGTTATTCTACTTTTGTGACCTACTTTGATAGAAAATAAATTATATTGTGTAATATTAATATTAATTGCTTACATATGTATGAATTTCAATTGAAAGTGCATGGAATGATGAGAGATGATACACTGAGAAAAATGGATTATACCCGGTAATAAAAAATATGTTACCGGATATTATCTTGTACTGTTAACTATGAGAGAGCGATCTAGATTATTAGAACTACAATCCATAGATATCAAGAAATAGATATTACAGGATAATATCTTGGATAATAAAACTTTATAATCTGAGATAATAAAATCTATAATCCAAGATTTTGAAATCTAATATCCATATTAGAATCCTGGTCCATTAGATAACCTCAAATATATATAATAATTTAAAGAAAAGGAAGAAAGGTATCAAGATCTTAAAAGGGAGCTGCAACGACTGTACCCAAAATATTCGGTACAATTAATTATGCTGGTGATAGGTGCTCTCGAAGGGGCGAAACTATCGCTGGTGCGTAACCTTAAAGCCATACCCGCCTGCCAAAGATATGCCACGGCACTTGCGAGATGGATGCAGAAAGCTGTCATCTTTGGGTCGCTTCGTGTCCTGAAAACACACGAGGGTTTCGCCAGCCTGTCGTTGTGATTTCGTCACGTCCTGTGACCACCCATATCATGGTTGTGAGACGTGGCCATGAGTGGGACTTACCGCGGTCCTACTGGGAGCCGGTGTCATTTTTTAGATGGAAGTCGCTCCCATTGGGACCCTGCGGTGGTTATTGACCTTATTTTTTAATTATATATATATATATATCAGGGTATTTTTTTTTTAACTTGAGACATTGAAACATCTCAAAAAATACGCATCCTATGAAAAAATATCCGCAATAAAAACTTCTTATTTTCGAGGGGGAAAAGCAACAATGAAAAAACTTACGCCATCCCACCCCTCCGGGAGGCAGGAGTGGTGGTAAATTTGTAATTTTAAATCGGAACCCCAATTTTTTGTCACAGATTCGTATTCTCCTTTATGAAATACGTAAGTTTTATTCGAAAATTTTTTTTCGATTTGCTATAGATGGCACTGCCATTGCGAAAAACGTAATTGTTTAATATTTCAATGATTCCGGTGAGTCCCCTTGCCTCTCACCATCGGAGTGCTCGATTTTGGTGAGTCCCCTCGCCTCTCACCATTGGGGTGCTGGTTTTCGATTAACGTTTTACAGTAAGTGCTCAAAATTTTGTCCTCGCACTTCGATGCACTTGTTACACCGAGCTCCGAAAGATTCCACACAACTGCGAAGTGTGCCTCTCACAAGTTTCTGTTGACAGTTTCTTCCTAATTACCCTTTGAAGCAGGCATCAGTACTTTGAAATTTTTTTCGTCCAAAAAAAAAACGTCGCGGAACCCTCGATGAAGGATAAAGACGTCATTGGTCCTCGAAGACGTGCATTAAGCTAATTTGGATCTTTAATTATGGTTTTCATGATACACAATGAGATGGCAAGTAAAAGTGAACTGCGAATAAGAACAAATGAATATCGTAGAGCGGAGTAACGCATAAACGACTTTTTATCGATGGGCGGTTCGGCAGATACAAGGAAACGCGAATTTCTTTTCTCGAGTACTGTTTACAGACGAGTCGTCTTTCACAAACCATGGTAACGTTAATCGGCACAACATGCACTATTAGAGTGTACGATTTCCACACTATTTGCGTGAATTTAAGCATCAGCATCCATGGTCCGTGAATTTTTGGTGTAGAATAATTGGAGATCAACTTATCGGTCCGTATTTTATTGGTGGAAATTTAAATGGTGAAAAATATCGTAGCTTTTCAGAAAATAAACTTCCAATATTTCTTGAAGACCTATGCTTGAAAGTGCGACACAACATGTAATTTCAAAATGACGGTTGTCCAGCACATTATTCGGCAATTGCGAGGCAAGTACTCAATCGCGAATTCAATGGATGATGGATCGTTAGAGGAGGTCCGATAAATTGGCCTGCCAGATCACCAGATCTTACTGCGCCGAATATATATTTTTGGGGTTATCTAAAGAGTCGCGTGTATCAAAAAGTGCCCACTACTCGCGATAACATGATCGAGCGAGTCAGGTCTCCTTTTGCACAAATAACACGAGACACATTTCGTCGTTGTGTGGAATCTTTTGAAACTCGGATTAACATGTACATCGAAGTACGAGGACAACATTTTGAGCTCTTATTGTAAAATGTTAATCGAAAACCAGCACACCGATGGGGAGAGGCGAGGGGACTCACCGAAATGAAGCACCCCGATTATGAGAGCTAGGGGACTCACTGAAACCAAGCACCCCCGTGGTGAGATGCAAGGGGCTCACGTTTAGTCAAGCAGCTGACTACAGGCGTTCAAATAGACAAGTGAACTATTTCAGATCATTTATCATTGAGATTGTGAAATTTTGAAATCTTAACTGGTTGTCAGCTAAATTCGTAATCACTCACATTTTTTTTGGTGATAGTCGTTGCTCTACATACCCATTTCACAATGTGCAGCATCTAGTGTACGGTGCACTCACGGTTTTTATTTTTTCTAACTATGCTCTACCTCTTCGATCCTTTTAATGATCAAATATGTTTTAGAACATGAATTGAAGATTTTTTTGGTGAAAGATGGAAGTGGTACTAGGAACAAAACCCATTGAAAAAAAGTTTGAAAATTTGCCAAACAAAAATTTTGAGGTTATGTTTGTGGAAAAAAGTTCATACATTTTTCCCAGCATTCTACTATTGAGTTCCATAACATATTTTCTGTTCATCAAAATGGTTTGAGCCGTTCTCATGAAAAATGACTTTTTCGATTTTCCTTCTAACCCCCATAACTCCGATAAAAATCATTTCTGGGAGATAGAACTCCAGGGTATTTCACTACTACGACTACACTCGACACCCTGCCTACTGTCCAGAATTCCGTCCATGTGACTACCACAGTTTTGAAACCATGAAAAAGCTTTGGGAGGGCAACGTATTGTGAACCATGCATGCAGGGGTATTGGTTTCCGTGCGCAATTGGCGCATGTGGAAAAATCATATCAATCCTTTGTGTTTTTTTTTCATACCAAACAAATTTTCATCAACAAAGTATCTTTTGATAAATTTAAATTTAAAGCTTTTTCGGGTTTCAATCGTGTACAAAACTACGAAACTTGCCGACGTTTCGTGAAGTGTTGAACATAATGTAGAAAAGTTCAGATTTTGGACAAAATCGAGTGCGAAGCACGAGATACGTGATGAGAATGTTTTCGTTAAAGCCAAAGGAGCTTTAAAAAAAGAGAAGTCACTATTACCAAATTACATTTGTCGATGATTTCACCTTTAATTTTAAAAGATCTGGGTGTAAATGTGGGGGAAATACAAAGACCGAGCGCGTAGCGCGAAGCGCGAGAACCAACAGTCGCGCGTCCTAGGGGCGCTCAAACTTGCGAGCGAAGCGATCCGCGCGCAAAGGGCGTGTTGAGAATGTGCCATCGCAGCGGGCAGATTTTTTTATTTTATTATATTATTATTATTGCAAGCCTCTTTTTCAGAGGAAATTACTTTGTTTCTTTTTAGTATATTTTAATAAATACTTGTTTTGAAAAAAAATTTTGTTCTATTATATATTTTATTTTCTCCTTTTTAGTCTTTCTTAAATGTTTCCTTTTCAAATGTATCGCAATTTCGATCAGTATAATTCTACAATTCGAACTTTGTCTAGGATGAGGGGAGGGGGGGGGGCTCAAACTCAAACTCAAATTTGAATTCTACTCTCCAACATCTTTTCATTGATACCCATATGAGGGATGGTCAACCAAATTTTTAGAATATTGTATTGTCAATGGAAGTACGTATAAATACAAAGTTACATGTCGGTTAGATATGTGGAAGTATGTCAACATTGGAATACAAGATTTGACCGTAACATACATGCAAACATACATACCCACAAAGCAATTAAAAAATAAAAGCTTGTAATAATTATAAATAATAACATCAGGCAATGTATCGTCTGAAAGAGTGGAAATTAGAGGAGATGGCTCGAATATGGGATAGGTGGGTATCTTGCGGGGAGTAAAAAATAGTGTCTTTAATGTCTACTTATTATCTGATAAATAAAGTTTTGCGAATAAATGTTACATGTAGTAGTACAGTGGAGTTACTGCAATATTATTATAGCACTGGAGATTAAAGGACGGTTCTCTGTTCAGAGGCATAAATATTTTATGGGTAGTGGCTTGAACATGGGATACTTTTTTGGAGTAAGCAGAATACGACAGCTACACATTATTCGTCTTTCTGTACATTTTTTAAGAAGACCACTACACTTTTTCAGAAGAGGAAGCTTGAATTGATTGTATTGTCTAGACTTTAGAGTCTAGAGCTTACATTTTAGATGGCGTTGATAAAAATTGTCATAAAGATTACTTGCTTACTTTCATGTTTCTTAAAAAGGTTTTTATAGGTATCGCATATTCGAGCCACTCTTTCTTGGGTTTTCAAAAACCTCACTTTTACAAAACTAAAATTTGTAGAAACACGGTTAATGAAACAAAAAATGGATCAAGCTATTCAAAAGGGTATTTAGTTTCTTTTTAGATGTCCTATCATTTTTAAATTTTGGTTGATATGAAGTATAGACCGAGCAATCCATTGAAAAGGATTTGGTATCCCATTTTCAAGCCCTTTCCTCTACATCATAACGTCTGACATTATTATTTCTAACAAGTAGAATTGTTTAACAACCCAACTTCTGAATTATTAGGCACATGGTTGGCGTTGTTCTTATTACTGGCAACTTCTGATCTTACACTCAGAAAAACGCCCGTAACTCCTCTTTTCAGATGGAGGAACGCTAGAGTTGATTAAATTTTGATATATGCGTTACGCAACACCTCAAAATAACTTGCCATATTGTCGAAAATTAAAGATAATCCTGCTCTTTTTGAGCGACACATAATAAAGTTCTGAATTTGAAAATTATTATTTGTCGTAAACTTACCGGAAAGTATTGCTAGGCCGAATAGTTCGCAGTCTCGCATTCCCTGCTGGCCAAGAAGCAGGCATGTCTGTGCATAAACCTCCTTTACTCTCGATTTGGCCTAAAAAGAGAAAAGAAAGACAACTTATTTCAAAATAATATAAAGGATCGATTTTTACTAATTTAATTTTTTTCCTTTCATAGAAATTATGTTTTTGAGAGTTGAACGCTTTTATCTATCACAAGTTACAATCTGTCTGTTAAAGTCTGGTTAAAATCTTTCACTTACACTGTTAAAAAAATATTTAGTACAAGTTTAATATACAAGCGTGCCAAATATTTTAAATTAAATTAATAATCTAGAATCGCTCGGCTGAATTGTTATTTTTAATTGAAGTGGAACGTTCAGGTGAAACTTTTTTTAAAATTAACTACAAATGTTAGAATTTTAACGTGAGTACAGCTGCTCGTATATTACGTCTGTAATGTCTGTCCTTATGGCGATTTCATACATATGTATCTCGAATTCTCGGCTCCAGCCGACTACAACATCACTGCCAAGGAGAAGGAAAAGGAGGAGGCATTAAGAAAATATTCGGTTAAAGTAATTGTCCTTGTGATCGATGCTCCGGAGGTGCGAAACTATCAAGAGAGTACTTGGAAATTTTTTTTTGAGTTTCGGGAGTTGTAAAAACACATTCGAGGAAAAATCCAACGTGTGAGAATTTATTGTGTTGTTTTATAGCCATTTAAGCAATAGAAAACGATTTATAATAAATTTAAAATTTGTTTGATTTTTGGTTATAAACGTTGCAAACGGCAGTTCCATAAACTATCACTGGTTCGTAACTTGAAAGCCATACCCACGTGCCAAAAATATGCCACGGTCGTGAGATGTGGCCATAGGTGTGATTTACCGCGGTTCTACCGACAGCCCGTGTCAATTTTGGATGATAGTTTCTCCCAGTGGGACCCTGCGGTGGTTGTTTAATCATTTTCTTAAATATATATATATATATACAATTGGGTTTCGATTTTCTGAGGACCCGCTCCGTAAATGCATCTTGAAGACGTTGAGACGGCCCTGCTTCGTTCAATCACTTCTGTTTCGGCCATTTGGCTTGCTTCTGGAATTATTATTGTTATAGAAAGGGTACTTTTTTTGCTGCCACTTGTCCCGCTGTGCTGATCACATGCCCACACTGATTAAATTCAGAAATATTCAAAATTATATCTTTCGAGTAAGAATAATTTTATCATCAATTTAATTATTGCACTGCAATCGCATGACAAAACTGTACATTTGAAACCATTAAACGGCTTCCCATCTTCACTCGTTCGCAAGATAAAGTTTTTGTAAATAAATCACAAAAAGTAAACTATTGTATATTTCAGTATTTTGAAAAATGCATTGAATTCAGAAGTGTTCAAAGAATATCTGTTAATGTTTTCCGGTTTTTCCTAACGTCACCCTCCTTCTGGGAACAGCTCAAGGTCGACCCTTGAAAAGGAGGCTGAAAACCACTGTTTTTTGGGTGTTTTGCATTCTAACTACAGTCGAATCTGAATTTAGCGCCGGTTTTGGGGCTAACCTTGACGTTAAATCCAGAGTCTCGGAACTATTTTGTCTCTCTCCTGTTTTATTTCTCTCCTGTTTCTCTCTCTGTCTTTTCACGCCTGAGTGCACGCCGCACATCCCTCCGCAAACGCCTCTCACATATCCCCATGGCGCGGCGTCAATCCTCGGAAGAGCACAATCCAGAGGAGCTAAATCCCGGTTTCACTGTATTGACAATTTTTGAAGCAGAGATTTCAGAGATTTTTTTGGTGGAGTTGCAATCAAAAGAAGTGAGGAGCCTCGACATTTTACCCCGACATAAGGTCCAGAGTGAGAGTTTCGATGACGAGTTTTAGGGCACGACAAACTGACAAGTGAATTAAGAAAGGTTTTTTATACGGTACAGATTACACGCAAAAATTAGGGATCGATGATGCTAGCAACTGCTTACCCTGATTCTTAGCTTCATTGATTTTTCGCCATTTCGGGTCCAGCTGGTACTTTTCCTCATTATAGCCCGGGAGCAAGAAAACTGTTTGGTCCACGATTGTAGGTCCCCAAAATTTTATCGCTGGATATTGTGCGGAATGATTTTCTGAATCTGACGGTATGAGGTGCTTTTACGAATTCATGATCGTTTTCTAGATATCTATATCGATATTTTAACAACATGGTTTTTAAAACAATTAGCTGTTATTGAAATCTACAATTTGTATCCTATGCAATTTTTTGTCTGCCTGATAGTTTTAGCAAAACGAGCAAAAAAGCATATTATAAAAATTAATTTTTATGCATTGTTTATGTATATTTTTCAGGCTCGTGTTCAAAATTATTTGAATTAAGATAACATGCAAAAAATTTCTTTTGCACATTTTTGCATCTGACTCATAGTTTATACAGAAACAAACACGAACAAATTTTGCAAGAAAGTTTTAAAATGTTCAAATCCGGTTTTCTCATTCTGTTAAAGAATTCATAAAGGGACAAAATTTATCTCATATTTTTTCTCGTATTCCGAATAATTTATGCAAGAAATGGAACATTAAGTTAAAAGAAAATGAACCTTTATTGATTAACTGGGATTGCAAATATTAACCAATTTTTTTCATCTTTTTTTTAAATTTTCTCTCAATAATATAACGAAGCTAATCCATGCTATTAAAATTCAATTGATTAATATTTTACAAAACTTTTATTTTTTTCAACTGGCTCCAATCTTTTAACGGGCGATTTCCGACTCGCATTTTCGTACCTGCGGAGAGTACCCCCACTATTGCATCCAGCGTGTTACCCCTCGCTTGCTTGTTCTCGCCTGGGATTATATCTTAGGACTTACTATCGGCGAAAAAATGATAGGTATCTGCCTTTAAAGCTTAACAACTCAGCAAAAACAAAAGCTACAGTAATAGGGTAGTAGTCATCTGAAAGCTGAAAGAGTTCCACGTAAATGAGCTTGAAGACGTTGATGTACAAAATTTGTTGTGCTTTGCAGACTGAAAAATGTAAAAAAAAGTAAGGAATTTCGGGCACATTTTAAAAGAATCAAGTTTAGAGAATTATTTCTTATACAAGAGTCAATGGGAAAAATTTATAAAAATTCATGAATATGAGGAAAACTTTTGTAAACAAATTGCAGTTAACCAATTTGAGAAATAATAAAAATTGTTGCTTAAAATTTCAAAAATGTACAACTATATTATCTTCAGTTCTAATGAAGATATTAAAGCGATTCAAACTTCAAACTGTAACGGATTCGCTCTGTAATTATTTACAATATGCCGGAAGTATGTGATTGTCTTATTTTTGGTGAAAATCGCAATATTTTTAGACATTTCTCTGTTGAAAAGCAGATGTGTCAGATAGCAGCGGGGGTGCCTTTTTTTGCTGCCGACCGCTGATGCCTTTTTTTTACCCGTGCTTCACGAATTGTTGCCCAGGCATTGACGCTCCTTCTGACCAGCATAAAAAAAATGCACCACAGCTGGTTACTAACACTTACTTCCCAACAAAAAAATGTCCGAAAATATCGCGATTTTCATCAAAAATAAAACAATCACATCCTTCCGGGAGGTTGTAAATAATTACAGAGCCTATCTCTTATAGTTTCAAGTTTGAATCGCTTTAATATCTTCATTAGAACTGGAGATAATATAGTTGTACATTTTTGTAATTTTAAGAAGGTGCGGTCACGAACACACATTTCTTACGGATTTGTTTAAACTTTGACTATAGGTTCTTTGGAATGTTATCTAAATGTTTGCGAAATTTAAAAAATAAAATTAAATCTTCTTGGTAAAAAATGTGTTTTTTTGTTGTTGAAACTCTATTTCTTTGGTCTAAAATTGAACTATTCATTCAACTTTTTTGCGTCAAAAATTCCACTTAAAAATTTGAAATGAACAATTTATTAAAAATGAAAACTTAAAAATTCGTATTTTTTAATTTAAATTTAACTATTTTAGACGAAAATTCAACTATTTTACAGAGAATTTGTTTACTTTTTGTTGAAAATGTAATCTTTTAACATTTAACAGATTTTTATTGGTGATTCATCATTTTAGTTGAAAATTTATTTCTCCGTTCTGAAATTGAACTATTTTGTTATAAATTCATTTTTTGTATGATTGTCAATTTTTCAACTGGAAATCTAAGTATTGCATTTTTATTCAAAAATTGACCGTTTTCAGTAAAAAACTCATGTATTTGGTTAAAAACTTAATTTTTTGGTAGAAAATTCCACCTATTTTGTTGAAAATTTGTTCATTTTTTGTTGAAAATTGAATCTTTCAACGGGAAATTTATCTATTGTTCAATATTCGAGGATTTCAGATGTTTTGATGAATGCAGAGAATTCGGAAAATTTGTGGAATTTAGGGGTATAATATTAATTCAAAAAATAAAAACAAAGTCTATTTTCTTCATTAGGCATAAGGGGAAGAAGTAGAAGTTTAGTGTTTAAAAAAAGTATATGTTAGCTTTTCAGCTTTCTTGTTCTCGGAATCAAAATTGATATAATTTGAGTAATAACTAGTGAAATTTTTCAGATTTCATTATTATTATTATTATACCATTAGGCCATTTCCCTTTCGGGGTAGGCGTGACTCGCTCGGTTGGAAAGTAGTAGTGTTGGGAAGGAGGTATAGATTTTTTAGATTGATCTACAATTTTCGTGCTATTTATTTAAATAACACGTTCGTTACGCAACACTGTTGCGATCCAGGTTGCTGATCAATCTCTCTAGCGATCACCTTAAGTGAAGAGCTTCACAAGGTTGTTATGTGAGTTTCCTCACTCGGGCCCATTAGTACCCAAGGTCTTTTGTTTCAGGCGTCATTCGCTCTACCCACATTCTTTTTATAAATTATTTGTCACCACACTTTTCTGCCCTGTCATACATATACAAATATATGAACAAAATTACTTGCAAGTAACTAAGCGAACAACTTTTATCTATAAATTTTTTATCGTACCTTGTTTCAATTTTGCAAAAATTTTAATTTTTTTTAAGGTTATTTTTTACGATTCAAACAAAAACTACGCATCGTATCAAAAAATAATTAATAGCAAATTAGTCAATCTTGTCTTGGTGAACAAATTTTGTCTATTCATTTTTCTTTTCGTAACTTGTGTCGGTTTTCCTAAAATTTTAATTGTCTTAAAGGAACTGCACTGCCAGGATTCGACTCATGCGAAACAATAGGGCCCTCAACGATCAAGTAAAGGGCTGGATGCGAACTATGGAGTCCCTTTAACCCGTTTGTAGATCTATTTTGGGCGAATAATTTTTGTCTTCTCATTTTTTTCGTATCTTGCGTAGTTTGACCGCAAAATGGAATTTTGTATTTTTAGGCCTTAAAAAAGTGTGCCAAAGCTCAATCCCATCTGATGATGAAGGTTTGGGGTGAAGGGGAGGTGATACCCCTACTTGGCGCGTCCCTGAGTGGCGGATAGGGGGATGCTCGCTGGAAACAGAGGGTAGGGCTGAAATAAAATAGGCCCCGCGGACCAAACACACATGACCGGCGCCGTTGATCAGGCTACCGGGAGCGTCCCCGTGTTGCGGACGGGGGGTCCTGTACCGAGGGTTTCTGCTGACTACGGTTACACTACTTAATAGGCAGTCGCGGACAATGATCCAGGTGTGGTACCGAAGGAAAAACCCCCAAGTCAAGGCGTTAACAAGCGTGTCGAAGACTGAGTGGCACCAGGGTATGGTGTTGCAAACGGTGTCTCTAGGATACCAGGTCGCCTCCTAGAGTATGCAGACCTTACCCCCACATGCGGGGCTCTGTGGGGGTGGACCCATACTTCCCTAGCTACTCGTGGGAACAAGATGACGATAAACCAAACAAAACTTAACCGAAGCGTGTGTGAGGAGCTAGGAGGAGAATTGGACGTGGTGGAGGTGCCTGGCAAATATCAAAAGAGTCAGCCCAGACAAAATATAAACACGACGGAAAAACATATGAAAGAAGCCTGAGAAAGCATTGAAGAGTTGCAGGACATTCTCAGAAAGATGCAAAAGTTCTGCGACACAAAGCGGAACATGTTCAGGCCAATCAGGGATGGACTAGAGGACGCTGAGGAAACGGTGAGAAAGATATATAGAGCTGTAGATGCCGCGGATTACTTCTTTGCTGTTGTGCCAGTACAAGTCGGATGTGTCGCCGGAAAAAAGTACGATGAATTGAAAAGGAAGTTAATGGCGAAGAAAGAGACCAGCCACGAATGAACTCAGACTGAAGATGCTTTGGAAACTCCCTCTACCCATACTGGGAAGCGAGAGAGGGAGACGACGCTGAGTCCTGTTGAGGCAGGTCCCTCCAAGCAACTAAGGAAGAAGCCGAAGACAGGCGCAACTGCAGTCGCGTCCTCAACACCAACGAAGTATGATGCACGGGCAACAACAACTGCACCGAAATGCGTGAAGAAGAAGGAGCTGTAGAGGAGAGCTCGACCAGAGGCGATCTTAATAAAACCGGTTCAGGGTTCGAGCTATGCTGAGGTCCTCAGGGACCTCAAGAAGAAGGTCAAACCGGACACCCTTGGTGTCAAAATCAGGGATATCCGAGAGACAAGGAAGGGTGAGGATGAATTTGAATCAGATATGAAAGATTAATCGTAAATATCAAATCTCAGCAGAATATCAACCGAAATTTCTAAATGTAATTGAAGGATGGAACAGCAAGACGGATCAGCCCTTATTTAGCCAATTTCCAGTAGATAGAAAATGTTGTATGAAATCTACTTTTCAATGTGATAAAAAAATTTAAAAATTTATTTCTAGATAATTAGTTACTGAACGAAGGTGAAAAGAGTTTGATTAAAGGCACATTTTTGTACAACTGGAAAATTGTAGCTTGAAGAGAAGCCGCGATTTACGAAAAATGAATTGTTTATAAAGCTGTGTATAAATACCGGCTCGTTGTGTGAAAAAATGTAATAGAAATTGAAAAATATATATTCTAGATTTCAAGCATTTTTTGGCTCTGAATCAAAATTGCTAAAATCGAACTAATTTCTAGTGAAATTTTTCAGATTCGATTAGCGAGATGTGAGCCACTAACGATTGGCAGAAAATTACTAATTCGAATATTCGGTTTATTTCGTAATTCAATAGTGGAAAACTAATTGCTTGGGCAAAAGAAAATTACTTATAACTGTATATAATATTTGAAAACATTTCATGAACATGGACAACGTGAAAAATGAACGATTTTAATAAAACGACGCAATAGTGTTACATCTTGACTCTATTCAAACAATAAGAAGGCCACATTGTAATCTGCTTTCATTTTAAAAATACTACCTTCTGATTTTTTGAACGGAGCTAATAACAATAATCAGTTTTCAAAATCTTAAAAAATCCTTATATTCCATAGAAAATTGTCATTATTTAGCAAAGCTTGTGAACATTATTTTCTTTGAATGACCATCAGGTTGAATAAATATGAAATTGAGCCACCAATCGTTAGTAGAATATTAATAATTGAATATGTTGAGATATTTGCTAATTCAATAGTGGAAAGAAACTAAGTTCTTGATATAAATGAATAAATTTATTCAGGGCTACATATAATAATTCAAAACATGTTATAAAAATGAAAAACGTGAAAAGTAGAAATGTTTATTAAGATAACGCGATAGTGTTTCATTCTCATGTCTATTGAAAGAAGAAGGAGGTTCTATTGTGAAATCGTAAACGTGACGTACCCTGCCTTAATTTAGAAACATGGCTTTCTGATTGTTTAAACAAAGTTAAGAAAAATGAGAATTTTTTAGAATCTTTGAATTGCAGTATATTAATCGACTCGAAATTAATTATACATATTGTCCTGTTTTTGATTTGAAACCATTTTTTTGGTTGTTGAAGGTATTAGTTTTATGTGAAAATTGACTATCGCGGATTTTTTCTTATGCAAAAGATACTTTCAAGGCTGTCTGAACTGAAATTTGTCAAAAACTGATTACAAGCGAAATTTAACAGATTCGATTAGAGAAAAAAGAGCCGGCAATGATTAGTAGGAAATTGCTAATTCGATTAGTTGAGACATTTCGCACTTCAATAGTGGAAAGAAACTAATTGCTTGACAAAAATGAATGAATTTACTCAGTACTGTGACGTTCTAAAAGTTATCTAACTTCGTGATATTACGTCAAGCATTATATTCTAATATTTACATGCAGGTACAATAAAAAATCTATGAATCATTTCAGAAAGTAGCCAATCGAACGATAATCATTTAAGGGCCATCTGCTGCAGGACAATAGGTCTCTTTCCAGTTAAAGTTCACCACTGTATTAGTTTCTCTTACTCCACAAATTGCAATTTGAATCAGCGTTAATGTTTGTCGGGAGTCAGTACCATCAGGTTACATTCACTTCAGGTTAAAATTTGATTTTTGAAAATCAATGAACATATTGTAAGTCAGAAGGATTTTCAAGAGAAGTTGGAAAATCTTGTAAGAATCAGAAAAGTAAAATCTATGTGTGGGATAGAAAACAGTTGGAAAGCGTAATCATATTATTAAAAGAATTTGGGCAGTGACTTTAACCAAATCTTAATCCTATTATCACTATTCCAAAATTGATGAACTTTAAAATATCAAGAGTGAATATCGTGTGATTCGAAGAAGAAAAAACGACAATGATGCGCTAACTTATCTGCTTGCGGTTGAAGATAATTACGACAAGTTATTGGAGGCAAGGTCAGAAGAAAAAATTATTTTTCTTTGCTTAAAAACGCCTTGAATGTGCATTTCATCATATCATTTGTTTATAGACCTAATAAGTAACATTCAGCCTTGAATTTTAATGGCTACGTTTTATTTTCACGATAAAAAAAGCAATTTTAGAGCAGGAATATACTTTGAAGACGATCATTCGCCTATGTCGATTATTTGTTGAAACAATTAACTTGACATGTTGACAATTTTATTCTTCCTTATGAGCACCTCTGTGCACTGAATCCAAGTGACGGCAAGTCTAAGAAAAACAAACTTATTGGGGTCATTTTTTTCAAATGACAATAATTATTGAAAAAAATTAGCAATTTTTGTATGAAAATCGTTTATATGATAAAAACATTTGTGCAATAATGAAATATGACACCTGGGAGTCTTTGGAAAAACATTTTAAGCTGATTTAGCAAAAAAATGAAGCCTATTCATGAAAAAGTGGTTAAAGTGTGGATTTGTTTATAAAAATGGCTCAATTGATTAGTGAACAGCAATTCTTCCTAAAAAGTATTAGGTGCGTTTTATTATCTGCCATGTTTAACACTAAATCTATGGATTTTAAATAGTTAATCCTTGCGAGAATAAAAAAATTAATTTTGTTCAATAGTTTGTTCATAACAGTATAAACAATTTTTTTCTCGGTGTAATTTGCTGGCCATTAATTTTACAAGATACAATAAAATGTTTAATAACAAAATCATTCGCCTAAATCAGATCTAAAAATTCACTTGTGACTTTTTTTTAATGTGATGCGCACTTTTTCTAATTCTAAAAACAAGACAATGAAAACAAGCCGTGTTTTTGTTGTTAAACCATAGTTTTCTTTAACTGAATATGTGTTTGAACATTTGTTTTTGTTGATCCATTTCAACTCTGTTTCACTTAAAATTAGAGTCTCAGGATTGTTTCTTGGAGTAGCCTATTATAACTGTGGCGGTATGATTATCCATCAGATTCTTGCGAAGTTCGCGAGTGTGATTATTTTAGATTTGAACTTTTTTTGCGTTTCTAGTTAAATCCACCTGTGATTAGGTTGATTAGATATGCTAGAGATGGGTTTTTAGAGTTGTTGGTTATTACTGTGAAGTTTTTTGGTCAATTTTAGTTTACAGATAACTAATATGGATTGTATCTCTTAGATTAAAGGCGACAAGCTTGTTCTTCTGATGTATTTACATTCAATAAGAGTCAGTTGAGAAAACATCAGTATGAATTTTATTTGAAACAGAGGCCAAAATTTATGTCTGTAGTCCTTTAGACATTTTAATTCAAGGTTTAGTTTTCAGAATCACGATATGGAATGTTTTATTCTACCATAACATCAGATTGTCATTAGCACAATTTTTCTTTTACAACGTCAATTTTCAATATTTAAATGTACAGCACCATTTATCTAAGAAAATAGATTATTTTATGTAAAGAACATTTGAGATCAATAAAAAATATCCATATTATTTGAAAAGTCATTCTTGCTTCGGCGGTCGGTCTTTCCCCGATCTACCTTACTAGAATGTCTATCCTTTTCCTTTTTGAAATGTTATTGTGTACTTCACCACGCAAAAAAAGTTTTAAATTATTTAAACAATGTATAGACTTTCTCACAATGGGACTGGGCCAACAAACACTAACTAGCTACCAAAGATCAGTCTCACATCAAAATGGTAAAATTATGTAAATGCAGAATAAGAAAAATGGATGCAAAGACTCCACATCAGGATTTTTAACTATGAGACAACGATTTAGATATTAAGGTGTAATATCTTGATATCGAAATTGAATATCAAGATATTGAAACTCTAGATATAAGAAAATACAGATATTAAGATTTCAATATCAGTATAGTGCTTTAATTGTTATAATTATTATTATTTGAGTTGGTCCCCCATACCCTCAGAGAAAAATTTTTCTTGTAACAAGAGCATCGTTTTCTTGCCTCTTGTGTTTAAACCAACTAAACATCATCTTTATACAAACAAAATTATTTGGCTGCAAGATAAGAGGAAGTTTGTCGCAAATAGATAATGTCTTCTGCAAAAAAAGTTTTTTTTGAGACAAATGAAAATCCTCTCAAACTTAAATTTCAGAGAAAATTTCATTTAAGTCAAAGTGCATCCTTTTGATACAAGAGGACATTTCTCTAAGTGTATTAATTTTTCAAATTAATATTTGGATTTTAAACAAGTAAGGTCGAGATCTGACCAAAAAATGAACTTTTTCGTCGAGAAACGAATGTCTATAAACAATTTATTTTTTTATGCGAATTACCATGCTGGTTATTCCATGCTGGATTCTGTAAACAGTTTATTTTATTCTATTGTACGTTGCAGGAATGTGACTTGCTCGATATTTTGAGCCTTGGAAATTTTTTATAATACCGCTTAGGGTTATATTTATATCTATCCTATATCTGTGGATTTGAAATTTTTGTAATTTATTATAAATCAAAAAACCGAAGCACAGTAACTAAAAACATTAAATTCAACTACATGTGAACAAGCTTAAGAGGCTTCTCCATTTCTTTGAAAAAATAAATGTTTAAGCCAATATATTATTATTGAAATTTTGTTAACTTTTTACGACAATTTTCAGAATCATGCGAAAATACGTTTCTATGATAGAATCGGTAGTTACAAAACTGTCTTTCCCAAACTTGCAAAGTGATAAAATAATGTTTTTAACAATTTTACTATGCTATTCAATACAAACTGCGATGTACGAATATTTGTTTCAAATGAATGGTTATAACTATAAATATTGTTGTTTAGAACAAATTTATTCAGACAAGATATTATTTTTTATATAAAAATAAATGATCCCGCAGAAAAGTAATCGTTTCCAATATCTGCGGAGAAACTAAATCTATAACATTCAAGTATTTAAATATGTAATCTAGACCAAGAACATGAATAAATATTACGTAATTTCTGATGAATCGTAAAAATTTTTTACTAATTTATGACAGCTTGACTGTCATAAATGTCGATAGAAATAAATTTTTCACATTTTCATCTCAATGAGGAGGCATTATTTTGTGTGAAAATTCAATTTTTCAAGTTTCATCAAATCTCCACGTTTTCAGACTCATTGATTGAGAAAAATCGTGACATCAGTTCTAATTAAATATGTAACGAAATATTTCTCCTTGAATCTGACTTTCATCAAATGTAAATATTTCAAAAAAGCCAAGTTGATAACTGCATTGTAAAAGATGACGACTTTAGCATAGACTATATAAACTAATGAAGCAGTAAAGTATTCATTATTTCCGTTGTCAATAAAATTCTTCATTGATAAATCAAGCAGTTTCTCTTATAATTAGGAAATATAAGGATTGTTTGGTCCTTATTTTTGGCGGTTATCCTGGATTCTATTAGTGAATATAATAATGAAATTCAGAATGAAATAAATATAATAAAACAAATTTACTTGAAATGATTACTAGTGTTATATATCTATAATTTCAATTAAATTTTTTTGAAGCCCCTGGTGAGGCCTCAATTATTCACGATATTTAATATACTTTGGACTTGAATTACGTTCAATGATTATAATGAAATAATTTGATATTGGTTTATCTGTCAGAATGACAAGTTTTCATACTGTAAGCATTGCCATTAATTTTGAAAACTTTATATTTCTGCCAGCGAATCTTCCATTCTTTCGTTGTCAAAACTGTTCTCTGCATAATTTTTCTTTTACGACCTCAATTTTCAAGCTTTTAGTAAGTAACACTATCTCTTTGATAAAATAAATTTCTTTATCGCAAAGTAGAATCAAAATTGGTAAATAATAGCGATGTTATAAGCAAAGTCGCCTTTGCCCCACGGGTCGGCGCTGCCCCTCCTTACCCTATGTTTATTTTTTTATTATTTCATAAGAATTTCACTTCCTTGAAGACATTATGAATTCTTCCTCATAGACAGACATATAGTTTTGATGGAAATTTCGCAAATGGGTCAATTCATGTGTTCTGTTGTGCCAACAAATATTTGAATTACAGCCATATATTGTATTTAAAAAATCAAAGAAGTTTCGCTGATATAAATAATCTACATATGAAATCATGCTTTTGACAATTACCAGTACATGTGATTGGTTCGTGGAGGATTTGTCAGTAGGTTAATCGGTATGTCTCTCCAGATCAAATAAATTAAAAATTAAAATTCAAGTCAGAACCTTAAATAAATATATATGTATAATCAACGAGTTTTTCTTGATTGTGCACTCTTTCCTATATTGAATTACTACATTTATAGTTAACACCATATTAATACGAATATTTATTATATCAGACACGCAATATTAACGACACTACAATTTAATTTGATATAAAAATGTAAGGCTCGGTGATATTGCATGTTATATGGAGATTAATTTAAAAAGATCAGTTACGTTAGCTTCTAGTTGCACTAGGAGTGTTAATTGTCTATAAAGATGCATGAGAAAGTTACAGATTACTTCTTCGCTTCCGGTGGTCTGTCGATTATTTACAGATTTGCATAAGTCGAGCATGAAGAGAGGAATCTGTGCTCTGCTTATGATTTTAATTGCACGTTTACTACGTGCTTCTGGAAGGTAAATAATTAATTGAATTCTTGAACATAGCGCGGTTCTCTTTGATTTTCTACATATATTGTCATGGAGTAGCAATTATTTCCCTTTCTCTTCTCTCTTGGTTCCACATGCCCTGTTCCAGATTTACCCTACTTTAAAACAACTGAACAGTAATTAACTGAGGCTAGTAGTGCAAATTAAACGTGCTATATCGTCATAAATGAATAATTTTGAGTAACTTGATTCGCCAGGCGACTAATACACAATAGAAAGTTTTGCTTCGTAATTTCATCATCATGCATATTTATTATTAATATCGGGGATCACACTCTATTGTCTTTTTTACCTAATCCCCCTATTTGCCCTCAAATTTCAAAAATCACCTAAAATCGAGAATTTTGACACCATTTTCCTCTTATTTTTTTACAAAGTTCTGATTCATTTTTGAAGAATCATAAGCTGATATTCAGGACATTAGAAAAAAGACTAAACCCGAAATAGAAATCAATTTTGTATATTGGTAATTAAAAATCACTTCCATATGGAGGTAACTGGCTTCACAGGCCGAAATATTCTAAAAACAGGGGATATGAGAAGATTCTTTACGAAAGTAGGGTAATTAATTCTTTAAGTAAAATTAATGTAGGTACTAATATTAAGTTAAAATTTAAACGTTTTAAATTCCTAATATTTTTAGTGAAGACATCGCATTCTCAATAAAATAGATGAATTTTTAACCAAAAAGTTGAATTTTCAAATAAAAATATGATTTTTTATTCGGAAAGATTATTTTTTTACCAAAAATGACGTATTTTAAGCCAAAAAGATGAATTTTTAACTGAAATTACGAATCATCAACCAAAGAAATGAATTTTTACGACACATGCATGATTTCAGCCCTTTTCGACGCCTATGAAGCGTGGCTAAACCTCTACTTTTTGCTCCTAGGGACTGAAAAGTGACGTCAGAGGTGAACAATGAAAATTATACGTCTATGAGCTCGCATTTTACTATTATCAGCCCACCCACCATAAAAACTGTGAGCAAATCTTTCTTGGTTGCAAATAATAGAGTTTTGAGGTCATTTATGAAAAGTTACCATATATAACTGATCAAATTACCGAAAATTTTCATAAATTTCCGGAAATGTTTAAAAATGAATTTTGGGTAATTTGCCATATTTACCGGCAAAATTACCATGAATGACCAAAATTTCCGGAAATTTAAAAAAATGAATATTGGATAAATTATGGTAATTTACCACATATACCGGTAAAATTACAATAAATGACCGGAAATTTATGGAAATGTTTAAAAATGAATGTTGAGTAATTTATGGTAATTTTTCATATTCACCGGTAAAATTTCCATAAACGACCGAAACTTTGCATAAATTTCTGGAAATTTATGAAAATTAAAAAAAATGAATGTTGGGTAATTTATGGTATGTTACGATATTGACCTGTGAAATTACCATAAATGACCGAAAATGTAGACATTTTTAAATTGAGTTTTGGGAAATTTATAGTAAGTTACCATAAATCACCTCTAAAGATACCGTGAATTACCAAAAATTCCCGGCAATCTTTTTATTGAATTTTTGATCATTTGGAATAAGTCAACATACATTTAATGCTTCTTTATTCAAAATGTAATATGGACTAAAATCATGACTGTATATTGAGAAATGTCTGAAATCATCCATTTGTTATAAAAAATATCGTATGCACCAAGGGGGAGCGATCTTTGCAACTGCTTAGAAAACTTTCTTGGGTGAGAGATGCCGCTGGAGAGACTTGCTGCAGTTTTGCCATCTCATCTTTGCAACTGTTTAGAAAACATTCTTGGTTGAGATATGTCGCTGGAAAGACTTACCGCAGTTTTGCCCTCTTTGCAACTACTTAGAGAAGGTTCTTGGGTGAGAGATGCCGCTGGAGAGACTTGCCGCAGTTTTGCGATCTTTGCAACTGCTTAGAAAACTTTTTTGGGTGAGAGATGCCGCTGGAGAGACTGACCGCAGTTTTGCCATCTCTGCAACTACTTAGAGAATGTTCTTGGGTGAGAGATGCCACTGGAGAGACTTGCCGCAGTTTTGCCGTCTTTGCAACTGCTTTGAAAACTTTCTTGGGTGAGAGATTCCGCTGGAGAGACTTGCCGCAGTTTTGCCATCTTTACAACTGCTTAGAAAACTTCCTTGGGTGAGAGATGCCGCTGAAGAGACTTGCCGCAGTTTTGCCATCTTTGCAACTACTTAGCAAATTGGCTTGGGTGAGAGATGCCACTGGAGAGACTTGCCGCAGTTTTGCCATCTTTGCAACTGCTCAGAAAACTTCCTTGGGTGAGAGATGCCGCTGGAGATACTTGCCGCAGTTTTGCGATCTTTGCAACTGCTTAGAAAACTTTCTTGGGTGAGAGATGCCGCTGGAGAGACTTGCTGCAGTTTTGCCATCTCTGCAACTACTTAGAAAGTTTTCTTGTGTGAGAGATGCCACTGAAGACACTTGCCGCAGTTTTTCCATCTTTGCAACTGCTTAGAAAACTTTCTTGGGTTAGGTATGCCGCTGGAAAGACTTATCGCAGTTTTGCCATATTTGCAACCACTTGGAAAAGGTTCTTGGGTGAGAGATGCCGCTGAAGAGACTTGTCGCAGATTTGCCATCCTTGCAACTGCTTAGAAAACTTTCTTGGATGAGAGATGCCGCTGAACAGATTTGCTGCACTTTCGCCATCTTTGCAACTACTTAGAAAGTTTTCTTGGCTGGGATATGTCGCTGGAGAGACTTGCCGCAGTTTTGCCATCTTTGCAACTAATTAGAAAACCTTCATGGGTGAGAGATGCCGCTGAACAGACTTGCTGCACTTTTGCCATCTTTGCAACTACTTAGAAAGTTTTCTTGGGTGAGAGATGCCGCTGGAGAGACTTGCCGCAGTTTTGCTATCTTTTCAACTAATCAGAAAACTTTCTTGGGTGAGAGATACCGCTGAAGAGACTTGCTGCATATTTGACATCCTTGCAACTGCTTAGAAAACTTTCTTGGATGAGAGATGCCGGTGAACAGACTTGCTGCACTTTCGCTATCTTTGCAACTACTTAGAAAGTTTTCTTGGGTGGGAGATGTCGCTGGAGAGTCTTGCCGCAGTTTTTCCATCTTTGCAACAGCTTAGAAAACTTTCTTGGGTGAGAGATGCCGCTGGAGAGACTTGCCGCATTTTGGCCATCTTTGCAACTAATCAAAAAACTTTCTTGGGTGAGAGATGCCGATGAAGAGACTTGCCGCATATTTGAAATCCTTGCAACTGCTTAGAAAACTTTCTTGGATGAGATATGCCGCTGAACAGACTTGCTGCAATTTCGCCATCTTTGCAAATACTTAGAAAGTTTTCTTGGCTGAAAGATGTCGCTGGAGAAACTTTCCGCAGTTTTGCCACCTTTGCAACTAATTAGAAAACGTTCATGAGTGAGAGATGCCACTGAACAGACTTGCTGCACTTTTGCCATCTTTGCAACTACTTAGAAAGTTTTCTTGGGTGAGGGATGCCGCTGGAGAGACTTGCCGCAGTTTTGCTATCTTCTCAACTAATCAGAAAACTTTCTTGGGTGAGAGATGTCGCTAAAGAGACTTACCGCAGTTTTGCCATCTTTGCAACTACTTAGAAAAGGTTCCGGGGTGAGAGATGCGGCTGAAGAGACTTGCCGCAGTTTTGCGATCTTTGCAACTGCTAAGAAGACTTCCTTGGGTAAGAGATGCTGCTGGAAAGACTTACCGCAGTTTTGCCATCTTTGCAACTACTTAGAAAATGTTCTTTGGTGAGAGATGCCACTGGAGAGACTTGCCGCAGTTTTTCCACCTTTGCGACTAATTAGAAAACCGTCATGGGTGAGAGATGCCGCTGGAGAGACTTGCTGCACTCTCGCCATCTTTGCATCTACTTAGAAAGTTTTCTTGGCTGAGAGATGCCACTGGAGAGACTTGCCGCAGTTTTGCCATCTTTTCAACCACTTAGAAAATTGGTTCGGGTGAAAGATGTCACGGGAGAGACTTGCCGCAGTTTTGCCATCTTTGCAACTGATCGAAAAACTTTCATGGGTGAGAGATGCCGCTGAAGAGACTTGCCACAGATTTGCCATCTTTGCAACTGCTCAGAAAACTTTTTTAGGTGAGAGATGCAGCTGAAGATACTTGCCGCAGATTTGCCATCTTTGCAACTGCTCAGAAAACTTTTTTGGGTGAGAGATGCCGCTGAAGATACTTGCCGCACATTTGCCATCCTTGCAACTGCTTAGAAAACTCTCTTGGATGAGGGATGCCGCTGCACAGATTTGCTGCACTTTCGCCATCTTTGCAACTAATTAGAAAATGTTCTTGGGTGAGAGATATCACTGGAGAGGCTTGCTGCAGCTTTGCCATCTTTGCAACTTTTTAGAAAACTTCCTTGGATGAGAGATGCCGCTGGAGAGACTTGCCGCAGTTTTGCGATCTTTGCAACTGCTTAGAAAACTTCCTTGGGTGAGAGATGCCGCTGGAGAGACTTGCCGCAGTTTTGCCATCTTTGTAATAATATAACAAAATAATAATAATAATAATAATAATATAATATAATAATATAATAATAGTAAAACTTTCAACCTTCAAAGATGAATTTTTAACCGTTTATTTGAACTTGAAAACAAAAATGAATAGTTGATATTTCAATTTAAAAGAACGAATTTTTTAAAAGAAAATTGAATATTCAATCCAGAAGGACGAATATCAAACAAAACCGTTCCATTTTCAACCAAATTAATGAGTTTTCAACCAAATAATTGAATTTTAATCTAAAAAGATCTGTTTTCAACAAAATAGTTCAAGTTTCAACCAAAGACATGAATCTTCCACCAAAAAAAATTAATTTTTAACAAAGCAGTTCAAATTTTAACGAAAAGAGCCGAATTTTCAACACAATATTTGAAGTTATAAGAAAATAGTTAAATTTTCAATCAAAGAAATGAATTTTCAACTGAATGGTTGAATTTCCAAACAGAAAAAAATAGTTCAATTTTTAAGCCAAAAAGAAGAATTTACGACAAAATACATGAATTTTCAAACAAATAGTTTAATTTTCAGTTAAAAAAATTAATTTTCAATAAAAAAACTAATTCTCTACCAAAAAAGAATCATTTTTAACAGACTACATGTATTTTCAACTAAATTTTTTTTTTATTGGAATTTTAAACCTAATAGTTGACAACCAAAACGGTTATATTGTTACCAAAAAAATAGAAATTTTCTACAAAATAGATGAATTTTCAACTAAAAGAACAAATTTTCAACAAAAAATAGGATAGTTTAATTTTAAGTTAGAGAAATAAGTTTTTTTAACCACAAGAAATAAATTTTAAACGAAATAATTAAATTTGTAACCAAATAGATGTATTTTCAACAAAAAAGATAAAATGTCTGTCAAAATAAAAATGTTGACAAAAAACGAAATAGTTACATTTTTAGTTAAAAAAATCAATTTTCAATATAAAAACTAATTTTCTACCACAAAAGAATAATTTGTAACAAAATACATGAATTTTCAACCAAATATTTTAATTTTTAATGAAATTTTCAAACAAAAAGGTTCATTTTCTACCAAAAAAGACATTTTTTCAACAAAATAGATGAATTTTCAAATAAAAATAATCAATTTTCAACAAAAAATAGAATAGTTTAATTTTCAGTTAGAGAACTAATTTTTTAAGGAAATAAAGTACATTTTCAACGAAATGGTTAATTTTTCAACCAAACAAATGAATTTTCTACCAAAAAGATTAACTATCTGTCACAAAAAAATTCGACAATAAATGTAGTTAAATTTTTAGTTAAAGAAATTAATTAAAAAAAAAAACTAGTTTTCTACCAAAAAAGAATAATTTTCTACACAATAGATGAATTTTCAACTAAAAAATAAATATTTAACAAAAACTAGAATAGTTTAATTTTAAGTTAGAGAAATAAGTTTTTTGCTCAAATAAAATAAATTGCAAAGGAAATATTTAAATTTTCAACCAAAAAGATTCAATGTCTATCGAAGTAAAAATGTTAACAGAAAATGGAATAGTTAAATTCTTAGTTATAAAAATTAATTTTCAATTAAAAAACTAATTTTCTACCAAAAAAGAATAATTTTTAACAAAAGACATGAATTTTTAACCAAATATTTAAATTTTTTATGAAATTGTCAACCAAAAAGGTTAATTTTCTACCAAAAAAGACAATTTTTCAATAAAATAGATGAATTTTCAAATAAAAATAATCATTTTTCAACAAAAAAATAGAATAGTTTAATTTTCAGTTAGAGAAATAAGTTTGTAAGCAAATAAAATAAATGTTCAACGAAATAGTTAAATTTTCAACCAAACAAATGAATTGTTTACCCAAAAAATTAAATATCTATCCCAAAAAAAAATTCGATAATAAATGTAGTTAAATTTTTAGTTAAAGAAATTAATTTTCAATAAAAAATTAATTTTCTACCAAAAAAGAATCGTTTTTAACAAACTACATGAATTTTCAACAAAATATTTTAATTTTGAATGGAATTTTTAACCTAATAGTTGAATTTTTCAACCAAAGAGGTTATATTGCTACCAAAAAAATACAAATTTTCTACAAAATAGATGAATTTTCAACTAAAAAAATAAATTTTTAACAAAAACTAGAATAGTTTAATTTTAAGTTAGAGAAATAAGTTTTTAAGGAAATAAAATAAATTGCAATCGAAATAGTTAAATTTTCAACCAAACAGGTCAATTTTCAATCAAAAAGATTGAATGTCTATCAAAGTAAAAAATTTTGACCACAAAAGAATAATTTTTGACAAAATACATGAATTTTCAACCAAAAAGGTTAATTCCCTACCAAAAAAGACAATTTCTTAACACAATAGATGAATTTTCAAATAAAAATTATCATTTGTTACAATAAAAAAAAGAATAGTTTAATTTTCAGTTGGAGAAATAAGTTTTTAAGCAAATGAAATAAATTTTCAACCAAACAAATGAATTTTCTACGAAAAAAATTAAATATCTATCACAAAAAAAATCGACAAAAAATTAGTTAAATTATTAGTAAAAAAAATTAATTTTCAATAAAAACACTAATTTAAAAAAAAAAATTAATTTCCAATAAAAAAGTAATTTTCTGCCAAGAAAAGAATAATTTTTGACAAAATACATGAATTTTCAACCAAAAAGGTTAATTTTGTACCAAAAAATACAAGTACTTAACGAAATAGATGAATTTTCAAATAAAAAAGATCATTTTTTACAATAAAAAAAAGAATAGTTTAATTTTCAGTTGGAGAAATAAGTTTTTAAGCAAATGAAATAAATTTTCAACCAGGTTATATTGACCCTCGATGAAAATAATCGTTCATAATATTGGATGTTGCCGAAATTGTATATAACTATCTTCTCTTAGATGAGTGCTAGAATGTTTTGGTATTTTCTGAGATGTTTAACTCGCATTTTTAGTCATGAACAAATAATAAATAAGCAATAGAGAGAATAATTTTTTAAACCATCTTTATTTTTTGTGAATATACTTATCTGAAATAAACCAGATATTTGAAATATTATTCAAATTTTCTATATGGATCCTATTAAATGTAAATTTTCCCTGAAGTACTTACTGAAAGCCTATTTGTTTAAATTAATATTAATAATTATTATTTGTTCTCAACTCAAAAGTCAAAGAAAAGCTGCAAATTTCAGAAAACCCCGCAATATTCCAGTATTAATCCAAAATAAAATATTTTTGAGTAATAATGAGTTGTTTAAACAATTTCGTTTGTTAACTTGCATCAATTATTACCTCGGTTAGAGAAAAGTGGATATAATGTTGAAAATTTTCAGAAAAAAAACGCAACTTTTTAACACTTATCTAACAGAAGATAGTTGTCAATAATAATAAATTGTTCAAACAACTATGTTTATTGAAATGCATTATTTATTACTTCACTAAGTAAAAAGTGGGTAAAAAGTTAACAATTTCAGAAGAAACCGCAAGTTTCTAGCACTTATCTAAGATAAGATAGTTATAAACAATACAATTTTTTTAAATAATCAGTTCTGCTAAATTGAATTAATTATGAACTCACTCCAAGTGAAAAGTTGACAAATAGTTGAAAATTTCAGAAAAAACCGCAACTTTCTAACATTATTCAAAGAGAATATTATTATGAATAATAATAATTCATTTCAATAATTATTTTTGTTAAATCTCATTAATTATTACCTCAGCCTACCCTCTATAAAACAGACTTTTGGGTTGATATTTAAAAATTATTATTTTATTTGTATTCCATGGCTAATTGTGAAGAGAAATGTTAATTTTCAACTCGATTCGCCTAATATTGACGATTCTGAATAAAATTTACAAAAACATCTTTTTTTCTTATGGGAAAGACATGTTAAACTTCATGGGGCTTGCGCCACCTCTAAATGTCATTTTTTTACAAAAAAAAAAAGCGGTGGATTTTTTGTGGATTCGAACAAATTTCCGTGCGATATGCATGCAAATTCAAAAAAAAAAAAAATTATGACCACCCTAATCTGCACTCATAGAACAGAAATAATTCTAATAATATTCAACTTAATTATTACTCTAATAATTACAATAATAAATACTACAATAATTATTATACTATAAACAATTTTTATAAACAAATTCTTACTAGTGTCTTTATTTCATTGAAAAAATTGTTTGTTTTTTTTCACGCTGGTTGGTAATATTTTTCATAAGTGTCATAATTTATAACGACAAATTAGCATAAGTTAACATTTACTTTCTTTTTAAATATTTTTATAAACAAAATCTCAATAAATGAATTTTTCTCTTGGCTAAATTTATTTTTCTAACAAAAAGTGGTTCACCATTGTCTTAAAAGGCATTTATGAACTTCGAGCTTCATCGAACGTAAATAATATAGATTATTAATACAAATTTCGTCAAACAATTGTCCCAATCGGTCGTTTCCTCGTAGAAAAATAATATTTTTTCTTAAATTATTGTTGGAATGACATTTATTGCGAGTCACGCCTACTCGCAATTTTGGTTTTATGAAGGTGACTTGTGTGATTATTTTTAATTTTTGAATTTTTTGAGTGTTTTTCCGGGAGGCACTTGGGATTTGTTCAGGTAAAAGTGGTAGGGGTGGTTTTCGCGAGTAGTTGAATATTATCATGAGGTTGGGAATATAACTTGAAGTTTTTTAAAGATGAATTGAGTGATTATTTTAAATTTGATTTTTTTTCTTCAGTGTTTTGGATCAAGGAACTTTGGAATTTTTTCGATAAAAATGTTAGGGGTGATATTGGGAGTAGTTGAATATAATCATGGGGTTAGAAATATAACTTGGAGTTTTTTAAAGATGAGTTTAGTGATTATTTTAAATTTGAACATTTGTTTCAGTGTTTTGCCTGAAGGAACTTTGGAATTTTTTCGTTAAAAATGTTGGGGGTGATATTGGGACTTCTTGAATATAATCATGGGGTTAGAAATATAAGTTGGAGTTTTATAAAGGTGACTTGTTTGATTATTTTTAATTAATTTTTTTGAGTATTTTGTATGAAGGAACTTTGGAATTTTCTCGTTAAAATTGTTAGAGGTGAATATTGGGAGTTGTTGAATATTATTATGGGGTTAGAAATATTTCTTTTGGATTTATAAAGGTGAATTGTGTGATTATTTCAAATTTAAAAATTTGTATAGGGTTTTGCCGAAAGGCACTTGCAATTTGTTCAGGTGAAAGTGTTAGGGGTGTTTTTTTGGGGGTTATTGTCTATTATTATGGTGATAAAAATATAAATTGGGAATTTCTGAAGATGATTTGTGTGAAGAGACTAAAAAATCAGAAATACATTTAAACATTAAATCGAAGTTCCTATTGCATTCCTAATCGATTTTGTCGCTTATGATTTCTTCTAAGAGTTCCTTTTATTAAGAGTTTTATATGAATAAATAATAAATATTTATTAAATTTTCTAAATAAATTTTCTTCTATATTTTTTTCCTATTCATAAGCAAACAAATACACTAAAAAGAACTATTTTACAAACAAGCCGCCACGCCGCCGCCGATCCAACTGACGCCGGCGCAGAAACTTAATCAAAATTTTTTTTCGACAAATCGAGGAGGCATTCCAGCATAGATTATTCGTTTCGGACTTTGTCCATCAGTGTTTTCCCGCATATTATGCGCAGAGGTTTCATGCCAATCGCTTTAATTTTACTCTTGTACTTTTCTTGACATGTCCATGTCTCGTTACCGTATAGTAGAGCCGGCACAAATAAAGTTTTATATAAGGTCATGCTTTCAAATAAGTAGTTTCCTGAGCAGAGACTAAAATGTTTTAAATTTTGGACTAAACACTAGGGTGGGCCAAAGAAACTCAAAACGAGTGTATAGAATTCATGAAAATAAAATATAAATCCAAAGATCATAAACATTTGGTAAAAAATTGATGTATGTTGTTGAAAAATAGTTTTTTCTCAGTAAAAAATTCATTTTTTGGTTGAAAATTCAACTATTTGGTTAAAAAGTTGAACTAATTTTTCAAAACTTAATTTTTTTAGGTAAAGATTCATTATTTCAGTTGAAAATTCATCTCTTTAGTGTACAATTTAACAATTTTGTTTAAAATTATTTTTTTTTTAACTGAAAATTTAACTATTGTATTATTGGTAAAAAATGATTCTTTTTCAGTTAAAAGTTGAACTATTTGGTTTAAAGTTGAAATATTTCGTTAAAAATTTATTCTGCTGTTGATGACGATTCATAATTTTGGTTGAAAATTCACTTTTTGAGTTGAAAATTCATTTTTTTAAACTGAAAATTAAATTATTTTGTTGGAAATAAATTTTTTAACTGTAAATTTAACTATCCCATTTTTGGTTGAAAACAGAAGAAATAAGGAGATTTTTCACGAATCTAACGGAATAAATTCATTGAAATAAAATTAATGTGGGTACCATATATTTATTTTTAGCAAAATAGTTGAATTTTCAACTGAAAAAAAATCTTCACCCAAAAATGGGATAGATAAATTTGCAATAAAAAAACATAAGTTAAAATAAAAAACAAATTTCAACAATGTAGTTTAATCTTCAACCAAAAATGTTATAGTTGAATTTGCAGTTAAAAAAATTAATTTTCTACAAAAAACGAATTTAAAACAAAAATTAATTTTCAACAAAATAGTTCAATTTTTAACAAAATAGGTAAATTTTCAACCAAAAAGGTGAGTTTTCAACTAAAATTATGCATTCTTCAACAAAAAAGATAAATTTTTTATAAAAAAGATTAATTTTCCACCAAAAAGGAAGAATTTTCCACGAAATAAATTAATTTTCAGCCAAATAGTTGAAATTAAAAATAAAAAGTAAAAATTATCAATCAATAATGAAATGAGTAATTTTCAGTTTAAAAAAATTAATTTTTAACAAAATAGTTAAATAACAAGCCGAAGAGATGGATTTTTAACTAAAATGATGAATCTGTAAACAAAAAAAAATTAATATTTAACAAAGCAGTTTGACTTTGAACCATGTAGTTCATTTTCGAAAAAAAAAATTTATTTTCGACCAAATAGTTGAAATTTGAACTAAAAAATAAAAATGATTAATCAATAATGGAATGGAGTAATTTTTAATTGAAAAAAAATATTTTCAATTAAAATGATGAATCTTCAACCGAAAAAAAATCTTTTTAACAAATCAATTCAAATTTCAACAAAGCAGTTGATTTTAAACAAAAAAGGATTAATTTTTGACCAAAAAGATTAATTTTCTATCAAAAAAGGAGAATTTACCAGGAAATAATTTTCAGCCAAATAGTTGAATATTAAACTAAAAAAGAAAATTTGTTGTATGTATTAATTTTATGCCAAAAAAGACGATTTTTGCACAAAACACATTTGAGAATTCCCAAATTAGAAAATTCCCGAATAATAAAATTCCCCAAAAATAAAATTTCCGAATAAAAAAATTCCCGAATATGAAAATTCCCGGGTAATGAAATTCCCGGCAGAACGTTGCTGAAATATAAAATATCCGAACAAAAAAATTCCCGAACTATGAAATTTCCAAATATGAACAATTAAAATTTTTAAATAAATAAGAGTAATTATTTATTAAAATTACAATGAGCAAACATTTTTATAAAAAAAATCATTTTTTATGTTTAAAGTTTCTAAAATTATTGGTTGAATTTAAAATAACAATGGTTGAAAAAATATATTTTTGGATGAAAATTTTCTTTCATTATTGTCACTTTAAACTCAAAGAACAATTTTAGAAACTCTGAACATCAAAAATATTTTTCCTTTCTCAAAATATTTGATTATTGTATTTTTATTAAATGAATATTATTTATGATTTTTAATTGTTTCAATTCGGAAATTTTATAATCAGGGAATTTTCTAGTTTCGATATTTTATAATTCGGGAATTTTCAAATTCGGTCAAACTTTCGATAATTTTATTATTAGTTATTTATTTTTCGAGATTTTTCAGTCGTCCCTTTTTAGTTCTGTTACCAATGAATCTAATCATTTTGAGTTCGAAATTTAAGAATTTTAAATTCGATTAAAATCAAATTCAAAATCCCATTTAACGTCCAACAATCAAGTCAATGTATAGAATTTCTAATAATAAAACTAGAATCCAATTATCAGATTTGGACAACCACCATAAAATGCTCCTATTTCAAATCCTAAAACCAAAAAAAAAATTGTTCCTTAGGACAAAAATAAAAAAGAGGAATGAAAAATGAGAAGGCAACTAATCAAATCCCTTTTCTTATTCTTTCTTATTTCTTTCGTCTTTTTTATTTTTATTATTATCAAATAATATTATAGAAGCATTTATAATTTTTAACAACGTTTCGGTGCTCATAGAGCACCCTTATCAAGGTCAGAAAAATTCTAATTCCCAAAATTCATAATTTTTCTTACCTTGATAAGGATGCTGTATCAAAAGAAACGAATTTTTAACAAAAGAGGTAAATTTTCAACCAGAAAAGATTTTTCAGTCAAAAAAGAAAACAAGTTTAACCAAATTGTTAAATTTTCAACTCAAAAACATGATTTTTCTACAAAACAGTACAATTTTAAACCCTTAAAATACTTTTCAACAAAAAAGTTAACATTTAAAAAATAATTGAATTTTTAATAAACTAGTTGAATATTCATCGAAAGCAGATAAATTCGTAATTAAGCAGTAGACTTTCCAACAAAAAGATATTAAATTTCAAAGAGGAGGGATAAATTTTTAGCAAAAAAGTTCATTTTCAACCCAATAAAATTTTCTACCAAATAATAAATTTTTATACCAGAAATATTTGAATTTTTCACCCATTAGGTATAATTTCAATTAAGAAGATTAATTTTCTTCCAAAAAAGACGAATTTTCAAAAAAAAAGTCTCCATAAGTCTGTTTTATAGGATTCCAGAAAAACTCCATAAGTGAAAAAATGGGTTTTTTGTTTAAATACATTTTTTTAAACATTGGGAAAAGAGAAAAAATAATTCACTTAAAAAAGTTAAATACTATTCAAAAAATGATTCTTGTTGAGATTCACTTATTATTTGTTCATAACTAAGCAGTCAAAACAAAACTAAAGATTGTTTAAAGAGCATGTTTGTTAACTTAGATTAATTATTACCTCAATAAGTGAAAAGTGGACAAAAAGTTTAAGAGTTCAGAAAAAACAGATACATTTTAGCACTCATCTAAAAGAAAATAGTTATAAACAATTATAAATTGTTTAAACAACTATGTTCACTTGCATTATTCATTACTTTACTAAATAAAAAATAGGTTTAAAATAAAACATTTCAGAAGGAATCGCAACTATATTGCATTAGTAAAAAAGAAGATCGTTATAAACAATAATAATTTAAATAATTATTTTTGCTAAATTGAACTATTTATTAACTAATCATATGCGAAACATATACAAATAGCTGTAAAAAAAATCGCAACTTTCGAACATTATTCAAATTAAATATTATCAATATTGAATTGTTTGAACAAATAATTTTGTTAACTTTATTTAATTATTTAACGTACTCCAAGTGAAAAGTGAACAAAAATTTGAACATTTCAGAAAAAACTGCAATTTCTAGCATTATTCCAAGAGAATATTATTAACAGTGATAATAAATTGTTTAAACAATTATGTTTGTTCACATTAATGAAATTAAAATCGGACAAAAAGTGAAAATTTTTTGAAAAAACCGCGACTTTCTATCTTTATTCTAAGATAAAATTGCTAAAAACAATAATAAATTTTTTAGACGATCGATAAGAACATCTAAGTAGTAGTATAAGGAAGTATTTTCATGTATTAGAAACAATTTGCATTTTTAAAAAACGCAAAAAAAATCATAATTAGCGCCAAGAACTCGCAAAACCCATTTCTTCACTTATGGGATTTTCTTGGGACCCCATAAAACAGACTTATGGGGGTGATATTTAAAAACTAACATTTTATTCGTATTCTATGGCTAATTGTGAAGAGAAATGTTGAATTTCAACTCGATTCAGCCACCTCTGAATATCATTTTTTTTATTTTTCCATTTTTTTTATCTTTTAATGGATTTATTTTTGTATGTATTTTAACAAATTTCCACGCGTTATTTATAAAAATTCGAAAAAAATTTGTGGACCACCTTAATGAATTCACTACGAAACTCTTGAGTTTCTAATAAAAAAATATTAATTTTTAACAAAAAAGTTATTTTTGAACCGCATTCTTGTATTTTTATCAATGTAGATGAATTTGCAAAAAAAAATCATTTTCAGAAAAGCAGTTGAATATTCAACCAAAATGGATGACTTTTTGACAAAATCGTAGAATTTTCAATTAAATAATAAAACTTCTAACTTAATGATCAACTTTTTAACGAAAAATATAATAGTAGACTTTTGTTTGGTTCAAAACTCTACTATGATATTTTTGGTTCAAAAGTTTATCATTCAGTTAAAAATTTTAATATTTTGTTAATTTCTTATCAAGTTCTATTTATTCAATTTGCATTTAAGCAAAAAAAAAAAACAAGAAAAGGGGAAGTTTCGTGAAAATAGGGGAAAAAGATCAATTTAAAAAAAAATGAAAATGGGGGAATAGAAAAAAGAGTATAAAGTCTGAAATATAGTAAATACCGACTTCAATTATATTTCAAATATGCATAAGAGAAACTCATTGAAGATTCAGAAAGAGAATGTATAAAGTCGGAAACTTACTTATATTACTCGGTTCTGGAAGGAATAAACTGAAGTGACGTTTTCCGTCAAAGAGCAATTACAAATTCAAAATTACAGAGCATTTACGAACCACTCAACGTCATAAGATATTTCCTTATTTTTAATTTAGATTGAAAAGAGATCTACTTTATCATGAAGAATTTTTTGTGAAATGAGCCAGAAGAAGATTCACATTAAAAAACAGACTTCCAAACTACCTCACTTTTCGGATTTGATAATTTATGGTCTCTATCAATCCAATTTTCAATAATTCGTATCTTATTTTGAATAGGATTTGAGAGAAAAATAAGTGTGCTTCCTGAGCAAATAGTTCTTCCATGCATTGATTTTATTTGAAAATCGTTTGATTGAAAATTTAACTATTTTGTTGAAAATTCGAGAATTTTTGTAATAGATTTAATGCTTTCACGATGATTCATTATGATAAATTTATATTTTAAAGCTTTTTCGGGTTTCAATCGTGTGCAAAACTACGAATCTTGCCGATGTTTCGTGAACATTGCAGTTCACTTCTTCAGGCTATTTGTGGCTTACCTGGATTTATGTTTAAAAAAAAGCTTGAGTTTTCCTTCGTGACTTTAGACTATTTCAAATACTTGATTATAGATTCTTTTCAGCATGCTTTTATCAATTGGTAAAATACTAAAGGTCTTCCTAAAATGTTTGTGGCAGACATAGATTCAGATTTATAAAAAGAGCTCGGGGTTTCACTTTGCGGCTGCAAATTCTTTGAACGCTAAATTATAGAACCTTCTCTGTGTGTTCTTGTCAATCGATAGAAAGCCAAGAGTCGCATAGGACTATTTGTGGCTTACCTGGATTTATGTTTAAAAAAAAGCTTGAGTTTTCCTTCGTGACTTTAGACTATTTCAAATACCTGATTATAGATCCTTTTCAGCATGCTTTTAACAATCGGTAAAATACCATAGGTCTTCTTAAAATGTTTGTGGCAGACATAGATTCAGATTTATAAAAAGAGCTCGGGGTTTCACTTTGCGGCTGCAGACTATTTTTAATTCTCAATTATAGAGCCTCCCCTGTGTGCTTTTGTCAATCGGTAAAAAGCCGAGAGTCGCATGGGACTATTTGCGGCCGAATTTGTTTTATATTCAAGAAAGGCTTCGGATTCTCGTTCACGCTGTAAACTACTTTGAATATTATTTTATAGATTCCTTTCAATGTGTTTTGTCGATCGATAAATAACAAAGAGTCGTATTAAAATATTTGTGGTAGACGTAGATTCAGACATTTGAAAAGAGCATGGAGTTTCTCTTTGCAGCTGCAGACTATTTTGAATATTAAATAATAGATCCTTTCCCGAGAATTTCTACCAATCGGTAAAAAGCCAAGAGTCGCATGGGACTACATGTGGCTGACCTAGATTTATATTCTAAAAAGCTTGGGTTTCTTTTTGCGGCTACAGACTATTTTGAATATTAAATTATAGATCCTTTCGAGTGTGTTTTTGTCAATCAATAAAAAGCCAAGAGTCGCATGGTACTATTTGTGGCTGACTTGGATTTATGATTTTTAAAAAACTTGGGTTTCTCTTTGTGTCTGCAGACTATTTTAAATATTGGATTATAGATCATTTTCAGTGTGCTTTTGTCAATTGGCGAAATACAATGAATCTTATTAGAGTATTTTTGGCAGACATAGATTCAGACTTATAAAAAGAGCTTGGGGTTTCTTTTTCAAGCTGCAAATTATTTTGAATACTAAATTATAGATCCTTCGACGTGTGTTTTTGTCAACCGGCAGAAATCCAAGAGACACATAAGACTATATGTGGCTGACCAAGATTTATATTTTTGAAAAAGGCTTGTTTTTCTCTTTGACGCTGCAAACTATTTTGAATATTGAATTGGGGATTCTTTCCAGTATGTTTTGTCAATCGATAAATGACTAAGACTCGTATTAAAATATGATAGATTCACACTTCTTAAAAGAGTTTATGGTTCTTCTTTGCGGCTGCAGACTATTTTGAATACTAAACAATTGACACTTCCTTGGGATTTTTTTTTTAATCCGTAATAAGCAAAGAGTCGCATGGGACTATTTGTGGCTGACCTATATTTATATTTTGAAAAGCTTGTGTTTCTTTTTGCGGCTGCAGACTAAATTTGACATTGAATCATATATTCTTTCCAGTGTGTTTTTTCAATCGGTAAATAACCAAGAGTCGTATTAGAATATTTGTGGCAGACATAGATTTAGACCTCTCAAAAAAGCTTCGGGTTTCTCTTCGCGGCTGAAGACTATTTTGAATACTAAATTATAGATCCTTCGCCGTGGATTTTCGTCAATCGGTAAAAAGCCAAGAGTCACATGGGACTATTTGTGGCAGACATAAATACAGACGTATAAAATAGCTTAAAGTATCTTTTTGCGGCTGCAGACTATTTTGAATATCCAATTATAGATCCTATCGAGTGTGTTTTGTCAATCGGTAAAAACCCAAGAGTCTGATAAGAATATTTAGTTGCACGAAAATATTTTTGGCGGACTTAGGCTCAGACTTATGAAATAAATGACGCATGATTTTCCTCTTTGTGACTTTAGACTATTTTGAATACCGGATTATAAATCCTTTTCAGTGTGCTTTTGTTAATCGGTAAAATTCCAAGAGTCGTATTAGAATATTTTTGGCAGATATAAATTTATACTTATGAAAAGAGCTTGGGGTTTCTCTTTTCGGCTGTAGACTATTTTGAATACTGAATAATAGATCCTTTGCCGTGTGTTTTTATTAATCGCTAAGAAGCCACGAGTCGCATGGGACTATTTGTGGCTGACTTGGATTTATATTTTTAAAAAAGCTTGGGTTTTTCTTCGTATCTTCAGACTATTTTAAATATCGGATCATAAATCATTTTTAGTGTGTTTTTCTAAACGGTAAAATATCAAGAGTCGTATTAGAATATTTGTAGAAGACATAGATTCAGACCTATAGAAAAGCTTGAGGTTTCCCTTTACGGCTGAAGACTATTTTGAATACTAATTTATAGATCCTTCCCCAAGTTTTTTTCAATCGATAAGAAGCCAAGAGTCGCATGGGACTATTTGTGGCTGACTTGGATTTGTATTTTTAAGAAAGCTTGAATTTCTCTTTGTGTGTTTAGACTATTTTAAATACCGGATTATAGATTCTTTTCAGTGTGCTTTTGTCAATTGGTGAAACATTAAAAGTCTTATTAGATATGTTTGGCAGACATAGATTTAGGCTTATAAAAAGAGCTTGGGGTTTCTCATTGCGACTGTAGACTATTTTGAATACTAAATAATAGATTCTTTGCCGTGTGTTTTTGTCAATCGCTAAAAAGCCAAGAGTCGCAAGGAAACCGAGATTCGCAATTGGTTGATGTTTCATGCTGAGAAGGTCACCAGTCTTCAGCAGCGTTGTATTAGATAAGAGTTCATAAGTTCCCATTTGCTGAATTCCCGGCCAACTTCTAGGTATGAAGCCAAAAACTCTTTTTTTTTTTTTACTACTTGAATTATTTTTAGAAGAGTTATTTTAGTGAACAAGAAGCAAAAAGCATTCTGAGATAAAAGTCAGATTTTCCAATTTCAGTTTTTGAATTTTCAGCCAAATTGAGAGGAGTGTTTTAACCTAGTTCAATTTCTGGCATAGAGAGATTATAATCCCCCCTCCCCCCAGCGATACGGAAGATGGTTGAATTTCAAACGTTTATAATTATTATTAACAATAATAGTAGTGATTTATCTTGATATTTCACTGGGATTCCGCCTTTGTCTTTAAAGTTGATTCTCAATTTTTAATTGGGAATTTACAAAAGAAAGAAAGGAATTTGAACAGTGCGTTTACGGAAAAATATACTTCCAATAAATACGATGTAAGGGGAACAGAATTAATCGACTAAAAAGGATCGGTTTGCTGAAACTCAGATAGTTCAGGCAGGGTGTCTAGCGTCCTGGAAATCCTTGAAAACCTTGAAAAATTCTTGAATTTTTGTCTTCCTGGAAAGATCCTGGAAAGGTCCTTGAATTTTGCACATGGTCCTGGAATTTTTATTCCCTTGGAAGAAAAATTTTTTGAATTCAAATTTGTTCTCTGCTGAACAGAAAAAGACTACTGAACTGTTTTTTTTTTAAGGTGCATGTATATAATAATCAAGGTGTCTACTCAACTGGAAACCCCTGTGAATGTTAGGGAAATTTTGTTTAAAGTCAGGGAATTTATTTTTCGAGAACATGACTAATTTTTTGTATGATTGTGATATAAAATTGAATTTCAATATTTTTTCATTTCCTTTTTTAGTTAAAATTTCAACTATTTCTTTGAAAATTCATGTATCTTTCATGTATCTTTGTAGGTTGAAAATTTAACTAAATGGTTAAAAGCTCACATATTTTGTTGAAAATTTAAATATTTCTTTAAAAATTCATTTTCTTTGGCTGAAATATTCACTATTGAATTTTGCGCTGAGAATTCAAGTATTTGTTGAAAATTCAACTGTCGTTGGTTAATGTTTGATTTTTTTTTTTTTAAATTCGAATATTTGGTTGAAAATTCATTTTTGCAGGTAGGAAATTCCACTATTTTGTTCATTATTTGTCTATTTGCACAGGAAATTCAACATTGTGGATTAATACAATTCAATTTTTTATTGAAAATAAAAAGATTAAATTAATTTTTTATACTAGAAAGTTTACTTTTCCATTTCTAGTTGAAAATTGTTTTTTTTTTTTAATTTTGAAATTCAACTATTCGGACGAAAGTTTATCTGTTTTATTTGAAAATCCAAGTATTTGGTTAAAAATTCATGTATTTTGTTGAAAATGCGTCTTTTTTGGTAGAAAATTAACGATTTTGGTTAAAAATTTATTTATTTGATTGAAAATTAAACTTCTTTGTTAAAAAGTCTTTTCTTTTTTTGAAGATTTGATTTTTTTAATCAAATTTTTCAACCAAAAAATTATGTACTTTGTTGAAAATTCGTTTTTTTTTTGGTTACAAATTAATTTTTTTAAACTGATAATTGAAGCAATATAGTTGAATATTTCACAATTTTAGTTAGAAATTCATCTCTTCTGCGGTTGAAAATTAAACTATTTCAGTTGAAGATTCACCATTTTAGTTTAAAATTCGCCACATTGGTTTAAAATTGAACTATTTTGGGGACAATTCTTTTTTTGTTGTTGTAAAATTAATTTTTTAAACCGGATATTTAACTTTTCCATTCTTGGCTGAAAATTTATTTTTTTTTGTTAAAAAATTTACCTAGGTAGTTGAAGATTCATCTATTTTATTTAAAAATTCAAGTGTTTTGTCGAAAATTCGTTTTTTTTGTGTAGAAAATTAATGATTTTGGTTGAAAATTCAATTACTTGATTAAAACTTGAACTCCTTTGTTAAAAATTCATTTTTTTTAAGATTCGATTTTTTTAAATGGATTCTTTTAACTAAAAATGTAAGTACTTTGTTGAAAATTCCTTTTTCTTTTGTTACAAAATAATTTTTTGTAATTGATCATTTAAGCAATTTAGTTGAATATTCCACAATTTGAGTTAAAAATTCATCTCTTCTGCGGTTGAAAATTCAACTATTCCAGTTGAAGATTTACAATTTTAGTTTGAAATTTGTCACTTTGGTTTAAAATGTAACTATTTTTATGAAAATTCGTTTCTTCTGGTGTTGTAAAATGAATTTTTTAAATTTGATATTTAACAATTTCATTTTTGGTATAATAAATTGTTTAAAAACCCATTTTTGTCAACTTGCAATACTTATTACCCCACAAAGTGAAAAGCGGACAAAAAGTTAGAAAATTTCAGATAAAACCGCAACTATCTGGCATTAGTATGGATGAAGATAGTTATTAAAAATAATAATTTGTTTAAACAATTATTTTTCCATAATTTAATTAAATATTAACTCACTGTAAATAAAAAATAGACAAATAGTTAAAAATTTCAGAAGAACCCGCAACTTTCTACCATCAAGCAAATAGAATATTATTAACAATAATAATACATTATTGAAACAATTACTTTTTTCAACTTGAATTAATTATTTCTTCACTATAATTGAAAAGTGGACAAAAAGTTTAAAAATTCAGAAAGAACCGCCTCTATATAGAGTTGAAAATCTAACTATTTAGCTAAAAATATATCCTTTTTAGTTGTGAGAAACGATAGTAACATTACCAGCCCTCAAAGGAGGGAGGGCAGCGAGTGCATTCACATAGGGAGAAGCCGAACGTTCAATAACAATTGCGTTGGTTTTATCTGCATTTAAAGCAAGGCCATTATTCTTAGCCCAAAGCACGACCCGATCTATGTCCTCTTGGATCTGGCTGAAAAGTCTATTTAATTCTACAGCAGGTCCGGAAAGGTACGATTTGAAGTCATCAGCGTATTTAAGATACTTACAAAATTTTAGATCACTCTCAATATCCGAGGTATATAAGTTGAAAAGCGTAGGTGCAAGTGTGGACCCCTGCGGAACCACACTCTTAACTTCCACCCTTTCTGACATATCGGAATTACTAGTTTTTACACTTTGTGAACGATTACTTAAATAGAAGGCAAACCGCTTTATTACTATATTAGACATTTTAAATGATTTGAGTTTCAGGAAAAGTAAACTGTGCTTCACTGTGTCAAAAGCTCTCCTTTTTATCGATCGCCAGCCTAATATCAGAAGTGATTTCCAGGGATACTGTGAGTGTACTGTGTTTAGCTCTGAAGCCCGATTGCATGCGGTCTGATAAAATATTAGTATCTAGCAAAATGTGTTAGTTGTTTGTGCGCAATTCGTTCAAGTGGCTTTGATAACGCAATAAGGATAAAAATTGGCCGAAAGTCTTCAGTGGAAATAGGACTGGTAATTTCAGGTATCGGTCGAATTAATACCTTTTTCCATATATCTGGAAAAATACCACATTGTAAAGATGCATTATAAATGTCCAATAATTTCAGGAAGATAACTTGGAGAGCTAACTGTATCATTTTTATCGAGATTCCATGTATACCGATTGCATTAGAATAAACTTCTGCTACTTCCTTGAGGAAACTCTCAGGAGTTATGTCCGAAAAATGAAATCTTATTTATCAAAGTTTGCACAAGTAAATTAAAGGAGGCAGTTGGAAGTTGTGTCGCAATAGGTTTTATCATGAATATAGTAGGAAAGTCACCAGCAGAGAAATTTTGATCAGGAGATTCCTGTTTGGGTTGAATTAAGCGTAGGCGCCTGAGAAGATGAGAAAAGTTTTCTTCTTTGTTTTTATTTCTGATTGCGTTGAAGTTAAATTGGTTATGATAGCCCCTAATTTTCTTCTAAACAAGATTCCGAAGTTTACGAAATTCCGCTTGTATACTAGTATTCCTGGTTCTTTTTGCTAATTTACGTTTCGTTTCCCTTTTTCTCATCAATTCTCTTATTTCTACCGTTATCCATGGGGCCGTTTCCCTTCGAAAAGGCGGTACATTTAGAGGCGCAAATTTATTAAAAGCATCAGTCAAAATAGTAATCACACCATTTACCTTTGTATTCACGTCACGAACTGAGGATAAGTTCGCCCAATCATATGACATTAAATGATCCTGAAACTTTTGTTCTTTGATTAGTGTAAGATTTCGAGTCAGTGTAGGAGTAGGTTCAGGTGGGATATTACTGGACATTTGGTACTCAATGTTGATAAGATCATGATCAGATAAGAACGGAATTGCATGCTGCGAATAGGATAGTACTTTATCGAGGTCATCTACAATAATTATGTCTATGCGTGTACTAGTGAAGTTAGAGTGATGAGTGGAATCATGTGGCACTGTAGAAAGTCCCGTGAAGTAAATGACAGATTTCAAATATTTTGGTTAGATCAGTATTCGAATTTAAATTAGTGTTTAAATCTCCAGTAAGTATTATACTAATTTAATTTGGAGTGAGTGCAAATATTTCTGATTCAAGTTCTTCACTATAGTTGGCGTTAGGGGGTTTATAGATAACCACAATTAGCGAACAATCCCCCCTCCCCCGAAATAACCTCAACAAAGAGAAAGTCAGCGAAAGGATAATTAGCCTGTGGACTCTCTCCTTCTACTAAATCCGTAATACTCTGATGTATATAAAGAAAGACCCCGCCCCCCCCCTTCTCTCCTCTCTGTTCCTGCGAAAGAGCATGTAACCCTTCAAGAACATTGCACTCGAAGGGATGTTAGGCTTAAGCCAAGTTTCAGACACTGCGATTATATGGTATGAACACGTACTAAAATAATTTCTTGAACTCAAGGAAATGTGTCGAGAGAGACTGAGCATTAACGTGGCAAAAGCTCAACTTGTCCATGAGATGAATGAACGGTTCAAATCCCGATATATGTTTCTATTTTCTAGGAGATGAAGCTCATCGTAAAGTATAGAGTTACAGTAAAAGTTAATAACCAAAACAAGCCAGACTACTCGAAAGGGGACATATATAAAATGAAGTTCTCTAGTACATGTGGTGTGAGAAGCCGTACCGTAAATTTGCAAAAATGAAATAAAGTAAAAGATATCCTCAAAAGCAAAATATACCCCTTTCTAGAGGGTAAAACAATTCTTTCCGCATGACCTAATAATAAGTTGTAGTAAATGCCTGATTTCATAGGGTCGTGTTCTAAAAATAGAAATAATACACTCTTCGGAGTAAAGAATCTCCAAAGCGGCTGCAATTTGATTTATGACAGGAAGGTCCTCCCCCAGTTTGAAAGGCAAACTATGAATTTCTACAAAACTAGCTAGAGAAACCTGCTCCATAAAATTGCACTTGCGCTCCAAATACGCCACCTGGAAAGTCAATTTATTTTCAATAATTGAAAGTTTCTTTGTGACTTCCTGAAGCTCTTCTATTTCCGTCACATTAGTTGCAACAGTGGTTTCCACCATAGTTATGCGTCGCGAGTTTTGAATAATATTATCCTTCATGCTGTTTATTGAGGAATCTAATTTACTTTGAAACTTTCAATCATAGTTTCAGTCCATTCCGAGGCTATTTTATTGTTTGTATTATTCATGGTTTAGATTGTACACCCAACTGCCACCTTTATGCGCGAAATTTGTTTTGCGAGCCGAAAATCATGTCCGAGTTAAGAAGTGATTCGTCGTATGGTGGAGAGTCATAATCTAGAAAAAAAGGCATTTTTTACAAATTAATTAAATTTTCAAACAAGGTGATAAATCTTCGATAAAAAATGAATTCTCCACGAAAAGTCTAATAGTTGATATTTCTACGAACAAATATTTGTATTTTCACCTCGTTTTCAATCAAAAAAGGTTTAATTAAACCAAAAACTATGAATTCTGAACAAATAGTTGAATCATCAACCAAAACAAACTATTTTTCAATAAAAAAAGAGAAATTTACAACACAAGAGTTGAATTTTCAACCCAAAAATATTAATTTTTATCAAAAAAGTTTAAATTTGAATCCTAGAAAAGATAAATTTTCAAGCAAAAATGAACAAGTTACATCTTCAGTAAAAAATTAAATTTTCAACTAAAAAAACAAATTTTCAACAAAGTAGTTAAATTTACAACCAAAAATATGACTTTTTAACCAAAAATAGAATAGTTAAATTTTCAGTAAGAAAATTTATTTTCAACCAAATAAAATAAAGTTTCAACGCAATAGCTAAATTTTCAGTAAAAAAATGAATTTTTAACTACAATTATGAATCTTCAACTAAAAAAAAACGAATTTTTAACTGAATAGTTGAATTTGTAACCCAAAATATTAATTTTCAACCCAAAAAGACAAATCTTCAACAAAATACATGAATTTTAAACTAAAAAAAAATTCAACCAAAAATAGAATAGTTAAATTTTCAGTTAGAAGAATAGATTTCCAATAAAAAGAAACGAATTTTTTAAGAAAAGAAATTAATTTTTGAACACAGATAAATTTTCGACTTAGAATAGTTAAATTTTTTGTAAAAAAATGAATTTTCATCCAAATATAAAAAATAGAATAGTTCAATTTTCAGTTAAGAAAATTAATTGTTAATTGAAAAACTTATTTTCTACCAAACATTGAATACTTGAATTTAAAAATAAAAAAAATGAAATTATTGGAAAACAATAACAATAATTTTTAATAAAATAGTTAAATTTTGAACAAAAAAAAAGTTTTTCAACTAAAATGACAAATCCTTGACCAAAAAAAATTAATTTTTGACAAAGTAGTTCCACTTTTAACTAATTATAGTTTAATTTTCAACAAAATACAGGAATTGTCAACAAAAAATGTAATAGTTGATATTTCAATCAAAAAATATTTTTATTTTAAATCAAAAACAGTTAAATTCATCCAAAAAATATGGATCAAAAAGATTAATTCTCTGCCAAAAAAGACTTACGTTCTAAAACACAAGGCGATCAATCAAATTTTCGTTTGTTCTTGAATTTCATGCAGTTCTAAAACATAAGACGATCACTCACATTTAATTTGTTTCGGAATTTCATGTAGTTCTAAAACATAAACCGATCAATCGCATTGGTACTTGTTTATGAATTTCATACAGTTCTAAAGCATAAGGCGTTAATCACATTGTGATTTGTTTCTGAATTTTATGCAGTTTTTAAACATAACATGATCAATCACACTGTGATGAATTTCTGAAAAAATGGCATGTGATTGATCGTCTCATGTTTTAGAACTGTATGAAATTCACAAACAAGTAACAATGTGATTGATCGTCTTATGTTTTAGAACTGCGTGAAATTCAGAAACAAGTAACAATGTGATTGATCGTCTTATGTTTCAGAACTGCGTGAAATTCAGAAACAAATCACTGCGTTAAAAAACACATCGTCATGACCTGCGGTGAAAGCGTAGAAACATTTTTCGCCCTATAAAAAAATGGTTCAAACATTTTTTATTGAAAATTTTAATTGCAAACATCGATTAAACTATACTTGATAGCTGGGACAACTATACCTTATATTATATTCTAGTTTTTAATAGAATAATTTTGTAGATGTGAAACGAACATTGTATTTTCAAACATGGTATATTTAAAGAGAAAAAGGGAAGTTTTTCTAAACTAGGGGAAAAGAGGAGGATTTGAAAAAGGGCAAATGCAGGGGAAAGACTGTGCAGTCTGCATTAACATTATTGATCTGCTAGATTCCTAGACCTGCTATTTTTGAACCTATAAAAGAAAAATTTATAACGGTCAGGTAAAATGAAAAATTGGTTAGGGAAAAGTCAGAGAAAGTCAGGGAATTTAGAAGAAGAAAAAAGTTTGGAAGAAGAAAAGAATGTATTCACGAGAAACTTTTGTTAAACATTCATATATTTGGTTGAAATTCCTTTATTTTTGGTGGAAAAATATAATATTATATTCTTAGTTGAGAATTAATTTTTTTTGGTCAAAATGTTTATTATTTGATTGAAAATATAATAATTTTGTTAAAAAACTAAACAATTTTATTCAAAAGCTATTTGATTATATTTTTGAATTTTTTTTTGCATTGTTGAAAATTCAACTGCTTTGTAAGAAATTTTGTTGAAATGACCTTTTTTGTTGAAAATTGATATTTTCAGGTTGAAAATTCCACTTGTTTGTAGAAAATTCGCATTTTGGCTTGAAAATTCCAGAAAAGTCATTTTTTTTAATTTGAAAATTCAACTTTTTTTTTAATTCTTTTTTTTGTTGTTGTTGAAAGTTCAACTATTTGGTTGAAAATGACCTTTTTTTGTTGAAAATTTATATTTTCGGGTTGAAAATTCCACTTGTTTGTAAAAAATTCTCAGTTTGGCTTGGAAATTCGACAATTGAAAGTTATACTTAATGCAGTTAGGATTTAGAGCCACGATGAGAAATCGTGGACGAAAAATCGTGGATTGGAGAACTTGACAAGATTCAGCACAGGTGAGATAGCCAACGCCCACCGAAAATGGTCAGCTCTGCCCTAGTGTATAATCGAAATGAAGTAATCCAGAAATCCAATCAAAGATGTATCTAATACAGTAGAGATTTAGAGTCACGATGAGAAATCGTGGGTGAGAAATCGTCGAAGTAAAATCATGGATAGGAGAACGTTCCCAGATTCAGCACAGCTGAGTCAGCCAACGCCTACCGAAAATGGTCAGCTCTGCCCAAGTCCATAATCGAAATGAAGTAATCCAGAAATCAAATGAAAGATGTACCTAATACAGTAGGGATTTAGAGCCACGATGAGGAATCGTGGGTGAGAAATCGTCACAGTGAAATCGTGAATTGGAGAACGTTCCCAGATTCAGCACAGCTGAGTCAGCCAACGCCTACCGAAAATGGTCAGCTCTGCCCAAGTCCATGATCGTAATGAAGTAATCCAGAAATCCAATGAAAGCTGTACCTAATACAGTAGGTATTTAGAGCCACGATGAGAAATAGTGGGTGAGAAATCGCCAAAGTGAAATCGTGAATTGGAGAACGTGCCAAGATTCAGCACAGCTACGCTAGCCAACACCTGCCGAAAGTGGTCAGCCCTGCCCTAGTCCGTGATTGAAATGAAGTAATCAATAGATACAATGAAAGTTATACTTAATGCAGTTAGGATTTAGAGCCACGATGAGAAATCGTGGACGAAAAATCGTGGATTGGAGAACGTTCCCAGATTCAGCACAGCTGAGTCAGCCAACGCCTACCGAATATGGTCAGCTCTGCCCAAGTCCATAATCGAAATGAAGTAATCCAGAAATCCAATGAAAGATGTACCTAATACAGTAGGTATTTACAGCCACGATGAGGAATCGTGGGTGAGAAATCGTCACAGTGAAATCGTGAATTGGAGAACGTTACCAGATTCAGCACAACTGAGTCAGCCAGCACCTACCGAAAGTAGCCTTGCCCTTCTGCATCGAAATGAAGTAATTGAGTTCCAATGAAAGCTGTGCTTAAAACACTTAGGATTCAAAGCCACAATAAGAAATCGTGGATTGGAGAACGTGCCCATTCAGCTCAGCTGGGTCAGCCCAGCCAAAATCTGCAAGACTGGTGAGTCCTGCCCTGGTGCATAATCGAAATGAAGTAATCGATAGATCCAATGAAATCTGTACTTAATACAGTTAGGATTTAGAGCCACGTTGAGAAATCGTGGAATAGAGAACGTGCCAAGATTCAGTCAGCACAGCTGGGTCAGGATGTTGAGAGCCTGAGAGGGTTGTTCAGAGGTCGTTACCGTTTCAGCGACGGGTAGTCGAGAGAAGTAAAGTTCTTCTCGTCTACGTGCTTCTAGTTGAGTTTGTAATTTTTCGAAGAACACTCATTTATAAAGGTGTCCATAAACCCGAGAAGTTCCTAAACTGACCGACATAACTGGATCATCTTGATATATGATGGACCACCTAAATATCGACGAAGGATGCAACCGCACGAGTTTCCAGAAGCCATCAATCTTTCATGAAAATCGATCTTATTTTCAATTTATAGACTGCAAGATCCTTCAAATCAGGTCAAACTGAAATAACGCAGACCAAGAATATTCAATCATAATATTTAATCTTCTAATGTTGTACACAGTGTAGCAAGCTGTGAGGTCATAAATTACGTAACATCTTTTGGGCTGTGAGATCATTTCGGATTTCACTTTGTTTAGTCCGAAATCAAAAAGTGTGCAATGAAAAATTAACTTTATTTTCTAAGAAAAATTTCCAGTTTTCTAACTTAATATTTTTAAGGTATAAAAAAAACTTCAATGTTTATTTAAAGTATTATTCAAAATACCTATTTATTTATCACAGGTTTCACAGTCTTTTCAATTATCAAATTTCTGGATAAGATTCTTTGAAAATTTCTTGAAAATGCAACAATTTTGTTAAAAATTATTACAATTTTTTTTTTAATTCGTATCTTTTTGTAAAAATTTCAGCTTTTTTGGTTAAAAATGAAACTGTGCGCTTAAAAATTTATCTGTTTAGATTGAAAATTCCACTGTTTTGTAGACGTTTCTTTTTTTCGGCCCGAAAATTTAACGATTTGGTAGATCATTTTTTTAGTTGATGATTCATAATTTGAGTTAAAAATTAATTGCATTGTTTGAAAATTTATGTATTTTGTTGAAAATTCGTCTCACTTGGTAGAAAAGAATTTTCTTTTGTTAAAAATTAATCTGTGTTGGTTGAGAATTTAATGGTTTTATTGAAATATTGTCTTTTTGGTTGAATTCAACTGCTTTTAAATTAAAATAAAAATATTTTTTGGTTGAAATATCAACTATTACATTTTTTGTTGAGAATTCATATTTTCTGGTTGAAGATTCAAGTACTTGTTTGAAAGTTGACCTCCTGTGGTCAAAATTAATTTTTTTTTGTTGAAGATTCATCACTTCAATTAAAAATCCACCTCCTTGGTTGAAAATGTAACTATTTTGTTGATTCAACTTAATTCATTCAACTAAATAAGCCGTCTTCGTGAAATCTTTGGGAATGTTTTTCAATCATTGTAAAGTCATTGAAATCCTTGAAATATTTGCAATCTTTGTGAAATATTTGAAGTCTTTTGAAATCTTTGTGAATTCGTTGAAATCTTTTGAAGTATTTAAAATATTTTGGAATCTCATAAAATTTTTGTGAAATCTCTGAAATTCTTGGAATCTTTGAAATCATTCAGGAATGGATGAAAGCACCAGCTATTATGGGAATTCTGAAGTGCCACGTATGGAAGCTCGAAATAGGAGAAAAAGGTCAAAAAAATGCCTTCATGGCACAAACAACTAACCATGATTCGCAAGAAACTATTGTCCACTCGACTGTCGAAGAATAATGCAAAATAACAATTCTAACACAAATCAGGTGATTTAGGAATATAAAATATTGAATATTCGTTCCGAATATTTAAGACTTTTAGTAAAAAATTGTGAAGAAAAATTTGTTCTTTCTGTTGATTTACATCCTGTTTGATTATTTATGACAGCGGAAAATGGTTATTATTCATATTTTAGCGGGCACAAGATAAACTCTACTGAAATATATTCACCACATTTACACATTTATTACCAACTTGAAAAAATCAAGAGAAAAAAACGTTGATGTTTTTAAGAAAATTAGGTTTGAAATTTTTAAGAAAAACCGCCGCTATTTTGTCAATTTTGAACTGTTTCAAATTTTTCCAATGGATTTTAAAAAAGGATGAAAAATATTTTCAGAATCAGGAAGAAAAAAATTAATAACTATGATAGCTCAAAAAAAATATCACACTTTACAAGAAGATGTTGACAATTTTTTGGTAATCCACGTTTTAAATTTTTTAAATTTAAATACTCATAACTTTGTCAAAAAAATTTTTTCATGTAATCGGTGAAATACGTGTTATCTAGAATCCTTGTGTGCTTATTTTGCAATATATGAATAATCAGCCCCAGACTGAGGTACAGAAATAAATATATGTAATATACACTTGATATAGTACAGTTGAAAGTAATGTAGAAAAGTTCGCATTTTCGATAAAATCGAGTGCGAAGCACGAGACACGTGATGAGAATGTTTTCGTTGAAGCCGAAGGAGCTTTAACAAAAGATAATTCACAATCACCAAATTATAGTTGTTGATGCTTTCACATTTGATTTTAAAAGTGGGGGAAATACAAAGACCGAGCGCGTAGCGCGAGGCACATACGTTATCGAGCGCAAAGTGCGAGGACCAACAGTCGCGCGTCCTAGGCGCGCTCATACTTGCGAGCCGTGCGCATAGCGCGATGAGAATGTACCCGCACAGCGAGAAGATTTTTTATATTGGTTTTCATTGTGTAAAGTTGGAGTAATGAAATTTAAAAAACACTGTACGTTCTTAATTTTGGTAAATTGAAATTTTGAAAGCATTTTTTTGTCTAAGCGCAAGTACAAGCGAGTTTTAAAAATCTCAAAAGATTTGCAGCAACATTGTCGAAAAAACATCTGGAAGATATTAAAGCAATTTGTTCTGTTAGATTTAAAAGAAAAATTATTTATGAAAATATTTCAAAAATAATTTCAAACTTGAAACAATTTCAAGAAAATTAAGAAAAAATGAAGATTTTGGAATATTTCAAAAAAGGTTTTTGAAACTATTTAAGGGTTCCAAGAGAATAAAAAGGTGTTCTTAAAATTTCTGGGAAGATTTAAATAATGTTTTATTTGGTAAATGAATGTTAAGAGAACATTTAAAAAGATTACGGAAACTGACGAACAATAATCTGGAAGATTGTTTGGTAAAATGTTTTTATTTTGCAGGATATAAAATGATTTTCTAAAATTTCGAAAAATAGTGTAGAAAATTTGAAAGCAAAATTTTTCAATTTTGCAAGATTACAGAATTTTAGAAAAAATTCGTGTTAGTTATGGAAATTTTAAAAAGTTTTGTAAAGATTTCATAAAATTATAAACAAAATCGATTTTTAAAGATGTTGAAACAAAAAATTTCTAAAGATTCATAGGAAATTTAAAATGTTGTTTTGTTTATTTTCAAACATTATTTTAATAGAATATTCCAAAAGATATCCAAAATTATGTTCAAGAAACTGAAAGATTGTTGGGAAATTGTTTTTATTTTGCAGGATTTTAAATGATTTCCTAAAATTTCGAAAAAGAAAGTAAAAATTTTTTCGCACGATTATCAAATTAAAAAAAGTCGAGTTCATTCAAGAAATATAAAGAAGATTTGAAAAGGTTCAAAAATAATTAAGAAAAGATTTCAAAGAATTTAAAACGATTTCAATAAATGTAAAATGAAATGTAGATTATGAAAATTTCGAAAAATGTAGGGTTTTAAGAATTTTGAAAGGTTTCAAGAGAATAAACAAGTGTTCTTTTAAACATTCTTGGGAATACTGTAATAAATCTTATTTTGAAAAATTTATTTTACGATGAAATTGAAAAACATTTTTAAACATTTCAGAAGATTTCCAAAAATTTCAGGAAAGTTTCTGGAAGATTTTAAGGCAATTTTTTCATTTTGCAGAATTTTGAAAAAAATTTAGGAGAAATTCTACTCATTTAAAATGATATTGAGAAGTTTTAAAAAAATTTCAAAAATAATTTAAAGCCTGGAACGATTTTGAGAAATTTAATACAAAATGTAGATTTTGGAAGACTTTGAAAAAAAGGGTTTTAAGAATTTTGAAAGATTTCAAGAGAATAAAAAAGTTATATTAAGATTCCTGGGAAAATTTAAATGATATTTAATATTGAAAAATAATTTGAGGATAAAATTGAAAATTATTTCAAAATATTTATAACGAAACAAAATAAATTATTTTCTAGCTTTAAAAACTATATAAAAATTGTTCATAATTTTGTTCAATTAAGCGTTAATTTCAATTTTCAATAATCATAAATGTCAATAACAATAAAATAAAATTTAAATTTACTGGTATTTAATCATCAAAATAATGTTTTCTTTACTTTTCATTAGTACTTAATAATTTATTGGATATTTAATATGCTACGAATTATAAGATGTATATGAGTATATACATTTCAATTTAATAAATGAAATTTATTAAATTTAAGAGAAATAAAAAATATGAAAAAATACATTGAATTCAGTAAGTTTGAAATGAGTTTATAAAAATTCTAGAAAATTTAAAAGAATTTGATGAAGTCCCGACTTCAAGATGGATCAAAGAAAAACTAAAAAGGCACAAGAAAAAAAGATAAATCCTCGGAAATTTTATAAAATCCCTTGCAATCTTTTAAAATATCGTGAAATATTAAATAATTAAAAATATTCATATTAATTCAAAATCACTTGAAACTTTTTAAAGTTCTTAAAAATCCCTTGACATTTAAAAAAATACCCTTAGATATTTCGAATCCTTTAAAATCTTTTGAAATGTCTCAAAATTCATTGAAGCTCTTAGAAATGCCTTTGGTTTTCAAAAACACCTCAAATATTTCAAATTCTAAGAGTTAATTGAAAATTCCTTGAAGTCTTGTAAGATATCTCAAAATCTTCCAAATTCTTCGAAATCTTTAATAATACCTTGAAGTATTTGAAAATCTTTTTGAAATCATGCGAAATCCATGAATTCTCGTGAATAAATTTTTATAAATCTATTGAAATATTATTATATCCCTTGAAATTACATGAAATCTGATGCTGTTGCCTGAAATCCTGGAAAATTTATCAAAATACCTTGTGAGCTTTTGAAATTCCTCAAAATCATTGAAATCCTCGGAAGTCTTATAAAATCACTTAAGATTTGTCGAGATAATATAAATAGGCCCTACAAAATCGGGTTATATTTTCCGAAATTCCAGGAAACTTTTCAATATTTCATGCAAATTTTTCAAATACCTTAAAATCATTCAAATCCTTGGAAATTCATAGAATTTTTTTTATCTTTTCAAAGAGCCCTTTTGAAAAGCCCTCTTAAATATTTAGAATTTTTTTTTGAGATTAAAATGAAATCTACTTTTTTATGAATAATTTCATTCAAAAAGGGTATGAGATGCATTCACGAATCAAAATTAGATTTTCGACTATCTCCTTTTCGGTTCATTAGACAGATAAATAACAAAGGAAAAAAGAAGAAGAATCGAATCACTTAAAATCACTGAAATCTTTTAAAAATGCCCTAAGATATTATAACCACCTTAAAATCTTTTGGAATGCCTTAAAATAAGTAAATCTCTTGAAAGTGCTTTGGAATCTTCTGAAGTACCCTAAAATATTTTATTGTTATATCCTAAAACCTGGCATGGATCCTGTAAAATCAATCTATATTTACAAAATTTTAGAAAACTCTTTGATACAATACCCCATGCAATTTTTTTTAAATTTCTTGAAAATGCTTTAAAATCTTTTTAAATACTCTACAATATTTTAAATCTTCTGAAACCAATTAAATATTCCTTATACTCTTTTGAAATACTCTTGCCATTTGAAAATTCTTTGAAATTTTTGGAAATCAATTGAAACATTTTAAAGCTCTTGAAAATTCTCTTCAAAATCACTTGCAATTTTTGATAACACACTAAAATATTTCCAATCCTTTGAAATTCTTTCAAATTATTGAAATAAAAAAAGAGTCCTTCGATTCTTTAAAAATCACTTGAAAACTTTTTAAGCTTTCGAAAATCTCTTGGCATCTTTTAAAATACTCTAAAAGTTGTCAAAACCTTTACAATTTTTTCAAATTTCTTTAGATTATTAAAATCTCTCTGAAATGCCTTGAAGTTGTTTCAAATTCCTTACATATTTATTTGAAATATTTTTAAATTACTTGAAAGTTGAAACTTCTTAAAGATTTCGAAAATGCCTTGGAATCTTCTGCAATACTCTAGAATATTTCAAATTTTTTTAAATCAAATCAATTACTGAAATCAACTTGCATTTTTTTGAAATTATCTAAAACTCTCCTAATCCTTTAAAATCCCTTGAAATTGTTGAAACAAATACCTACAAAATTCCCTAAAATATTTCCAGTTCTTGAAAATCACTTTACACTTTTTAGAACTCTTGAAAATTCCTTGCAATCTTTTAAAATTTTCTAAAGATTTATTTCAAATATTTTAAAAGCACTCGAAACTTTTTAAAGCTTCCGAAAATTCCTTGTAATCTTTTAAGATACTCATTGAAAAATTTTGAATCAATTAAATTACTGAAATCAGTTGAAAATTCCTTGAAATCTGTTAAAATATCCTAAAATATTTCAAAACCTTTAAAATCTTCTGACATTCATTAAAATTATTGACATCTCTTTCAAATGCCTTGGATTCTTTTCAAATGCCCCAAAATATGCCTAGTCCTTTAAAATCCCTTCAAATTATTAAAATAGATAACAAATTCCTTGGAATCTAATGTTTAATTTGGTAAAGTAGAACCAAAACGTACTCAAGTTTTACAAACTCTGTCTCTATTTGACACAGTAACAGTAACACGCCATGACGCATTACTCTTCTCTTTACTCACGAACTTTATTTCTTTCATCATTCATTTATATTGTATACAACACGTGGATCACATTACTAAATCCGAAGAAACACGTTGCATTATTAAACTTGAACTACAATTTGATTCGATTATCATTCACAAAAGTGATCCAAAAGTACTTGCGCATTAGGGTGGTCCAAAAATGCATTAGGAATTTTTATTTTTTATTTTTTATCGGGACACCCCCCAAATTTGTTCGAATCCACCCAAAAATTAATCAATTTTTTTCGGGTTGAGAAAAAATTATATAAAGGGGTGCCGCAAGCCCCATGAAGTTTAACATGTATTTCCCATAAGAAAAAAAGACGTTTTTGTAAATCTTATTCAGTTTCCAACCGAGCAATTCACGCCTACTCCGAAAGGGAAACGGCTTAATGATATAATAATAATAATAATAATAATAATTAAAATGTTTAATTTATAAAACTTCGGCAAATTATATTACTCAGATAGATACATTACTAGATAGATACATTTTTAACCAAATAGCTGAATCTTTAAACAAAAGCATTCATTTTGCACCAAATAAGAAGATTTTTCAATGAAATACATGAATTCTCAACCAAATAGTTAAATTTTCAACTAAAAAAGAGAAATATCCAACCAAATGGTTGAATTTTGAACTAAAAAAGATAATTTTTCAACCAAAAATGAAAATTAAAATAAATGAATCTTCAAGTGGAATAGTTAAATCTTCAACCAAAAAGTTCAATTGCTGCCAAAAAAAGACGAATTTTTAACAAAATACATGAATTTTCAAACAAAAATTAAATAGTTGAATGTTACATTGCAAAAAAAATTTTTAACCTAACAAAATTTTTTTTTTCAAATAGTTACATTTTCAAACAAAGTAATTAACTTCGAATAGAATGATGGATCTTCATCTGGAATAGTTGAGGTCCGATCAGCTGGCACCTCCACAACGGAATATCAATATTTCTTTTATGCCAGAATATCGGGCTAATTATGGGCTAATTTTGGGCGCTAATGCCGATTTTTGGGCTCTCATATTTTTCTCAAAAATTTGGGTGGAGGTGCTGACTGCCTGAGCAGCTAGCACCTCCATTATATAAAACCCTTAAAATTTCAAAATCTAATCATTCCAGAATTTCGGAGAATTCTCGGGCTCTTGAAATACCAAAAAACCAATTTCGAAAAAACAACCCCTATCATTGACAACCAACCCTCAATTTTGAAAAATAATTTTCGGACAAAACAAACTACTCCAGAATTTCGCGCTATTTTCGAGCTCATGAATTACACAAAAACAAATTTCGAAAAAACAACCCCTGTCACTGACAACCAACCTTCAATTTTGAAAAATTATTTTTGGACAAAACAAACTACTCCAGAATTTCGGGCTATTTTCACGCTCTTAAAATATCAACATAAAAAATTCGAAAAAACAACCCCTGTCACTGACAACCAACCCTAAATTTTGAAAAATTATTTATTGACAAAACAAACTACTCCAGAATTTCGGACTATTTTCGGGCTCTTGAAATACCCAAAAACAATTTTTTTTTGAAAACAACTCCTGTCACTGACATCCAGCCCTAAATTTTGAAAAATAATTTTTGGACAAAAAAAAATACCTCAGAATTTCGGGCTATTGTCGGGTTAATCTTGAGCGGTCATGCCGATTATTGGTCTCTTTTATTTTTCTCAAAAAACAAAATTTTGGGTGGAGGTGCTGACTGCCCGAGCAGCGAGCACCTTCAGTAGACGAAAACCTTAAAGTTTCAAAATCTAATGATACCAGAATTACGGGCTATTCTCGGGCTCTTGAAATACCCAAAAACTTATATATACAAAATAACATTATCCATTTATCAGTTTTCATAATTCAAATACTCATATTTTTGTAAAGAAGTTCTTCTATTAAAATCGGTAAAATACGTGTCGTCGTAAAATCGTAAAATTAACTCATCGTAAAATCGTAAAATTATTTGAAAAATTGATTTAAATACGAGTTGCATTGAGGTTTAATAATTTTGATTTGAAAATTTTTTTAAATTTTGGAACTTCAATATTGTCAAATGCACAAAAATAGGGTATTTTCGGAAACATGAGCGTTAGAGAAATTTGTCATCTCACAATGTTGTTGTGTTCACCGAGCAACACTCAAAAAAAAAATTTCATTTTCGAATTTCCTCTTTCGATAATTTGCAGGACATAAGTATTTTCAGGTCCTAAGAAAACTGGCGTATTTTAGGAAATATAAGAGATGAGGAAATTTATCATAAAACAATCTTGTTGTCTTCGCCGAGCAGAACTCAGCAGAAATTTCTCATTTTGTCCAAAAATTATTTTTTTAAATTGAGTGGTGGTTTTCACTGATTGGGGTTGATTCTGAAAAATTAATTTTTGGGTATTTCAATAGCCCAAAAATCGGCATTACCGCCAAAATCATCCCGAAAGTAACCCAAAATTATGAAGTATTTTTTTGTTCTTAAAAAAGTATTTAAAAAAACTGAGGGATGGTTTTCGGTAATAGTGTTTGATTTTGACAGATTGATTTTTGCGTATTTCTAGTGCCCGAAAATAAGCCAAAATTTTGGAATAGTTTGTATTGTCCAAAAATTATTTTTCAAAATTGAGGGTTGGTTGTCAGTGATAGGGTTTTTTTTCTAAACTGGGGTTTGGGTGTTTTAAGAGCCCGAAAATAGCCTGAAATTCTGGTATGATTAGATTTTAAAACTTTAAGGTTTTTATCTACTGGAGGTGCTAGCCGCTCGGGCAGTCAGCACCTTCACCCAAAATTTTTATTTTTTTGAGAAAAATACGAGAGCCCAAAAAACGGCATTACCGCCCAAAATTAGCCCATAATTAGCCAGAAATTCTGGCATAAAAGATATATTTTCATTCCGTTGTGGAAGTGTGAGCTGATCGGACCTGAATAGTTGGATTTTAAACCAAAAAGGTGAATTCGTATGTGACAAATATGTCCAGAAATCGCGGTAAATGGAGCCTTATAGAAAATTCCAATGAAATTGAAATAGTCGAATTTAGTTCTACCTTGATGAATAGTTTATCCGGAAATACGTTGAAAATGTATTTCTTATATTTTTTATTATTATTATTATTATATCATTAAGCCGTTTCCCTTTCGGGGTAGGCGTGAATTGCTCGGTGGTAAAGTATTATCAAGTTAAAAAATAAAGTTTAAGTGATGGAAAATAGCCAGATAATAAATTCTTTCACTGAGTTTGTTTAAAGAGTCAAACTTGGTGAAAGTCTATTCATAATAATAAATTATTATTATAATAATATAATAACAATATGAAGATCAAAATAATTATAAATTATAATAATTATAAATAATTTTTGCGAGTTTTAATTCTTCTATTTGGTAATAGGAAATTCTTTTTAATACAGTTTTCATAGGTTTTTGTATGCCCTTTCCATTGATCTGAAACATTTTTTGAAATAATTAGTATTTAGCCTTCAAAAATAAAAGCCAAAAACAATTTTTTTTTTAAATTTGTTTTTGTATATTTGATTCAGAATCCTCAATTTTAGCTGAATCGAGTTGAAACTCAACATTCTCTTCACAATTAGCCATAGAATACGAATGAAATATTAATTTTGAAATACCTGTATCACCCCCATAAGTCTGTTTTGTAGGGTCCCAAAACTTTATACTGATGAGGAGATGTTTAAATACATTTTTAAAAATAAATTATTGTTTTTAGCATTTTTCTCTTAGAATGAAGATAGAAAGTCGCGGTTTTTTCGGAACTTTCCCACTTTTTATCTAATTTTCAATTAAAAAGAAGTTAATATTTAACTCAATATAGCAAAAATAGTTGTTTAAACAAGTTATTATTGTCTATAGCTATCGTCTACATATATTAATACTAGATAGTTGCGGTTTTTTTTTAATTTTTCAACTTTTGTCCATTTTTCAATTAGAGTAAAGAAATAATAATTAATTCAGGGTAACAAAAGTTATTGTTTAAACAATTTATTATTATTGCTAATAATATTCTTTTTGCTTAATGGTAGAAAGTTGCGGTTTCTACAGAAATTTTTAACTATTTGTCTATTTTTCACTTGGAATGACTTAATAATTATTAAAGTTGAGCAAAAATAATTGTTTGAACAAATTATTATTCTTAATAACTATCTTCATCTATATTAATGCCAGATAATTGCGTTTTTTCTGAAATTTTTAACTTTTTGCCCACTTTTCACTTAGTGAGGTATAATTAATGCAAGTTAATAAAAATAGTTCTTTAAACAATTTATTATTGTTATTAACTATCTTCTCTTCAAGGGGGGGTCTGATATCAAAATATGTTCAATTCCAAATTTTTCATTCACGCTTTGCAATAAACTTCTTTTTTTAATTTAAGACAAAACTTTTACAAGTGATTTGCACACCTAGTTCTCCCACCTAGTCCTAATTACTCCATTCTTTGTTTCTGTTTCTTGTGTAAGATAGATTTTTTGTTTAAATTAATTTTTTTCAAACATTGGGAAAAGAGAAAAAATAATTCACATGAAAAAGTAAAATACTGTTTAAAAAATTATTCTTGTTGAGGTTCATTTAATATTTAATCGTAAAAAAAAGTCAAAGCAAAACTCAAGATTTCAGAAAAAAGGCAACTTTCTGGCATCACTATAACAGAATATAGTTATAAACAATAGTCAATTGTTTAAATAAGCATGTTTGTTAACTTGCCTTAATTAGTACCTCACTAAGTGAAAAGTGGAGAAAAAGAGTAAGAGTTCACAAAAAACCGCAATTTTTTTAGCTTTTATCGAAGCGAAGATAGTTATAAACAATTATAAATTGTTCAACAACTATTATTGTTAACTTGCATTATTTAATACTTAACTAAGTAAAAAGTGGATAAAAGGCCAAACATTTCAGAAGGAACCGCAACTATATTACATTAATAAATAAGAAGATAGCTATAAACAATAATAATTTGTTCAAATAATTACTTTTGCTGAATTAAATTAATTATTAACTCACCCTATGTGAAAAGTAGACAAATAGTAACAAATTTCATAAAAAACCGCAACTTTCAAGCATTATTCAAATTAAATATTATTAATAATAATAATAAATTGTTTAAAAAGATAATTTTGTGAACTTTAATTAATGATTCAACTCACTCCAAGTAAAAAGTGAACAAAAAGTTGAACATTTCAGAAAAAACTGCAATTATATAGCATTATTCTGAGTGAATATTATTAACAATAATAAGAAATTTTTGAAACAATTACGTTCGTTAACATTGAGGAACTATTAAGTCTGTCTAATTGAAAATCCGACAAAAAGTGGAAAATTTTCGAAAAAAACGCGCCCTTCTATCTTCATTCTAAGAGAAAATTGCTACAAACAGTAATAAATTGTTTGAATAATTTATTCAAACATTTAATTAATAGAATAAAGTAGTATTTTATGTATTAGAAACAATTGGCATGTAAAAAAACGCAAAAAAATGAAAATTAGCGTCAAAAACTCGCAAAACCCATCTTTTCCCTTATGGGCTTTTTTTGGTACTTTATAAAACAGACTTATGGTGGTGATATCTGATAAGTAATATTGCATTCTTATTTTATGGCTGGCTGTGAAGAGAAATGTTGAGTTTCCACACGATTCAGCTAATATTGAGGATTTTGAATAAAATTTATAAAAACGTATTTTTTTCTAATGAAAAATATGTTAAATTTATGTGTTAAATTTATTTTCTTAGGAAAATGTGTTAAACTTCATGGGGCTTGCATCACCTCTGAATATCATTAAAAAAAAATTATTTATTTTTATGTGGATTCGAACATATTTCGAGGCGCTTTATAGTCTAGTCCGCTCCCTACAAATAAAGCATTTGTTAATTAAGTTTATTTATAAAAATAAGCACTGGTTGTCTTGTCAAATATTGCGCAGCTATGTTAAAAATGAGATTCAGCTAAAGAATTTTTCGCAAATTCCACAACAAAAAAATATGAAGAAAGCAATAATAAATACACTTTTATAATTTAAATTTTATTATGACTTTTATGATTCATTTAATAATGCGTCAAAAAAGATGTAAACCATCCATACTCAATTTGAACGAAATTTGAAGAAAAAAAAACAATAATTAATTGTATAAACAATAACATAAAGTTCTTAGCAGAACTTATTAATCCTCGAAATCATTCAATATTATGTTTAATTCAGAAAATATGATTTAAAAAGTATTTTTGGAAAAGTAATTGTTTAAAAAAATCAAATTTGTTCAATCAAATAAAAAAGGGTTAATATATTTTTCCTATAAACTATACAGTAAGAAAAATAATTATATGTATTATATTTTATTACATTTTTTTTAAATTATCGAAAAAAACTGCTTAAGCAAATCAAAATTGTTTAAACAAATAGAAATTTATTAAAAATTTAAAGAAATGAATAAAAATTATATATTTATTTAACAAAAAGTAGCTTAGGATACCAATTGGAGAAAAAACTGGACATCTGTTGGTCAATTTTTAGAAATTTTGAGAATAAACAATAAGCAATTGTTTAAATAATTACATAATGTTTTTTAAAAAATTTAATTTTTCAAACAATGACAAACTATTACATTTCAATCAGAAAATACGATTCATTTTTACATTTTTGGGGAATAAATAATTGTTTAAATAAGTTGCATTTGTTTAAGCAATCGAAAATTGTTTAAATATGCCTGGGAAATATTTAAATTGTCCATTAGTAATTATTTGCATGAAAAAAGAACGTTAATTGCTAAAAAGTAACAATAATACGTAAAAATGTATTTTTTTGATTTTTGGGTCATATTTGGGGCGCTGTGTGTGTGGGGGGGGGGGTAAATTAAAAGTTATTATTATGGTTGAATTGCATAGGTAATCCTCTTCAATTCCAAAAAAAGTTGGCACGTTTTGATGAAACCCTGAAGTATGAGTTCAATTTTTCGAAAATCCAAAATTTCCCCATGTTAATTAAATAGGATTTTGAAGTGCCCGGTGGCACGTGTTTTTTTTCGAATTTCGAAAAAAAATAAGGGATTTTTTTTCTCCGGAAATGGAAACTTTTGGGGGGGGGGCTTGCCCTCTAGGGTGAACAAAAATTTTGCAACGCATTTTTGGACCACCCTAATGTGTACGCTAAGCTGGCTCTGTCTCTAGACTAGAAAGATTGTGCTATTCGTGGGCACGTCAAAGACTACGAGAGCTCCCTTCGATAAAGGGAAGCAGGAGCCGTAAATGAACGCCTGAATCCATTTAATAGATTTTATTAGAGCCAGAGAAAGTAAAAATATATTTAAAAATTAAAAATCTTAACGACAAAGAAGAGAAAATATAGTTATTGTATATAAGTCTGAAATTGGCTTTTCTTTTAGTTCTTCCGGTTATTTTGGCTTTTTTAGAGGTGGTCTCTATCTATTTTGTTTAGCTTGTTTCTGTTTGCTTTTTTCAGTTCTTTTAATATGTATTTCTAATCGTCCGGAGATCAGCACCTGCTGACCTTCGTGTTCAGTAGAATCCAGGCGGGAACTCTTAAGGATAAAAAGAAAAATAAGATCACACGAAGTATCTTTCAGGCGAGGCAATGCATTGACTTGTTCGGCATTGGACCGGTTCAGCTCTTGCTTCTTGAAACTTGGAACTAGGAACAGTTCAATGTTGTACTAGTTGCGTGGTGCTTGGAGAGATGCAACAGGTAAAGCGTACGATCGGATAGAGGAAAGTGTTTGCCTAAGCCTGGCGGTGGAATCAACTCCAAACGAGTCTCTGGTGGAGCCTGAAGTATTTCTGCTGGTGTCAACTGCAAAAAAAGCAGTATAACATTAATTAAAAGTGTTGCATAATAGGGTAAATAGGGCAATTAAAAAATAGGATATGGTTTTTACAACACATGATTTTTTCTAAGTTTGGTGATATTTTTTCTTCTAAAACTGACAAGATAACTACATATGTGACCGTTCATTTTACAAGAGAAGCGATTGTAGAAACGGTCCAACACAGGAACTCCATAAGAGGGCCTCACTTTGCAGTTTAATAACAATTCGAATTTTTCAGATATAGAAGTAATATTTTTTATCACGAAAGAGCCAATAAAAAACTGTCGATTGGTGTAAAAAACTAAAAATCGGTTTTTTCCGCGTTAGGTCCCTTTCTTCGCGAAAGTTCACATACAGTTACGCGTTTTGAATGCGCATCCTTTAAAAGTAAACGTTTTTAAAATTCAAGCATTCAGAATAAAAAAATACTATAAACTGAAAAGTTTTCAGACGGTGAGCCACAATCAAATTCAACCTAAAGGTCCTCGTACTATCGCCGGCTTTCTGTAGAATGCAACTTCTGGATGATGTGCAACTGTTTAAAGCATAAAATTCAAATCATCTCTGGGGTGCTTTATTCAAAAACCTCTATTTTAGAATATTTAATTTTTATTTAATTTGCAAATTTTACGTACAGAGCGTCATTATTCCTTAAAAAGTAAGTGCCTTTTTTGAGAACTTAATTATTTATTAAAGCTTTGAATATAAGTAGGAAAAAGGACTTGTTTTCATACAAAGTGAAGTTTAAAATGAAGTAGAAGCAATTATTTCCCTCACACTAAAATCAAAGTGAACGGATTCCATCACTTGTTCACTAAAAAGTCCTAATCCCTTTGCGTTTTCTTCGCATTTGAAACATTGGAGGCGCATGAATATACCCCAAATTCCATATTACCGAAGTTTCATTTGACCGAAAATCAAGTTGCCGAACAATCATTTATTATAATTTTTATTTTGTCGAAGTGTCAACTCACGCTCATTTCTTGCGTATTCTGATTTTACTTTAAGCTTTTTGAACTTTTCCACTCGAGAAATTACTAGTCTAGACAGTTCCAGTAAAAGGGTCTTAGCGCCATAAAACTTTAGTTCTCAAAACGGCGCATGCCGTTACACGTCCATATTCCCCTTTACGCTAGAGGGCCTAGAGTCCCTAGACATTTTCTGAAAACCACGAAAACCAAACGTATGTAAATTGTATACAAGCGCAAACAAACCGAAATTTTGAAGTTAAATTGTCAACAATGACGGAATGGTTTGTTACAAAAATAAACCGCTTCGGCGAATTGAGTGATGTGGATGAAAAAAAGGAATTATTAACAGAAATCAAGATTAAGTTATTGAGCTTGTCTAACCGTGAATTGGAACCGGTGGCTGGCAATTTGGATCTTGGGAAGCTATTTTCACAACTAACCTCGCACGACAGGTACAATGACTTGGCTTATTTAATTTCTTAATTATTGCAGTGTTGGGTCAATTTGGTATTTGCCGATTTCAAGATCGATTTTTGTGTATTAGCAATTTGATTCTGTAATTTTTTCTTACTTTTATCGAGCGTAATATTTGAGATTCATCTAAAAAATATACAAGGAGCCATATTCCGGTCTTGAATGGCTCGATTCTGGCCTAGGAGCTCATTCCACTTGTTTTACTCAGTATTTACAAAAATTGTGTAAGTGTACCGGCTTCTGGACACGTATCAGTCGTGGGACAAATATTTATTTTCTCTGAACCAAATTGTTATGATGTTATAAAAGTTCAGTCATATGAAAGAGATTGGCATTTATTTTCTAACATATGTTTGACAATTCGCAAAATATGATACTTTTTTACATATGGCTTTCCAAAAGCGGTGTCTTACCTTAGAATCGTTGTCGCCGACCACCAGTACATTTATCATTTACCCTGTAATATATTATCCATAATATACTTCTTTTCGTAATAATTTTCTCGTATTGTTTAGTTTATGATATTTATATTATAGAAGAGAAATTCGTTCCGCATTTAATATAAAATAGTAGTAGTGCTTTATTTTGTTGAGACTAACAAACATAATAATTTTGTTGATAGAATTTTTATCAAGATTATCTAGAATATTGAGCAAGGCATTCCTTATCTCATACAGATCCCTTATGTGGCTTATATGTACATGCAAATCTTACAGTTTAAAAAAATTGACATTCTACTAAAAGGTGGTACACACGTTCTGTATTAAAACTATTCTCATGACAGAAGATACAATAACCACCAACATTCAAATTGCAGATTTTATTCTCGATTATAAGTCTAGGTATGAACTTATTTATTAACCTTCATTGAGCTATAATTCTGATAAAACCGAGTTGTGTTCTTGACAGAAATATTTATATTATATATTATTCATATATGAAGGGTTGCAGTACAGAACTAGATAACCAACATTTTTGCCGAAAAGTAATGCATAACCGGGTAACTGACTCTTTCTGCTTGTCTCCCATTTTCTTTCTCTTCTTTTGTTTTTTAATTGCCTAACCTCTTACCTTTTTTTTTAACTTTTTATGACCATATTCCTCTTCTTAAAAGTTTGTAAATAAAGTAAAATAGTAAAATACTTTTTTTTTCAAAGAAAAAGTCCTAAAATAAAACTATTTGCCACTTTTTTAGCACCAGAGTAATAAGGGGCCGTCCACAAATTTCGTGCACTAACAGTAGCCGAAATGCCCCCCCCCCCATCCTGACAGACCGAGACGATGTGAAGACCCCCCCCCCTCCGTTCCTATTGGGAAGAGAACTTTTTTTCCATCCAATTCATTATTATTAATAATATTCAAACGAACGAAAAAATTGAGAAATAAAATTGTTTAAAAATTTTATTTCGTCCTCGATATAATAAAATGACGAAAAATAAAATGAATAAGCAATTTCATTAGATTTACTTTGTCACGTTTTCTACAGCAAGCCACTTTTATAAGGTTTGTTTTTCACTTAACTTTTTGCCTTGGGATCAGAAACAATATTTCTTAAAATTATTGTCGTTTATTTATAAAGAAACCTATATATTTCTTCTTTTTATAAACTTTTCAGCGAAAAATCGACCGTTACAGTGCGATACCATCAGACAAATCTTTATTTTCCCAGAACTGAATAATTTGCTTGAATGGAAACTTTTTTATTCTTATTCAGCCCTCTCATATCTCGGAGAAAATTTTTATTATCTTTATACATTGGAAAATAGATTTTTAGTCGCCATCCAAAGACGATTTTCAAAACCCATGAAATGTTAACTTCCAAATTCTTGTATGATTTAATCGAAATGGGTTAACTTTTTCTAATAACTCATTGTCTCCCAATTTAGCAACTTAATATATCTCTGGAGTAGATTTTTATTTTTTGCTTAAACTGAAAATTGCACTTTTTATCGTGATTCTTAACCGAGCCAGTTCCAATTTTAGATTCCTGTCACTTTGAGATTGGAAACCCCCACATTCAATTTCTCGAAACTGGATCATTTTTCTTAATAACACTTTTTTGGTTTCAATTCAAAAACACTTCAGCTCGGGTGTAAACTTTTGTTTTATCTTTAAATGGTGATTTCGATTTTACAGAATTATATTTCGCTCTCCTGAAAACTTCCGATTTTGTTGGTTATCTAGTTCTGTACTATAACCTTTCGTATATTATATATACAATATTATATATATAATTAAAAACTAAAGGTTAACAACCACCGCAGGTACCCACTGGGAGCAACTGTCATCTAAAAAATGACATCGGCTCCGAGTAGGACCGCGGTAAATCCCATTCATGGCCACGCTTCCTTTTGATCACACAACTCAGCGTACTCCTTCTTTTTTCTCCTATATTCTTCTCCACTACTTTTTTCTTTTCTCTATTTTCTCAATTCCTTTCTGACTTTCTTCCTTTTCTCTGTACATTCTTCATCCCATCCGTTTCTATCCCCTCCTTTACTAACTTCTTTTTTGATTGTGCTTTCTAGTCCTCTTTTTATTTCTCCTGCCACTATTTCTATCTCCTCGTCAACATTTCCCTCTCCCAATTTTAATATTTCTAACCTTTACTTTGAACTGTTCTTTTCCTTTCATTGACCAATCTCCCTTTTCAGCTCTTTTTACCTTTGCTTCCTTTTTATCCATATTATTATTAATTTTTTCTCCCTCTAATGTTACTATTACGGGAAAGTGATCCGAATCTATATAATCCCCTACCTCTAGTTTCTTGACCTTCTCTCTTACCTCAACGTCCACTATTACATAATCAATTACCGTTCCCCTTCCTCCTCCTGAGCACGTATATTCCCCTTCCTCGTCTCACTCTATATTTTTGTTTAAGATAAACCATCCCAGCTCCTCCAAGCTCTTTAACCATTTCTTTCCCTCCCCATTCAGTATCTTGTCTTTGGATTTTCTTCCTCGCTCCCCCCCCCCATTCCCTTCCTCCTCTATCTCCTGTTCTCGCATTGAGATCTCCCACTATTATAGGCCTAATCTCTTCTTTATTTTCTTCCATTATTTCTTTCATCTCCTCTGATTTCTCCGGCATAGCCTGGTTCACATGAACCCCCACTATGTTCCACTTCTCTCCTCCCATATTTACCTCTTCTACTATTATTCCTTCTTTTTGCTCTTTCCTCCCTTTCCTATCCATTCCTGTTATACACTCGTTCCTTACCCCATCACCATTCCTTCCATTGCTCTGCCTTTTTTCTTTTTGCAGTTTGAACTTGCCATTTGTAACCTCTTGACAACCTTCCCCTTACTCTTTCCCATCCCTTCCCATCTCATAAATTCCCTATCCTTTCTCTCCAATCCTGCTATATTCCAGTAACATATCCTCCATTCTTCCCTACTTTCTTTTCTCGTCTCTTTTTGTTTCTTAATATTTCTTATTTTCCTATATCCGGTTTCTTTCTATCCTAGTTTCCCGGCACTACTAACTCTTCTCTTTCTTCGTCCTAATCCCACCATACACCTTCTATATGTATTCTGCCATACTTAACCCACGTCCTTTCACCTTACTCCTTTCCTCTTCCGCTATTTGCCTTCAATTGTACTGCATATTCCTTTCTACCCATGTCAAATTATCCTCTATTCTCTCCGAGCTTCCATATAACAACCTCTTCTTTGTCATTATTTCCCTCTTATGTTCCCATTTCTTTAGTTTCACTAGTACCATTTTTTCTCCTCTTCTCGTTTCCTTTCATACACTTCGCATTACCTCCCTCTTTCCCTTAGCATCTATCCTTCTTAGCACATCCTCCACTCCTTCCCTCAATTCCTTCCCTTCTAATGTTAGACCCTTTATCACTATGTTTGACTTTCTTTCATCTCTTTCTTTCCTTTCTAATCTACTTTCTATTTCCCTTAGTCTTTCCTTCTTAATATTCCCACTCTCCCCTTCACCCAACTCCCGGTTTGATTTTTCAATCTTTACTCTCCTATCTTCGAACTGTGCTACCTTTTTATTATGCTCATCCTGGTTTTCTAATCTTTGTTTTAAAGCCTGCATCCTTTTTTCCAAATTTTTCCTAACTTCTTCCCATTTTCGCATCTCTTTTCTAAGTTCAGTCATTTCTTTCCTAATCTCTTGTTTTATTTTCTCTCCTATTTCTTCCTGCCTTTTTTCGTTCATCTGTATTACCTCTATCATCACGTCCCGCAATTCTTCTAGCTCTAACTTTTCAACTTCTATTGGCCCTCTATGTTCAACTTTATCTTTGTCTTCCTTTTTATAACTTTTCTACCAAAAAGACGAATTTTCAACAAACTAGGCTAGATCACCAGGCCATGACCACATTTCTGCACGGGTAATAATTGACCTAATGTTCTTTTGAATTCAGTAGAATACAAAAGAATTGGGTAATATTTATAAGAATTCCAGGCGAATTTTAACTAATTCAGAATAAATTTATAAGAATTCAAAACAATTCAAGTTAAATTAAAAATAATACAAATTAATTAAAAAATCGAAAAAGTTTACTCGATTTCAGTAAAACTGAAGTAAATTAAGAATAACTCAAGGGACTTCAAGAGACTTTGATAAAATTCATGAAAATTTGAGTGAACTGAACAAAATCTAAAGCATAAAAAAATTGCCATTGAACTGAATAAAATGGGAGTGAACAAAATTCAGGGCGAATTAAAATATATTCGAAAGGATTTGGAATAAGTTTAAATAATTCAGGATGAACTAATAAAAATTTATGATGAATTCCAAACGAATTCGAATGAATTTTGATATTTCCAACATATTCCATTGATTTCAGTAAAATTGGAGTAAATTCAAATTTGATGAAATTTGTTTTAGAATAAACGAAAATTTCATTACATTCAGATAAATGGGCGTGAATAGAATTAATGAATACCTATCTTATAAAATCCATAAGAATTCAAGGTGAATTTATAAAAATTAAAAATACAAAGAAGATCCATTACATTTAGTGGATTTTAAGGGAATTTCAAAGAACTCAAAAGTGACTGTGTGCCTTTCCCAATACATCCCCTCCCTTACCTCGTTTCCCAATCTAAATCTTGCTATTCTGCTCCATCTTCTCTCTCCCCATCCCTTTTCTAAATACTTTGGTACTCCTTCTTTTTTTACCATCTTATACCCCTCGTCTGGGACTCAGGAATTTGCAAAACTAGGAGTTGCTTGGTACCTTCCGCTGCGTCTTCTTCCTGAAGCCGACCGTGTCTGACGATTTGCTAGGACGCTCTCAGTCCAGCCTTTGACAAATCCCTGTTCGCCGGCTGCTGGGCTGTCTTTTGCCTCTTAATAGGCTTAGCCCCCCCCCACGGTGGTGTGTGGTCTGAGCCCCTTACTCTCTTCTGGGCCTCAATGCTGGTTATCGGCGTTGCACTTGCCGATGTCACAGGCCCCGCAGCTGCTCTACTAGCCTGCTGCGCTTTTTCTCCTTAGTTTCCAGACGTCCGTCAGTCCCTCAGCTCCCGGGGGAGCTTGGGACACAGGTGCAACCTGAGTTTGGCTTGCCGGAGAGACAGATTGGGAGAAAGGGTTATGTTAGACCCGTTCGAGACGAAATTCTCTCCCGTCTGCCTTCCTCCTTCTTCCTTCAAATTTCGTTTTGGATTCACGTGATTCATTTTGATCCTACGAGCAGCTAGTGAAATAAAAGGTCCGCCCCAGCAGAGCCCCACATACAAAAGTAAGACTAATTACTTGAGGAGGTCGTCCGGTGTCCCCAAAAGGCCGTTAGGGCACCTAACCTTCATACCTCTATGTGCGGAAATGCCACGGGCACGATTACTCCACACCATCATACCATCATACCATACATACGCCATCATACCAACGGAGACTGTTTCTTGGTACCGTCTCGATTCCAAAACTGGATATCGGTCTGGGAGGGCCCTCGACTCTGGGATCCAGAACGCCCGTGTGAGCTAGGCTCTTTCACCCTTCTACCATACTAAATTCATAAATACCAGAAGATCCCGTTTATAGAGAACCTTTCATCTCACCCAGGTTAGCCCGTCTATAGGGATCCTTTCATCCATATTCATACACATGCAGGCCGAGGTTTGTTTTACCCTCTTGTCCCACACACTTCAGCCTCCCCACCAACTACAAGGTGTTACAAAAAAGTTTTAATATCACAATACTTCGCGACTACATTTTTTTAGTTTTAGTTGGAGTTCGATGAAGTTAAAGGTTTCAAATTGAATAATTTTCCATGTTGAACGGTGAAATTGAACGTGAATTTATTTTTTGACTTTAGACGAATTTTCCTAATCAATTTTTACGATAAATCATAATTTTTTTAATCTTATAAAATTAAGCTTTCTAGAATTTCAGAAGCCTTCACTTTGAAATATTCATTTTAGTTTTCAATTTTCAATTTTGAAATTTGAATTGTTTCGAATTTAAATCTAATTATATTAGAAAATTTCCACTTTTAAGTTATTCAATTTTGAATGCTTTAACTGTTTGAAATTGTTCTGTTTTGAAATTTTAATAAGAAATAATTCAATTTCGAGATACTTGAATTCAAAATAAAATTGTTCAATTCTGAACGGTTTGAATTAGAAATGAGACAATTTAAACTACTTCCTGAAGAAATTGTGCAAATTTAAACATTTTAGTTTAAAGGTTTTGAATTTTTAAAGCTTCTGTTTCAACATTTTTATTATCCAATTTTAAACGCTTTCATTCAGAAATTATTCCGGTTTAATTGCTTCTCATTCCATTCGAAATATTGTCCTTTATTCACAATTTTAACTATCTAAAATATTTTGAACTGGAAAATTTTCTATTCGAAATCATTTCATACATTTTTCTTAAATTTCAAACGCTTTTAATTCGAAATTACCAAGAACAAATGATGGTCAAGGCGGGTTTCTTCGCATTTGAAAACTGAGTGGCGGCCGATAGCTAAAGTTACAGTGACTCTAATCAGGTGCGTTCCGCGAGCACCTCCACAACAAAATTTGAATATTTTCTTTATGCCAGAATTTTGGGTTTTTGACCTCTCCAAAACTGCAAAAATTTATTTAAAAAAACAACCCCAGTCTCCAAAAAATTACCCTTAAAATAACTTACTCATATAGCCTAATTGTAAGCATATCCTTATATAATAATAACCTTATATCATAATAACCTATCCATGATTAAAAATGTAGATAATAAACAAAACCAAAAAAATATATAAATCAAAAGTCAATGATTTTGCGCGGTTCACAAAAAAATTCCGAAAAATTTCCAAATGAAAAAAATCATACTAGTCAACTTTGAAAAACTGTAATCTATGCTCGAAACCTAACAGTAATAATTTAAAATCCAAAAAATAAAACACCCCTGACGCATTTAACCAAACCCTGCTCGGATGCCTTCAACTAAAAAATCCATAAACATTTCAATCGAGCATAATTACTACAAACACTTTCCCAAAACTCTTTTTCATATCCTCATCTCCACAGTAACATTTAACAGCCCTTAAGAATTACCCCTATTATATTTAACGAACCAAGTTTCAGTTGCGTTCAACTAAAACCGCTAAAAAAATTCAAATTAAAAATAATTACCACAGACAATTTATCAAGACTCCACTTAATATATCTATCACCACAGTATTATTCCACAACCCCTAGGAACTACCCCTATTACATTTAACGAACAAAGTCTTAGCTGTCTTCAACTAAAACCGCGAAAAAATATTTTATTATAAACAATCACCACCGACAATTTTTCAGTATTCCAGTTAATATATATATTCCTACAGTAATATTCCACAAGCTCTAGGAATTACCCCTATTACATTTAAAGAACCGGATGATGAGGAGATAGAGAAACAGATAAGGAAGTTAAGAAGGTAAAAAGCAGCAGGGCTGAATGGGGTAGAGAACGAAGCATGGCTGTTTAGTACACAAGAGGTTAGGGAGAGGCTGAAGGAGGTAGTGAAGAAAGTACTTACCGATCTACTGTCCTCTATCTTCCCTCTCTCTTTTCCTTCCTCGGCAACTAACCTCCAAATTAGTTCTTTTGATTTCCCTCTGAACCCTTTCAACCTTACAAAAAAGCTCCCCCACACTACCACACACACTCTTTACTACATTCACCTCCCTTTACCACCTTTCACCTAAATCGCACCTCCACGCCCGCCGCCAAAACCAAAAAAGATAGCACAGAAGAAACACGCGTACTTTACCATTCGGTACCGGAAACGGAAGCCCGAATTCCATAGTTAATTGTGAAGAGAAAGGTGAATTTTCAACTTGATTCACCTAATATTGACGATTCTGAATAAAATTTACAAAAACGTCTTGCTTTCTTATGAGAAATACATGTTAAATTATGCGGGGCTTGCGGAACCTCTGAATATCATTTTGATTTTGAACGCACTAATTTTTTTTGTGAATTTGAACACATTTGCGGGCGATATGCATGACAATTGAAAAAAAATGTTGGACCACCTTAGTCCACGTGGACTTTGGATGCACCACACTCTCAAACTGTCCACGTGGTATATGGGTGGCCCCAAATGAATTCAGGTAATTTTAAGTGTCTCCACATGAATTCACGTGACTTCAGGTGAATTCACGTGACTTCATGTGAATTCAAATGAATTCAGATATTTCAGGAGATTTCAAGAGAATTCAAGTGACTTCAAATGAATTGAAGTGAATTCAAGTGACTTCTGATATTTCAGCTGATTTCACATATTTCAGGAGACTTCAGGAGATTTCATTACAAGTGTACACCTGACTTCACGAGTTTTCAACCCCTCGGAAAGCTCATTTTTTTGCTCTTTATTATAGTTTATGAACGAAAAAAAAACGAATGAAAATTTAAGCATTTTTTAAACAATTTAATTGTTTATTTAACTTTTTTCGCAATTTAGGGCATTTTTATTATTTTTTAAATCAACTTAAAAGAAAGCTTGTCCTTTTATCTTCAAAAAAGGTCCGTAGCAAAAAAATGGTCCAGTGAATAGTTTCCGAGATATAGGTACCCCCCATGTGAAGGCAGGCCTAAAGCTCGTGCTCAGACGCAATCATTTAGTAGTCCACAGACTAGTTTTCAAGCCTACCATTCTTTCAACGCATTCAATTTCATTCAGAATGGCATTAAATCAGCTAATAATAAATTGAAGAATGCTTGTCGGCGGGTCAGTGGAAGTTTATGTTATTTGTTATAAACAAGTAAAAAATGCAAACTACCCTTTTCAGAAGTGATATTGATTTTTCTCAGTATGAATGATTCCTTACTATTATAGTTCGTCAGTTTACGATCATTATTGATTGCTCATACACAGTCGTCCAGAAAGTTTATTTTATGGACAAATTTTTCTTTGAATATGAGCATAGAAATTCTTACAACGTTTGGACTCGGCCTTGACTTTGTAAATTTAAGTTGATTCGAATACTAACTTGCTTTTCAATTTTTCAACATATTCTGAAGCCAAAACTCTGAATAAATAATTGTTATTCTTTTTTCGTTATTCTGGCTACTAGTTATTGCTAATTTAAACCTTAAAGTTTTCTATAATTTGTTGAAGAGTTTCTAGACCTGCTGTGTGATTATGACCTGTACAACCACTATATCCTATCGGAATCAATAGAAAATCTGGATTATCGCATAATCTTCTTCCATGCTAGATTCATTTCGTGGCACTTATAAACTCAATTTATTAGGTTCTTTTTTACAAAGCTGGCAAATTTAAGAATTTTTTGGCAATTGAGGAAATTTTAACGTTTAACTTACCGACAAACGTCTGAAGTGTGGTGTTTTCCAATGCTTTTCCTTGCCAAAAGGATAAGCAAAAAAATTACCCCAAGGTATTTTCGTTGACAGTATTAATCATGACTTTTATTTTCAATATTTTATTTTAAATTATATATTTTTGAACAAAATGAAGTGAAAAGAACGAGAGACTGTGCGTTAAAACATCAATACCGAAATACCTAGCAGGGAATTAAATAAGGCTCAGAAAAATTGACAAACAAGTTAGTAATAGAAATTTACTTAAATTTACAAAATTAAGGCCGAGTCTTAACTTTATAAGAGTTTCTAGGCATATATTCATACAAAGATTTGTTCATAAAAAGAAATTTTTTGGAAGACTGTATATGAACACTCAATAATTATTGTCAAGTGACGAACAATAATAGTAAGGAACCAATCATACTGAGAAAAATCAACATCACTTCTGAAAAGAATACTTTGCACTTTTTATTTGTTTATAACAAATAAAAAATAATTTAAACTTTCTCTGACCTGCCGGCAAACATTCTTAAATTGTTTATCAGCTGATTTCATGTAATTCTGAATGAACTTGAACGCGTTGAAAGAATCGCAGACTTGCAAACTAGCCTGGGGAATACTACAGGATTGCGTCTGAGCACGAGCATTAGGACTTCCTTCACATCGGGACCTATATCTCAAAAACTATTCACTGGACCATTTTTTTTCTACGGACCTTTTTTTGGACCAAAAATTCAAGCCTTCTTTTAAGACTATTTTAGAAAAAATACCCTGAATTGCGAAAAAAGTTAAATAAACAATTAAATTGTTTGAAAAATGTTTACAAATTTTTTCATTTTTTTCGTTAATAAAATAGATTAAAAGAGTGAAAAATATACTTTTGAAAACCCTCATAAAATTGCAAATAGCTAAAATAAAAAGGAAGTTACAGGCGTTTGAACATACCCGTGCAGGCGAAGGGGTTGAAACTTTCCCCTGCCCCCCCCCCCCCCCCCATCACTTGGAGAGAAGTGGTAATCGACTGCACCTATGTCAATTCATCATGGCGGTCGACCAATGAAATGCGAGAATTCAAAAATGGCTCTTGCGCAAATATCATTTTCCAAACTGGGGTGCATTACGGGTTGCATTTGGGGCTATTTCTTATACGCGCAACAACCCTATGACTACAAAAATCTTGTCCTTACTGTATGCAATTTAATAATTACATTTTTTTCTGTAAAAAATGTACTTCAATGCAAGTAAACAAGGAATATTACCTGAAAAAAATCGAATTTGAGAAAAATTGCTCATTTACATGGAACAAATTTTTCCTACGTAGTACTAGAAATTTTTCCTACAAAATATTTTGTAAAATTACTCCTGAAATTGAAGACTTTTCTAAATAGTATGGAATTTTCGTATTCCCGAACTTATGTGCATATTTTCCAAAAGAATTTTCCTGAGTATAAATTGGGAATATTTCCCAAATATTGTAGGAATTTTTCATTTCCAAACAAGTATATAAAATTTGCCAAACCGATCGAAATATTTCCATTCAAAAACGAAAATTTTCCAAAGCATTGGGAAACTTCCCAACTTTTTTGGGAAAATAATGTTTCCTACCCAAGGTTGGAAATTTTACCTACAAAATTAGTGGGAAAATTTCCCAAAATTTTTACAGTGAAGAATTAAGATTCGTTCTTTGAAGAGCATTAAGTAACTGTGAAGGTTGTAGAGTTTCTTTTGCCGAAATTTTCAACAAAAATGGATTTCAGCATTTTTTTGCATCCACTAACTCATATTCCAGGTCCGTTGGGTATTTGTTCAGCAGTTCGTGCATTGCTTCAAACCGCATAGTTTCATCCTGGATCACATAGTATGGAACAGCGTAGCACACTTCTCTATATCAAATGCTACATTTTATCATATCAAATGCTACATTTTATCTTTTCAAATTCTTCCTCATGAACCTCGCATGCCATTTTCTCCCGCTTGCAACTTCTCTTAGCTTCCTCATGAAGAGATTTTGGCCATCCGATGTTTCTTGCCAGCGCGATAGCTTCGTTCCTAATCCCCCCCCCCTCATCCAAACCCAGGCCCCGGGTTTTTATTGTCACCTGACCCCCCACTCGGCGTCTCTGGTCCTAGATATTGTTTATTAATGAAAATTGAAATATTCCAAATTGAAATTAATAAAAATTATTATCAGGCTGTCTTTTCACGGAGCAAAATTTGAAAAAGTTCCAAATACTTTTTCTATAACTATACAACTCCCATTGAATTCATTTAGGACTTCGAAATTTTATTGATGTCCAAGTTAATTTGCCAACAAAAAATATCGGGGAACAGATTAATGATTATTTTGGTCCAAAATAAAGAAAATTACTTTCTTAATTTTTTTAGCTGGAAAATTAATTTGGACAACAAAAAATTTCATGGCAAGAAACGAAGTCAATCGGAGTTGTATTTGATTAGAAAAAATATTTTGAACTTTGAAATTTTACTCCGTAAGAAGACCGCCTAGAGCGCATGATGAAAAAACAAGTGAAAAAAGCTTCCCGCAAAGAGCCAATTGATTATTTTGAGTAGCTGCATTTTTTACACACTCTTGGATAGTTACTTCAAGGAATGCTGTGGGTTATCTAGTTCAAAATTTATTTTAAATATGAAAAAAATATGGTAAAAGTTAAAACATAGCGAAAAATGACATTTTTTACGACAAAATTAATAACTTTTTTTTCTTTTTTAATGACCGTATAAGTACGATTTTCAAATGTTGAAGAGATTTAAATAAGGCTGAACATACCTGGGGTCTTTTCGACCCCAGTGTGCCAGCGAAGGGGTAATATCACAATATATCACACAAGATTACATGAGATTTACGGGATTTTAGGTCATTGAAAAAAGGGAAGATGAACGTGGGTTAGGTATGGGAGAATACAGATAGAAGGCGTACGGTCGGAGTGGAACGAGGAAAAGGAAGAATTAGTAAAATATGAGGGTTCGGGAAGCTAGGAGAGGAAGGATCGGGAGATATAGAAATAAGAAATAGTAGGAAACAAAAAGAGACGAGAAACGAAGGTAGCGAAGATTGCAGGATATGCTACTGGAATTTAGCAGAATTGGAAAGAAAGGATAGGAAGTTTATAAGAAATTTGACAGGATGGGATGTAGTAGTAATGATGGAAACGTGGATAGATGAAAAGGGATGGGAAAGAGTAAGGGGAAGATCACCAAGAGGTTACAAATGGCAGGTTCAAAATGCAAATAGGTAGAATAAAAATGGCGGGGCAATTAGAGGAACGGTGATGGGAGTAAGGAGCTATGTATAACAGAGAAGGATAAGAAAGAGATGGAAGAACAAAAAGAAGGATCAATAGTAGAAGAAATACATATGGGAGGAGAGAGGTGAAAGATAGTGGGGGTTTATGTGAACGGTGATATTCAGGAGAAATCAGAGGAATGGTTTATCCTAAACGGAAATATAGAGGGGGATGAGGAAGGGGAATTTGCACGTTCAGGAGGAGAAAGGGGAACGGTAATTGATTATGTGGTTGTGGACGACGAGGTAAGAGAGAAGGTCAAGAAGCTAGAAGAAGGGGAGTATATAGATTCGGATCACTTTCTTATAATAGAGACACTAGAGGGAGGAAAGAGTAATAACAATATAGCTAAAAAGAAAGCAAAAGTAAAAGGAGCAGAAAGAGGGGATCGGGCAGTGGAAGGTCAAGAAAACTTTTAAGAAAAGGTAAGAAAATCAAAATGGGAGATGGAAATGTAAACGAGGAGATGGAAATAATGATAGGAGAAATAAAAAGAGTATCAGAGTGCACAAGCAAAAAAGAAGTTAGTGTGGGGAGTTAGCCCAATGCAACGTGGCTGACTGCAAGAGCCGTAGCTCTCGGGCGATGGGGTCGCCACATCCCTACGGATTTTTGAGATTCCGGCTTGCCAGCGTCAGGCTCATTCCATCGCGAGCCGGATGCAAAAGGCTGTTCTTCATCTGGTCCGACAACACTGTTCCTCATAACATTCTACAAAGATTGCTAGCTCTAAAAAAGTATCCGGAGGTGAAATTTTCATTTCCAACTGTCCCGTCTGCCGCATAAGGTCATCCGCGGCTAAAGACCTGACTCCAATGAACAGTGTTAAACGATGTTTTCTCGCGTAAATTTCGCGCTCTTGCTTACCTTCTAGGACAGAAGGAGCAGAAGTGGATGACGAACACGTTTCAGTTACGTCGGGATTGGTTGCTTCAAGGAACCATGATGGCAGCTTCCGGAGCTTGAAACTTCTCTCATAACAATAAATCATTGATAATATGAAAAATTAATAAAAAATTTAACCAAAAAACTTTTTTTTCAAAATTATTATTTAATTAATATTTATTATTCACTATTATCATTGAATTTTATTTCAGCTCGACATTTCATTTCGTGTAGAATTGGTATAATGAAAAATGTCGGTAAAGTAGGAATCGGGTAAGTATCACATTTTTTAATTATTAGGTACTTGTAAATATTCAAAATCGATACCAAATAAATAAAATATTAAAATTATCAATAATAATAAACAATCATAATACGAATAAACAAATAAACTGAAAAAATTTGTAAAAAAAAATTGTAAATTACGGTTAAAACTTACACTGCACATCCTCATTTTCCTCAGTGTCATCTTCATCCCTATCCTCATCCTCATCATCCGCCTCGGCGTCGTTGAGGTCATCCGCACAGTTCAAATCAGGAGAGTACTCCGATTTGACTGGCTGCCTGTCTTCCTGAAATTTCACGGTGCTGGCCTCAGAACCCCGCATCGGATTCATCCGATTCGGACGATGAGGACGCTGGAGCTTGATGACTCCCATCCATGGAGTCATCCGATAAAATCGGATCGTATTCATCGATCGGATTGCCCCGATTGAAGTTCCGGGCTACACAACACAAGAAAATTAATTATAATGTCAAAAGAATTTTAACTATAATTCACTTTATTATTATTATTTGAAAAAAAATCTTACCGTTTATTTTAGAAAGGATTCGCGCATTCACTTCTTTAAATTTGTTTCTCAGACATCTTTACGCAATACGCAGAGTCCCTAATTTCTAAAAGAAGAGAACACTTCGACACTTTATTTGTACGAGATTTTTGTGTGACATAATGAAACAATACTGACCATCTACACGACGATTTCCAGTATTTATGGAAAACTGTGAAAAAAACCTGTCAAAATCGTAAAGATTTACGGAAACGTCAGGTACACCGAGTCACATTTTTGCCAGCCGATTATCGTGATGGTTTTGAAGCGGCTCGTCGCCAATTTTTTTTTTTCAAAGGACACATAGATTTTCACCTTACAATCCTTCGGAATCATCCTGAAGCGTGACAAAGAAAAAAATTTACGACCAAGTATAAAAAAAAACTGCTGGTACCTTTAAAACTCAAGCCACGCTGCAGAAAAGAGAGATTGAGGCAATGTTTCACTAAACTAAGTAAACTCCCAAACCTTTAAATATTCACAGGAATTAGAAAAAGAGTTACGAGCAATGTTTCTTTGGACAAAAGTAGACAGTGACATTGTAAAACCTGACAACAGTCACGGCTCTATACAAGAAAATAAAAAAAGGTTATGACGCACCTGATTGACACGGATGATTCTTCGGAAAAAGGTTTTCTTCCAGTAAACGTGCTCTTAGTTATATATCTCATTTTAAAATGCGAACTTCAGAACCTTTTAAATATTAGTCACGGGTATTTTAATAGGACGATCCTCGATTCTCTAATTTATGACTGGCACCTGCGATTTTGAAGAAAAAGTTTTTTCCCCTCGACATGCTTCATTATTTATTACATTTTCAAATATACTCTTCACGGAAGAAGTACATAAATCAACTCTTTTTGTGACAGTTGAAATCATTTGTTGATTTATACTTCCATGTAGTGTTTTCGGAAATAACCAGGATGCTTACTTCCTATGTTGCAGCAGAAGTAAAATACTTACTAACAGAATAATTATATTTTTTGTGAGTCTTTGATTATATTCACTCAAATTATGCCACTTTTTATTGTAAAAAATATGTGAATCAAAATAAACATTTTAAAAAATAAATTAAAATGGAAAAAAGAACTGTGATTTTCATTCCTATGACCTATCGCTAGCAATAATTTGAAGTAATATTATCTCGCTCAAATAATTTAGATATATCAAAACTTTGAAAATTTGATTTATTTTTATACAATAGTGGTATAAAATAATTCTCATTTGCGATATTTAGAATTAATTTTTGTATTGAAAATTTCTTAATTCTGAAAAGCTAAGTTAGACATAAGACACTCCATTTTTTGAAGTTCAAGAATAAAAGAGTCATTGGCTTACACTATTTGTATAATAAATCACTTTAATTTGCTCATTTTTAGGAATAATTAATTTTTATAATCAAAATTTCCTATTCTAGAAATTAGACTGGACGCTTCACTTCCAACTCCAAATTCTCCAAAGTACAGACCACAGCGGACCCAAAACTTCAAATTTCCCATAGTACACATCATGACGGACCCCCCACACCAAATTCTCCATAGTACACACCATGGTGGACTCCCCACTCCAAATTCTCCATAGTACACAACATGGTGGACCCCGTCACTCCAAATTCTCCATAGTACACATCAGAATATAGAATATAATATATATATATATATATATATAATATAGAATAATAGCTATAAACAATATTAATTTGTTTAAACAACTACTTTCGAATATTAGAAAAAACCGCAATTTCTAGCATTATTCAGAGAATATTATTAACAATAATAACGATTTTTAAACAATTATTTTCGTTAATATTAATTACGCATTACCTCGCTCTATTTGAAAAATAGACAAAACGTGAAATTTCCGTGAAAAAAAACCGCGACTTTGCAACTTTATTCTAAGTGAAAAATGTTAAAAACAGTAATAAATTGTTTAAACAATTTATGTCAACATCTTATTATCAGAATGAAGTAGTACTTTATGTAGCAAAAGCAATTTTAATAAAAAAAACACAACAGAAAATCATAATAATTAGCGCCAAAAACTCGCAAAGCCCATTTTTTCACTTACGGGATTTTTTTGGGGCCCTATAAAACAGAATTATGGGGTTGATATTTGAAAAGTCATATTTTATTCGTATTCTATGGCTAATTTTGAGGAAAAATGTTGAGTTTCAACTCGATTCAGCTAATATTAAGAATTCTGAATAAAATTTACAAAAACATATTCTTTTCGCCACGTCTGAATATCATTTTTTTTTTTCGAAAATAAAAAAAAATGGATTTATTTTTGTGTGAATTCGAACAAATTTCTGGGCTTTATTCATAAAAATTCGACCAAAAATATCAATGCATTTTTGGACCACCCTAATGTACACTGAAGAAAAAAACTTAAATAAAACGATTGGAAATGACAATAGGGAAACTGTTGGAACTTGAATTTTGCAACTTTTTAGCAACGATTCATATGTAATATTCATTAATTTAATGATTTATTCCTAAAACTTTGAAATGATTGTCAATAATGCATACAAAGATGCGATAAGAACAAACATTATTTTAGTAAATAACTTTTTTTTTTATTTTTAGTAGGATTTTTAGTGCAAACAAAAATGCAAACGGTTCGGATTTGGATATTCTCTGATGAGTAATATGGGTATTGAACTCTCCCTCCCGGGATAAGACATAAATGGCAATACTAGCATATTGAAGTATCGCCTGCAAGAATGAAGGAGGCAAAGGGATCAGGAAGTATTGTATTTGACGTTGTCACTACAAAGTGAGGAAATAGGTGACCGTCTCCTGGTCTGCGACCGCTCCCTCAGTAATCTCTGGCTAGTGCCGCCCGGGTGCAATGCACCCTTGGAACCCCGTCTGGGTAGGACCTTGTGCAGAACACACGAGAAGAAATGTGAAACTATACACTAATCATTAAAAATTGTTATCTCTCCTGCATACAAACTTAACTTTCAGTACTTCAAAGTAAGTGTATACACTTCATACGTTATCATCTACAATTTAGGTGCGTCAACCTTTGCAAAAATGAAACTAAAGTCTTTCATAAAAAGATTGTTTTCTCTAAAAATAATAGATTACTAAGCTTTCTAGTTTAGAGTGTTCTATTGTGAACTTGGCAGAGTTTGCAGCAGTCTAGTAACCATTCGTGGATATACCGTATTCGATAACACTCGGGCAGGACCGAACTGAGACTTGTCTTGCATTATGCCATGAGGACGTTCAGTACCTCAAACTTTAGCATCCAGAATACCAGATTGCAGGGAGGAGCTAATTGCTGCGTTGGAAACCCGGGTTCAGTTCTCGGAAACTACATTTTTTCGTCTAACTCGAATTTTTCTGTTTCACCAAATAAATGTTCATAATTTAATGTTTAAATATGAGTGAATATATGTAAATATAATAAATATAGTATATTATATCCCAAGCCCAGAAAGTTGGATTTCCGGGCGTGTGTCATATGAAGACCGAGGCGAAGCAGAGGCCTCATACCACGCACGCGAGGGAATCCAATATTTCTGGCCGTGTGTCGTGTACTATTTTTCTTCATCCCCAGCCGAAAGTACGTAGTGCCGCCGCGCCACTGCTCTCGGTCAGCTGAGCGGATGCATGGGATTCGGTCGCCCGCCCGACTATTTCATTAACCCAAGGCGGAGCCGAGGTTTGCTGTTTGGGGCGGGCATCAAAAACACATTTTTTATTTTTGCGTAATACTCCTTCCTCGTCCGCAGAATCATCAGACCAGGAGGCGACCATTTTTGAGGTTTTGTGCCGACTTTTTATGCACAAAAATCGCAATAACCTTAAACCATCAATTTTGAGGTTGAACACACCGACGTTCTCTTTTTTCCATTCACCTGTCAAGATAAATTTTTTTCGGAGGCCAAGTACACAATAACACAATACTGAGTGAGCGTTGCTACGTCAGCGAGCCACAAAAATCTCAAAGCCGATCAGAGATCGCGTTGATTCTAGCAGGCCGCAAAAGCCACTGTTCCCGGAAAGAAATGCAGCCGGGAAAACGTACTTTGGGCTAGGGGACGAAGAAAAATAAATTTAGGTTTATAAAATGCAAAGTAAATATGTCGACCCTTGAACACCCGCTGCTCTGTGTCCTTGTAAAATCTTCATGACTGAACATTCTTCACTGTTACAACAACGGGACTAATTCCTGTTCTGGACTGAACTCTGTATAGTACGCCACATGGAGGGACGGCAAAACATAGGTTATCTGTCTTTCTCGCTCCTTAAAGAGCATGAATGTAAAGGAATTAGAGTAAGCGAGACACTTGCCGTCATTTTTTCCACATGCGCGTGTCTCGCTTACTCTAATTCATTTGCATTCGCACTTACAGTACGCTACATGCAGTGCCAGTAGAACATAGGTTATCTGTCTTTCTTGCTTCTTAAGAAGTGCGAATGTAAAGGAATTAGCAAATGTACCATTTTCGATCAACGTAGGTTTAATCTAATTAATATTTGGTAGATGTTATTACCAATTAAAGGTGTTAACGTGCGAGTTTTTGAATATATAATTAATATAAATTTTGATGTTAAAACGATTACGTCGGACAAATAAAATTTGAGAAACAAGAAAAAATCTGCCTCAGCACGGATTTGAACCGGGAACGCCAGTATTCGTGAGTGTCGCGTTAACCAATGATGATAAATAAATTAAAAACGAGAAGTTCGGTCAAAGTAGGGATTTATGAACGCGTAGGGATTTCGCGTCGTTTGGCTCAAAATTTTAATTCAAGACTTTTGCTTATAAGAAATTAGTCTTTTCCCCCCAAATTTGTCCCTTATGTCATTATTTGAAAAAAAATTCTTTACTATTTTCGGATGCCATTCATCTCGAAAGTAGTTTTTCTCAAAGAATAAATATCCCGGATGTGATTCACGAAATTAATTCTTCAAAGATTTTTTTTGTGCAGAAAATGGTATCGTTTGAAAAAATTCTGTCTCTCCAGTTTGTGGTTTTTGAATTCTAATTCTCAAGAATATGTTTTTCTAATATTTTCAATCTTCCACTCTAACGATTTTACAAGAAAAACTAAAGTAGAATCCACTGAAATCATATAAATCATTCGGAATCCAGTGAAATGATTCAGGTGGATTCTAGAATTTTACTTTTGATTGAGAATTCAGCTTATTTGTCAAAAATTTTATCATTTGGATTCTTCGCCCCACCTCTCTCCCAATTATTATACAAAACTCTACAAGATTGCTTCGCCGACCCTTTCAAAACTTCAACTTCTTCTTCAACATTCTTCTATTTTGCGTCAAAGTTTTACTATTTGATCATAAATGCAACTGTTGGGTAAACAAATAACTATTTTTGAAAATAATTAATAAAAAGTTGAATGAGGTCATGTTGTAGAGAATCATCTTTTTCCTGCAAAAATAAGCCGTCATTAATCAAAATGTCCACAAATTACCGAAAAGCGACAAGAAAAACAATTAGGTTGGAAACAAAATTTTCCACATAAATTTCGTTATGTTTCAAATTTTTCTTATTTCCATACTGGTATTTAAAATTTTAGTCGCGCTGTCATCGCGAACTCGCGAAACCAGGTAAAACTTTTATAATGTATTTTCGTTAGTGTATAGAAACAATTTTACTATTGGTTTTGACAGTTTAAAACATTTGGTGATTACAAGCATAAGGATTTGTCGAAAAAAAAGTTATGCATATCAAATTCTTTGACGAACACAGTGAAAAAACATGTTTCGTCGTAAAACTGATTTCGTAAGGAAAACAATTATTTTACTACATCATGTAAGTTTCAACATATTATCGGCCAAAATTTTAGGTTCTAATTTTTAGGTTATGAATACTGCATGGGTAAATGAATGAAAATTTATTTTATGTTCATTTTTATGTTAAGATAATTAACTGAAGCTTATAATGTGTTGAAACTTACATAACATACTAAAATAATTGTTTTTTTTTTACTAACTCTAACCGTTTTGAACCCTTCCAGGCTATACAACACCATACCGGAATTGGTTATGAGCCAAAATTAAAATACATCTGAAGCATTCTAACTGGTTTCGCTAGTTCAAATTTTGGCCGCATTGAAGAAATAGAAGGCGTAGTGCACGGTGATGCTAACGGACCGCGTCTTTTACAACTGCGCATCTACCGAAAAGCGTGGGTTTCTTTGAAATTATAAACCAGGCACTTGCAATATTACATTAATAACAAATTAATTTAAGCAATTAGCTATTAAAAAACTTCTTGAAATAATATCTGTTTGAATCTTGATAGCATTGATTGATTTTAAATCTATCCGCGCTTTTCGGTACATGCGCTGTTAATAAGACGTGGTCCGTTGCAATCACTGGTATAACATCGCGGCAAATCCCAATAAGAACTTCAATCATAATGGAAGTAGCACGTTAAAAAATTATTTCTTAAATTTCAATCGAAGATTCGACGATCAGGACTGCAAAGTTTTTTTGGTAAAGCGAAGGACTAAGAGAATCTTGAAACGCAGTAAAATTAGTGTTTCGGTGGTATAAAAAAAGATCAAATTTAGTACTTACCATTTTTGAATTCGTCTCCTTTATTCTCTTTATCCAGAATACACGGAAATAAAGACTCCTGAGATTTGACTATGGCCGACAGGTGGCGCTGATTGTTTACGAGGCATGAATTAAAAAAAGTACATGGGGAAAACGTATAAATTCAATATTCTCCAAATGAAAACTATTTGATCAAATTTTCTTTCATGAGATATTAATCTACAAACTTTCAGATATTTTCCAACGCAATACTCGCTACAAAAAAGGATGAAATGCTTGAGTTTTAAAGGGAAATTCGCTATGCTGTATGGTGGGAAGTTCAAATCGAAGTTTCATATCATGTAATCATAGCTCGAGCCTTAAACATTTTTTTGTGATTAACATTCATTTACAAAATATGTTGAATTTTCTAGATTGACGAATAGAAAAAAAAGAAATTGATAAAATATTTTTTGCAACACCCACCTCAAAAGTTGAACTTTTCATGCTTCTAAATGGTGCCTAAAGGACCGTATTTGAGCAGACTGTGTGCAAAACAATTCTCTCGCATGCGCAGTTTGAATATGGCTTACTTTAGGCACTGGTGAAAAAGCTGCGCATGCGCACTTTCGAGATGAGGTATTTTAGACACAGGCATAGGTAACTTTAAACAGTGGTGTTGGTATCTTCTTGAAATAAATTTAGATTTAACTTGAACAAATCTTTTAATGATTGAAGTTTTAACTGGTATAATCTACTTATCTAGCAAAGTAGACTCCAACATTTTCTATTTTCTTTCCGATTTTCAGGTTACACCGTACTTGTAGAAATATGATATACAATAATGTAGGACTCGAAATAAAAAAAATGGATCAATTCTACATCTTATTTTTTCTTACAATGGTCTTCTCTAAATAATCTTTTTTAGTATAACGAGTGAATTAAAAATTATCTTTTAGAATTGTAGGGGAAAAATTAAAAAAATATTTTCCGTTGAGTGTTTTATATCTATGCTATCAAAAATTAGAATCTTTTTTGTCATAGTTGAAGATTTTCATTTGGCATGATTTTTGTTATCTTAGTATTGCAGGCAGACAATTTTCATTGGTTTCTGATGCAATTCAAAAATTAAAATGTGCCAATTTTTTAAATGCAAGGAAAATTAGCCTAAATAATCGTTTCTACTTTTTAATATTTTAAAAACGAAAAATTAAACTTTCCGGTCCTTATGGATAATCAATTTATTTCTTAATTTTCAGTTCTACATAATTGATTTTGAATATATGTCTTACAAGTTTCCTGCAGGTTCCATGTCAATCAATAAACCCGTTTATTCATTATCATAATTAAAAAAAATTTTAATTCAATAATATTAAGTATGAATGTATGTTAAACTGAACTTTATATAGTGCGGTCAATCTAAAAATAAATATTTTTTTGGACAATAATTGAGCATACGAGTATTTAATATTATATTAAATTCGAGAGTAAATTATATTATACAAGATAAATATTATGTAACTCAGGTTTTCAATCATTTTCTGAAAAATAGTTTTCATTTCACACATTTGAGATAAGATGTACTTGTTTAAAGAGAAATAGCTTTTGGTGTGTTAGGCAAAGCATTTTTCAAATAAAAAAAACTGTCTATTGTTACGGAATTTTCCCATAATACTTATTACTCTAAGACATTTTCTAGCTTCCATAATACTAGTCGGTGTCAATTAAAAATGGTTGTAGATAGAAATCGCTTTGATTGATTGATATGAAGCTTGCAGAAAACTTGTAGAACGAAAAACGTAAAATTGGAATTTATAAGAAAAACCCTTATTTTTCCACTTCTTCCAGACTATTTATTTTGAATTGTGCAATAACGTTTCGGAATCGGACCGATTCCCTCATCAGATTATCTTTGATAAATAAATGAAAAAATCGAAAAAGTTCAGGAGTATGAAACAAACGTTTTTAATATTGTTATGGATGCTCATATTTTTTCTAATAAATGGGACCTGTATCATTTCTTAAGATGGAGACGGAGGTTGTACACCCCGTCATCCTATTAAGTTTAGCTTTTTATCTTAACTATTACAAAACTTTATATTTTGAATAATTAATTAATATTCAATTTCAAAATACTTCTGCATCATACAGGACATATTTTTTCAAACAAAAAAATGAGCATACATAAGAATATCAAGTACGTATGTTTAATACTTCCTAACTTTTTCGATTTTTTTATCTATCCATATTTATAATTGATTTCAGAAAAACAAACATGAAAACTACAGTTGAATTCTGTGAAATGTAAAAGACAATCTGATGAGTAAATCGGTCCGATTCAGAAACGTTATTCTACAATTCTGAATAAATAGTCCAGAAGAAGTCGAAAAACTGAGATTTTTCCTTATAAATTCCAATTGTAGTTTCCCAGACGTTAAATTAAGAATATTTACATCCCGAAGTTCTTTTTAGATAGAAAATGTACATGTTTGAGTAAAAATATGAAAAATTACCATTTTGCGCTAATTTTATTTTCGTTAAAAGAATTTGAACATTTTAATTTTTTTTGATACATCAAAAAAAGATGAGAATGGGCTGCTATTACTATTATGCTGAAAAAAACGACGTCTAATGGAAATCTCCTCTATAGTTTTCAATTGTCTATAGATATGACAAACTCAACTAAAAAAGAATATATTAATATCTTTGTTACAACTCTGACAGAGCCTAAATGTATAAACAAGATTTCAATAATAATTTTGTATGAAATTGTTATTGCGAATAAAAAAAATAATAATTCAAAGAAGACTAGAGAGAAGACCATTTCTTAACCCTTAACTAGGGATATCAAATTTCATTATTTTGTCTAAGTTTGTAAAAAATCCGAAAGAAAAAAGCGTTAATTATTTTTTAAATGGACCCTCAATTCCAAACTTTTTCAAGTGGATTAAAGTTATATAGGATAGCTGAACGGTCTCGTTTGGACCAGCGCTGGTACATATCAGGGTTTACATCCTAGAATAATAGATGATAATAATAGGAAAATTATTTACGAACAGTTATAAGTATATCAGCGGATATGTATACTATATTATCAAATATAAATCATAGATCATTCAAATATAAAATAAAATATTTATATTCTAATTCAAATGAATTGAAATTTAAAAATAATTAATTGAAAATATGTATTAAATATTATAAAATCACAAAAGTTAGAGAAACATTAATCATTTTAAAAATAGAATTTTCTAATTTCTTACCATTACATTTATGCTCTGATAAGGCGCAAAAAAAAAAGAAATTTTAAATTTAAAACATCGGTCACTGTATTTTCCACACATTTGCGCAGAGACCTTTTAAAATTAAAGGTCAAAGCGTTAACGACTGTAATTTGATGATTGTGAATTCTCTTTTGTTAAGGCTCCTTCGGCTTTAAAGAACACATTCTTATCACGTATCTCGTGCTTCGCACTCGAGTTTGTCCAAAATGTGAACTTTTCTACATTATGTTCAACACTATTATATCTAATGTATATTATATTTATTTCTGTACCGCCATAAAAATGATCAACTGCGCAAGAGACCTACTCCCACCACCCTCTGACTACGAAATAATCGTAAGCCTTTCGAGACACTTCTCAGAAGTAGTAAGAACCACATTTATTATAAGAAACATGAAAACTTGCGAAAAGTTTATTGAATTCTTGGATGCGATGGACCAATCAGGCCCTCTGAACAACAGACATCATTATTCATCTCAAGGGAATCCAGTGTACGATTCCAATAACTACAATGAGAAAAATACTTTTAATCGTGGAGAATCGCGTAATAACTTTGGAGGAAATAACGCGTACCAAGGACATGGAAACATGCCACGATATCAAAATCAATATTTTGAGAACGACCATCAGAGGTCAAATCAAGAACATAACAGTTCACCCTAGAAAAACACGAATTACAGGGATCAAAATTATCGTGGCAAACCTTTTCATAGTAATTACCGCAATTACAATGACCGAGAAAACTACGGCAGCCGGCATCAAAATTATAAAAGAGAACAGGTGGAAAATAATCGCCAAGAAAATCAATATCAATACAATAAGGGTTATCATGATGATAAAAATCGCGAATACCAAAATTAGTATCGCGACAACAAAGAATACCGGGGATATGAAAATAGGTATAATAGGAATATCGCCTCTGATGATCGGCCTCGAAAACTCGAACAGTCGAATGGTCAATGGTCTGGTACGCAGAATCCGTCGCATTGAGGAAATCAAAATGGGACAATTCCCAAGTACTCAGATGGCAACGTAGAAAACGGCATATATAAGCGCGAATATAATAGACAGGACCAAATAAATCCAGTTAATGGACCGATAGAAAGAGTTGACAATTATGAAAATGATAGAAGAAATAATACTGGAAATGGAAGTACGAAGAACAACATTATATATAAGACCGTTCGCTGTCTACGCGAAGAGGTTGCAAACTCCGAGACTGCAAGTGGTCCAAATGATTTGGGAAATGCACGAGCCTCGATTTGGTAGAGATAAGTATAATAGAGGCAAATCCGGTGCAAAATAATAAAAAACCTCTCCCACTAGACATGCGGAGTGATCTTCTAGAGAATGAGGCTAACGAATTATTGAAAAATGTAGATAAATGCCCAGTACTACAAATGACAGTACAAAATGTCGGAACTCAGGCGCTAATTGATACTGGCAGCGAGGTGACGTGCGTGTCAGAATCATTTTTTGTAAATAACCAGGAAAACTTTAAACAATGCGAATTACTACCGATAGTAGGTACGTACATTGTACGTGCAACGGGAGCAAAAGCAGTAAAACTGAAACATCAGGTCTATGCGAACTTCAAAATGAGTAATTGGGAAGGAACATATGTTTTCTTAGTAGTACCTAAACTAAACAAAGATTGCATTATAGGGGTCGATCTTTAAAAAAAGAATAGGAAGTAGGATTGATTTTGAAAACAATACTTTGCAATTAAAGGATGATAATAAAAGTATTGAGATAAAATTTTTGGAAGATGATCCAAAATGTATAAGATTAATATTCGATTCCGAAAGCAGTCAAAAGGAAAAATATATAAATTGTCTAGGCAAATACTTCGCAGCAGAAGAATCTATTCCAAATATTAAAAATAAAATTAATAATATTGAAAATTATGATATTAATCAAAATAAGTTCGCATTGGCCGATGATGAAATTAGAGAAAAAGTAGCTCAAAGCACGGTACTAAGCGTTAACGAAAAAGAAATATTTTTCAAACTCATACAGCGATATAAAAACGTTTTTTGAAAATTTCGGGCAGGATTAATGTATACGAACATGAACTACGAATAAATGATAACCGGCCATTCCTTATGAAGACATATCTGGTACCCAAGTATCTAAGGGAAAAAGTAAAAAAGGAATTAGAAACTCTCCTCGAACTAGGAATTATCCGACGATCAAATAGCGGGTATGTAAATCCATTAGTGATTACAACAAAAAAAGATGGATCCATTAGAATTTGCCTCGATGCACGCAAATTAAATGAAATTACGACAAATGACTATGAATGCGCAGAATCAACGGAAGTTCTATTTCAAAGATGTACGGGCAGAAAAGTAATGTCTACGCTTGATTGGATTAGCAGTTTTTTGCAAATACCGCTACATACAAACTCTATGAAATATACGGCTTTCCTCCATGAAGGTAAATTCTATGAATTCTGCGTTACACGATTTGGTTTAAAAACAAGCACAGCCACGCTCGTAAGGGGTCTATATATTGTTTTAAAGGGAATAGGAAATTTTGTAATAACGTTTATAGACGACATGGTATGCACTTCACAAAACAACGCGAAACATATGAACCACCTGGAAATCCTTTTCAAGCGCCTAGAAAATCATAATATCACGGTGAACTTCCAAAAATCTCACTTCTTTCGCCAACAGGTAAAATTCTTGGGCCACATTCTAACTCCTCATGGGATAAAACCTGACCCTCAAAAGGTGAAGTTGATTCATGAATATCCTAAACCGAGAAATGTTAAAGAATTGAGAGGCTTCCTTGGTTCAATCAACTACTATACCAAATTTACAAAGGAACACGCGGAAGAAATAATACGACTCCTGGACTTGCTGAGAGTTGGAAGAAAATGGATCTGGGACCTGGAAAAAGAAAACGCGTTCAAGAAGGTAAAAGGGATTTTCTGCGAATTTGTAATACTCACGTATCCGGATCTTAGTAAACCATTCTATCTGCAAACTGCTGCAAGTGATGCGGCGCTAGGTGCAGTGCTATACCAATTAGCGGAAAATGGAGAACATCTACCAATATCATTCGCCAGCCGAACACTGAACTATATAAGTTTCTGTACAGGAACGTGCGCCTCAATTTTCTTCGCAAAGGAACCTGTACAGGAACCCGTACAGGATCATTCAAAGGTTCCTTTTTTGGTGCAGGTTCCTTCGCAGGATCATGTACAGTTTTCTCCACCAAATTCCTGCACAGGAACCGTCATGATTACCTGTACAGGTTCGTGTGCAGGTTCGTGCACACGAAAATGTGCAGCATCCTCCGAGGTTCCTGTACAAGAATTTTCAGCTGGGTTGAAAGATCTTTACCTGGCTCTTACATTGTTACTAGTGCCTTCAATTCGGTAATATTATTCACAACCGATGCCCTAAATATGGTTTTGTATTCGTCTCTTGCTGATAGCCTATTTCTATATTCTTTTAGCTGTTTCGAGACCTGTTTCTCTTCTTCTCCAAAATTGCTTTCAACTTGACCTTTGGTCAACTGTTTTCGCTTAATGGTTCTATTCGTAAGTAATTTTACGTTCTTCAAATTTCGGCAGTAATGTCGCAGTTCTTTTAATAATATCCTATGACCTGGTAAAATCTTAAGGTTTTTTGGGAATTTCCCGTAAATCCCATAGTAGGCTGTTAATAGTTTTTCGAGATAAATAAGATTCTGTATCTCGGTTTGAGCAAAAGATTCCATCATTTTAATGTGCTCAGTGTCAAGACCTTCCAGGGATGGAAGATTATAAAACTGAGTCATTATCAGTAAATTTTTTAATTACAGTAGAATTGTAGCTGTAATTGCGGTTTCTGCTTCAACCCACCGAACTTCGTTGAGATCCATAATGCTTAACTGAAATATGGGGTGAATAAAATTATAAATTCAATCGAGGAATCAATATAAAAAGAAAGAAGAAATACTCAATGGGAAAGGAATAGCTCCTTTTATTTGTGACATGGGATGTGCATTTCATTGAAAAATATAAAAAATTCAATCGTTTTCAATCCTTGACTGTGTACTTTTTTAAATCTATTACATGAGAAAGGTACACGTACGAAAGGAAAAAATTGAATCCACTACAGTCGTATTCAAAGAAGTTAAATATGGTCGAGTATTTCGTGAAGCACGAGATAAAACGCAATCTCACATAAAAGAGGAAAATAACAAGATTAAACACTCAAAAAAAGATTTGTATGAGTGAACAAAATTTTGGTTGAATTAACCGTACAATATAGTGGTTACATGGACAATAAAATAGTTGTTTAACTCAAGACAATTTTTTTGGTAGTTAAATTGAGTTGATTATACCATATATTTTCGTTGGTCCAAGCAAATATTTTGGTTGATCAAAGTAAAACTTTTGGTTAATCCAATCAAATATTTGGGTCGATCTAAGAGAATATATTTTTTTTTATTATTTCAAATAAGTGTTTTTGTTTTTATAATAAGAGATTTTGGTTGATCGACCAAAACTTGTAGTTCATCTAAACATAAAGGACCCAGCACAATTTACATTGTAAATGGCTTACCATGGAATTGTGTCATCTTGCATGAATTATTTGTTAGTTTATTCAACTATTAAATATCACAAGAAGAGACAATTCCACGACAAGCCATTTGCAATATAAACTTTTAGGCGATCACACGGATTCAGCAATTGTTGGTATTTTTCACATGATCACTTAATCTTTGATTGATTCTGGCAAACGAATTTGTTTTAATAAACCAAAATGTTTTCTGAAATCAAATCAACCTAATGCGGTCAACGAAATAATTTGTTGAATGAAGGAAACATTTTTCTGGGTGAAAGAGTGCATATTCTCTGATAAATTCTTGATTGGCAATTAAGAAATAAATAGGGCTGTTTCACCTGGCTAGTATGCAGGTGCCTCTTCCATGATCCAAATTACGATTGAACATTTTTGTCAAACTTTATAGTTTATCATTAATTGGTTTGAAGTTAAGTAAAGCACTGTAGGCTTTGATTCGATTATCAAAATAACTAAAAAAAATTCAACCGAGATACATTATTAATTGCATGACTTAACTCACTTTCTTATCCTAAAACAGTTTTTGTTTTTATTGCCACTGGACACCAGTTAAATAATTCGAGTCACTCGTTAACACGTTATGTAAATATAATCACGGTTACATTGCACATCCACCTCATGGCCAACGACAACAAGGATGCCAGTGATATCGCGCCGAAACCAAGCACTTGCACTGTGAGCGCGAATTACGATTTAAATCTTAAAATTTGTCCTTGCAATCACGTGCAATTCCGTGCAAGCTTGTGCAATCTTGGGCAATCTTGTGGAATCCCATGAAATCTTTCGCAGTATTTGGCAATCTTGCAATCTTTTGCAATCCCATGCAACCTCCATTTTATACTCAGGTGGGCGCAGGTCCATTTCACCCCTTTTACTGACCCAAAAGTTCGTTGATCCAGGAGTCTGTTGACCCCAAAGTTCATTGACATTAATTGTTCATTTACACTTAAGTTTATCAACCACAAAGTTCGTTGATGCAGGGGTTTGCTGTTTTTTTTAAACCAATGAGTGGTTGTGTCCAGTTGTTCGACTTATCTCACTAATTAATACATTGTTGATACCACCATTTGTACGAGTTTTCTTTTCCTTTCTGATCATTTCCTTAGCGATAAAAAGTGGGTTGAGTGAAAGCGTTCTTCTCTTGGTCCTCTTCTCTCTCTCTCTTAATCTCTCTCTTTCTAAATAAAAACAATTTACAGCCTTTCCTTCTACCTTTTGATAGAGCCGTTTCTGTGTTACGTAGTCTCGTTGTCAATTCCCTTAAGTTTAAATGGTTCACAATTAATTGTGTGTATATATATATATATATATATATATATATGACTGACTTGAAATCATTAGTCTCTGCATTTATATAGATTATACATGCTTTTAGAGTTTAATTGATTACATAAAAAGTTCAGACATAAATGCCCGCACACAAATGTATCATAATTTTTATACCTTTCATGATTATATTTTTCGCTACCAACACCTAGATACTTAAAGAGATCCAAAGGTGGCCGGAGATTACCAAAGCTATCAAAATAAATTATTTTATTGTTAATCTTTTTACACGCAACCCAATGATTCCTTAAATTGTTTTTAACATCAAGGTTAACAATAGCACTTTAATAATTGAGTGACCCTACCTCTGATAATCCATTTCGCATAAAAACACCGCGAAAATGTGTAAATTTTAAAGATTTTGCAAATATAAGTAAATCTGCATCGGTTAGTGCTCGGTGAGGTAGCGTTACTTTAAGTTTTTTTACTTGCACTTACGTCCTGCTCCTTGAGTATATGGTTTTAGATGAAATCCCAAACCTTCTTTATATGGTATCAAATAAAGACCTTTCCCAGCAGCAATGGCTTCCATTGCTTCATTTTGACGTTTGCTTTCTTCAAGCTGTCATTTTGCAGTATTTGAATCATTGATAGCTTTAGATATTCCCGCAGCTCCACCAGCTAGTACTCCAGTAGCACTTAGACCAGCAAAGTTTGGTATAAGAAAGGGTAGAAAACCGTCCAATTTCTTTGGAACTGGTAAAATGCGAGGTTTCTTTACACTTCTTTTTCCATCAGATTTTTTTACAGCTGCACGCGCTCCTCTAAGAGCAGATTTAATAACAGTTTGTCCATCATTACTGGGTATCTTTGATTTTTTAGCTGCTGTAACGATTTTTTTAAAAGTTTGGTAGCACACCTTTTATTTTTATTACCCATACCAAATTTTGATTTAATTTTCATTGTGTTAGTTATCCCCCAAGCACCCGCTATTTTACCTATATCTGACTTTCTAGATAATACACGTTTCCAAGCTTTTTCAGCTAATACTCTATCAGCTACGTTTCTTGACTTAAAGTTTTCTATATTTTGTGAGTAAGCGATATCGTGCACCTTACAAGCAGCGTCAAGAAGATTGATTCCAGGATCACCTCGCGCAAGTCGTTTTGCTAATTTCGTGCCTGGTTCACAATACTGGTATCCAAGAAGATGTAACTCTACTGGGAGTCTGTTGATATTATTCAGCAATCCTGTACCACGTCTTGCCTCTTTCGAGGTTCGCTTACGACGGACTCTAGGTTTGTCACCGTGAACGATCATATCCGTTTGAGAGATACTTTCAGACTAACGAGTAAACCTATACAAACCTGACATTTATAGTTTTTCATTCAGTCATAGTCAAGATGCAGTTTGAAACACAACCTATAAAACTACCCATTGATAACTTCGATTTTCTTGTTCAAAATGGAGAAAAAGAAAAACGGCATGAACATTTATTACCAAACAGTGTACGGGCAATATTTTGTGAACCTTCCAACTGTGGAAAGACAAATGCTTTGTTGGCTCTATTCATACACCCAAATGGATTGAGATTTGAAAAGGTTTACGTTTACTCTAAATCTTTAAATCGACCAACATATAAGTTTTTAGAAAAAGTTCTTCACTCAGTAGGTGGCGTTGAGTACTAACCTTTCAATGGGCATGATGATGTTGTAATACCAAGTGAAGCTAATTCAAATTCAGTGTTTGTATTTGATGATGTAGCTTGTGAAAAGCAAGATAATATAAAAGCATATTTTTCAATGGGGAGGCACAAGGATGTTGACTGTTTCTATCTGAGCCAGACATATGCTCGTATTCCTAAACATCTTATACGTGATAATGTTAATTTGCTTGTACTGTTTAAACAAGATGAGATGAATATGAAGTATATATATAATGATCATGTTATTACTGACATGTCTTTTTCTCAATTTAAACAAATGTGCTTAGCTTGCTGGTATGATGATAAGCATGGATTTGTTGTAATTGATGAGGAGAGAAATCTAAATTAAGGTAGATACTAAAAAGGTTTTGACTGTTTTGTTAATCAGGAAAAACAATATATATGTATGTAATGATGACATAGAAACAGTTACACTTTGATCACTGTGTCACTTACATGCCTTTGTGAAGAAGGCTTTCATATGGAAAAAAGTATTTTGTGTAGAATTGCTAAAGCTAATGAAGCGATTCGACAAAAGCATAGATTACTAAAGTTGAGAATTCATTTTTTCTGATAAAAGATTTGTCAGTTGAGTTGAAAATTTGATCATTTTGTTGATTTTCTAGATTAAAAATTAATTATTTTAACCAAACATGTAAGACCTGTATACATTAATTTTAAAAATAAAAAATCTTAATACTCCTTATAAATGTTCCTAAATATTATTTGATTTTGTTACACATTGATTTTTCTTTGAAAGATTCTTGTAAATAGTTTTTTTGTTCAAATTTTGATATGAAATATCTAAAATCTTAGAAAATATTTCGAAATTTTCTCAAGAATCTTAGGAAACTTATGTTTATATTTATTTTTGCAATTTTACTTCAAGTGTAAAATAATTTTAATGGGAAATTAATTGTAAATAATTGGAAACTAGTTTAACAAAATTTATTCTATAAAGAAATATAAGGACAAAACAATTTTAAAGGTAATTCTTTGAAGTATTTTATTAACTAGTGAACATATTTTTAGAATATTTTTCCTCGCTTCTGCCCTACGGTCAAACATGGTACAAAAAACTGTCGTGAAATTTCAAATAAATACTGTACTCTGTAAACATTAATTTTAAAAATAAAAATTGTTTTTTTTTAATATAAATCAATGGATCTATACCATTTATATTTATTCAGTGAAAAACGTAAGTTATAAATTATTTAACAAATTTGCTTCTTAAGAAGCTTCAATTCTGAAAAACAACAATAGTTTTACGGCAACGTCAAATCTACGAGACTCATAATGATCACAGTAATATCCAATTGAAATGTAGAATAGAACGTGTTTGTCTGTATTTGTGATAGTGAAAAAGTTATGGTCAGTAAAATTTTTGCAAGTATAAAGGTATCAGAATGATACGCGGATAAGTGGGTCTACAAAAATTTTTTCAAGATTTTTCAAGACTTTTTTTAATCTCCAAAAAATTAAAATTTTTTAAATAATAGATTTTTGTAATCACAGTTCTATTTGTTAATAACGCAAATTCCGATAATTTAATCAATTTGTTCTTCCTGCAAGCATTACTTCTGGTAAGTAGATAAACCATTAATTTAATTGAATTTAGAAAATTATATGACAACGAAATAATGTACTAATGAGTTTCGATTTTTAAATGCATAAGTACTACGCTTATAGTTTTATTGGTGCATTTAAATATATTGAAAAATATTTTAATTGTCATTCACGTGAGGAGGAAAAATAAAATTTCTTTCAAATTTCACGTTTATCCGTCAGATTTGTATTGTCAAATAGAATTTAAAATACCTCTTCAACTTTTTTATTAATTTTAAAACGATGTGTTTCTTAAGGCGAGTCTCTAGTCAAATTACCCATGGTTTGTTGTGAAAATTCATGAAGGTAACTTTCTACATAAAAGAAAATTTTTTTATTTCTACACTTCCACTAATTTGTGTTAGCTTATTCTGTTGACCATATACAAAGGATGCATCACCCGAGTTTTGAGCTATTTCAATGTAAATGTACTTAAGCTATACGGAATAATGTTCTCTTTTACCAGCAAAATGGAAGGTTATTAAAATTGATCCTCGCGCATCCCAAATTGAGATGGAATTTTGAAGTTTTATGCGAATATTCTAGAAGACATATTCAGAAAAACTGTTGATCCGATTTTCAATAAAATATTTTTCTTACTTTATACCTCACTTACAAAATTTTTTTTCATTATTTGGCTTGAAAATGACTGTTTTTTCATAGAAAAACTATTTCAAACCTATTTTAAAAATTGAAAAACGAAAATCGAAACTTTCAAAATGAGTTTGAAAAATAGACAAAAGTTTAGCAAGGACTGAATGTTTGTTTTTATACAAAGAATATATAAGTGCAATGTTTCAGAGTTCCAAAACCAAAGAAATTAGAAATTTCACTAGAGACCCGCCTTAAATTCATAATAAAAGTCACTGATGACTTGTGATAAATGATTTTCTATAAATATACTCATATCATCTTATCCTTTGAAATTGTTATGGATATAGGTTATTCAGAAAATATTAATTCGGTTCGAAATTGAGATGAAATTTAGCTTCAATGATTATTATTTTTTTTATTATTTTCTAATGTAATTGAATAAATAGATTTTCAACAATTTTTCTATCAACTACAACACACGCTACTTTATATCAAGGTTCTATGGCAATCACGTGTACACAAACAAAAGGTGGTAGACCACGAAAAAGTAAAGCAAAAAATGTTTACCGTGGTCGAGTCAGAAATCGAAAACCTATTGAAAATGCCCCTATCAAAACGAAGCAAAGAAGAGCTGAAGAAGTTGCATCTTATGCCAATTATGACGTTTCTCTGTTAGAGTGGGCTTTAAAAATTGCAAAGAAAAAACAAGTTGCTGACGACAAAATAGTCAAACGCTCTAAATGTATTGAATCAAATGATCAATTGAAAAGACACGATAATGATTCAGCGCTGGCGTTAATTCTAGAATATAATTTCACCAAATATGCATATAAAGGTTTAGTGGCAGATGCAAGATCGAGAGGGTGTTCTATATATCCATGTTATAATAACATTGAAAAATCCAAACAAGAATGTCGCTTTGAAAAGATATTACACACAGAGAATGAAATTTCTGTTCCATTGCAAAATATGCTTGACAAAATCGCTGAACGTCTATGTAATGCAGTAGCAAATGACTGGAAAGAAGAAAGTCTTCGGGACATTGAACTGAGTGTGAGTTTGGGTTTTGACAGCTCATCAGGTCATTTAGATCCTCATCAAAAATTTGAAGAATCAGAAACACCCATTACAGATAAAATATCAAGCGCTCAACAAAACCTTTTTGTGACATCTATGAACATAATTCAACTTGAAAGTTGCTGTAATGAAAATTCGGAGAAATTTATTTGGACCAATCCAACACCTCAAAGCATTCGATTTACTCGGTCACTGCGATTGTCATTTGAAAAGGAAACTGAAGAAACAATAAAAAAAGAACATGAAAGATTGAAAGTCGAGATGAAAAATCTCAAAAGGTATCGATTCAAGATGGTTAATAATACTTCTGTTAGAGTGAAATATATTGTAACCAAAACTTTATTTGATGGAAAATGCGTAAATACGCTTACTGGTAATAAAGCAACAAGTAGATGTTCAATGTGTTTACGAACATCACATCAATTTAGTAATTTGGACGATGATTTTGAACCAATTGAATCATCGTTATTTTTTGGATTGAGTTTATTGCATGCAGAAATTAAAGTTTTCGAACATTTATTACACCTTTCATATCGGTTAGATCTTAAAGTACGGGATATTCGTAAAAATATGATTCGTGAGTTATAAACCTAATCAAAATTCCTTAGACTTGTTATTGTAATAGTAAATGAACTTATGTTATTTTTCAGAAATCTTTAATCAGCGAAAAATAAAAATTCAAGAAAAAGTTTATGAAAAGTTTCTGTAAATTTAACTATTTTGTATAAAATGTATATTTTTTTAAAACTGAAAAATCAAATAATTGGTTAAAAATTCATAAGTTTGGTTGAAAATTACTTTTTTGATATTAAAATTTAACCATCCATTTTTTGTTTAAAAATTTATCTTTTTTAGTAGAAAATTAATGTATTTTGTTGCAGATTGGTCTTTTTTGGTTTAATTAAACTGTTTTTGATTAAAAATTATTTTTTTTTTGTAAAATATCAACTATTACATTTTTCATTGACAATTCATTTTTTAGTTGCAAATTTTTATCTTTTTTGCAGAAAATTGGTCTTTCTGCTTTAATTTAAGTGTTTTTTATTAAAAATTATTATTTTTATACTTGATATATCAACTGTTATTATTTTCTATGACAATTCATATTTTGGTTGAAAATTGAACTGCTTGGTTGAAAAATAAACCTTGTTGTTAAAAATAAATTTTTCAACTGAAAATTTATATTTAATGTTTAAAATTCATGTATTTTGTTGAAAATTTGTTTGTTTTTTGTATTTTTTTACTATTAAGTTCATTTTTCATTGACAAATGATTTTTTAGTTGAAAATGTATCTCTTTGATTGAATATTACTGTTTTGAAATTAAAATTTAGCTTTTTATTTTTTGGGTTTTTGATTAAAAATAAAAAAATTTCAGTTTTCAATTTCATTTGAAAATAATTTTTTTTGTTGGTTGAAAATTCAACTACTTGGTTGAAAGTTAAACTCTTTTGTTAAAAATTAATTTTTTTGGTTGTAGATTCATAATTTTAATTTAAAATTCATGTCTTTGGTTGAAAATTTCTTTTTTGAAATTAAAATTTAACTATTCATTTTTTTGATTGAAGAAAAATTTAGTAGAACATTCATGCATTTTGTTGAAAATTGATATTTTTTGTTACATTCAACTGTTTTTTATAAAAAAATTATTTAAATATAGTTGTAATATCAAATATTACATTTTTCTTGAAAATTCATCTTTCTGGAGGAGAATTCAACTGTTTTGTCGAAAACTCGTCTCTTTGATTGAAAATTTAACCGTTTTGAAGAAAATTCTTTCTTTTTTTTTTTGGTTTAAAAATTCAGAATTTTTGTTGATAATTCGTTTAAATTATTTTGTACAAAACTGATATTTTTGGCTCGGAAATTCAAGAATTCAGTAGAAAATTCAACTATTTGTTCGAAAGCTGTACAACTTTCATAAAAATTACTTTTTTAGTTAACAATTCATCATTTAAGTTGAGAATTAATTTCTTTGGTTAAAAATGAAACTATTTTGTCGAAAATTCGTTTTCTTTTGTGATTGAAAATTAATTGTTTTTAACTGAAGATTTAACTATTTCATTCTTGGTTGAAAATTGATCGTTATTGTTTGAAAATTCAACAATTTAGTTGAAAATTAATGTATTTTGTTTAAAAGTTAGTCTCTGCTTAGTAGAAAATTATTCTAATTGATTTAAAATTTAACTGCTTGGTTGAAAGTGGAACGGCTTTGTTAAAAATTCATTTTATTAGTTGAAGATTCATCATTTTAATTTATACTTCATCTTAAAAATGTAACTATTTTGTCGAAAATTCTTTTTTTTTTGTTGAAAATTGTTTTGTTTTTTTCTGAAAATTCAACTTTTTTGTTAAAAATGATTTTTTTCAAACTGAAAATTCCTCTATTTGGTCGAAAATTACTTTTTTGAAATTAAAATTTAACTATTCATTTTTTGATTGAAAATTGATATTTTTTCGTAGAAAATTCATTCATTTCGTTGAAAATTTGCTATTTTTTTGTTTAATTCAACTTTTTGTTATTAAAAATGATTTTTTTTTAAGTTGAAGTATCAACTATTACATTTTTCTTTGACAATTCATCTTTTTGGTTGAAAATTCAATTAGTTAGTTAAAAATTCATATATTTTGTTGAAATTTGGTCTTTTTTGGTTTAATTTGATTGTTCTAAATTAAAAATTAAATTCGTTTTAAGTTGAAACATCAACTATTAAGTACATTTTTTGCTAAAAATTCATCTTTTTTAGTTGTAAATTCATCAATTTTGGTTGAAAATTACTTTTTTGAAATTAAAATTTAACTATTCATTTTTTGTTCGAAAATTTATTCTTTTTAGTAGAAAATTCATGTATTTTGTTGAAAATTTCTCTTTTTTGGTTTAATTTAACTGTTTTCGATTAAAAATTAAAATCTCTTTAAATTGAAATATCAACTATTAGGTAAATTTTGCGCTAACAGTTCATTTTTTTAGTTCAAAATTCATCTCTTTAATTGAAAATTACTTTTTTGAAATTAAAATTTAATTATTCATTTTTTGGCTGAAAATTTAACTTTTGTAGTAGAAAATTCATGTATTTTATTGACAATTGATATTTTTGTTTTATTTAATTCAAATGTTTTTGATTAAAAATCCATTTTTATAACTGAAAATTTATATTTTTCAGTTTAAACTTCATGTATTTTGTTGAAAATTTGTGTTTTTTTGGGTCTAATTCAACTGTTTTCTATTAAAAATGAAAATCATTTTTATATGCAATATCTACTATTAAGTACGTTTTTCGTTGACAATTCATTTTTTAGTTTAAAAATTTATTTCTTCGGTTGAACATTACTTTTTTTAACTTAAAATTTAACTATTTATTTTCTGTGGTTTTGATTAAAAATAAAAAAATAAATTCAGTTCTAATATCAACTATTACATTTTTCTTTGAAAATTAATTTTTTGTTGTTAAAAATTCAACTATTTTGTTGAAAATTCGTCTATTACACTTGAAAGTTGAAATATTTGGTTAAAGTTTCAGTCTTCATGGTTGACCATTCATTTCCCTGCTTGAAAATTTAAGTATTTTTTTTTAAATTATTCTTTTTTTTTGTTGTTAAAAATTCATTTCTTTGGTTAAAGATGTAATTATTTTGTCGAAATTCATCTTTTCTAGTAGAAAATTAATCTTCTTGGTGAAAATTCATTTGTTTGGTTAAAAATTTAATTATTTTGTTGAAAATTCTTTTTTTTGTGAAAAACTAATTTTTTAAACTGAAAATCTAATTACTCCACATTTGGTTGAAAATTGATCATAATTAGTTGAAAATCCATCGTTTTAGTTGAAATTTCATAATATGTGGTAGATAATTAGTCTGTTGGTTGAAAATTCATCCTTCTCGTTCGAAATTAATTTTTTTTTTTTTTTAATTTAACTATTTTTTTGAAAATTTGTTTTTTATAGTTAAAAAAATAGTTTAATTTAAATTCCATCAATTTTCGTCAGAACATTCATCGTTCTTAGTTAAAAATTAATGAATTTCGTTGAAAATGGAACTATTTTGTTGAAAATTCGTTGAAAATTTGGATGAATATGCATTTATTTTTTGAAAATTCGTCTTTTTTGGTAGAAAATTAATCGTTATGGTAGAAAATTCACCCTTTTGGTCGAAAATTTATCTATTTTGTTGAAAATTGGTTTTTATTAAAGATTTATCATACTTAGTAGAAAATTCAACGTTTTAGTTGAAAATTCATCTTTCTGGTTAAAAATTCATTTTTTTGTGTTACAAATTTTACTATTTTGTTGAAAATTGTTTTTTTATAGTTAAAAAATAGTTTGATTTAAATTCCATTAATTTTGGTTTAAATATTCATCGTTCTTAGTTAAAAATTCATGTATTTCGTTGAAAATTATTCTATTTTGTTGAAAATTCTTTTTTAATCAGTTGCAAATTATTTTATTCAACTAATAATGTAACTATTCTAGTTTTTGTTCAAATTAATTTTTTTATTTTTTTGAAAATGCATTTATTTTCTTGAAAATTCGTCTTTTTTGGTAGAAAATTTATCTTTATGGTAGAAAATTCACCCTTTTGGTCGAAAATTGATCTATTTTGTTGAAAGTCTGTTTTTATTATTGATCATTATAGTTGAAAATTCATTTCTTTGATTAAAAATTGAATTATTTTGTTGAAAATTCATGTATTTTGTGAAAAATTCATCATTTTGATAGGAATAAAATATTATTGGTTTAAATTGATCTCGTTGGTGAAAATTTTATCTTGTCGGTAAACAATTCACTGCTTAGTTAAAAAATCTAACTATTATATTAAAAATTCGTCTTTTTTAATTTGAAAAATTATTCCTTCAGTTTCTTGATAAAAATTTATCTTTTTGGTCAAAAATTGAATTTATATGGTTAAAAATTCAATTATTTTCTTAAAAATTCGTTTTTGGTAGAAAGTTGATTTTTTGGTCGAAAATAGGAAATTAATCTTCTTGGTTGAATACTAATTTTTATAACCATATATAGTAAAATAACCAAAAATAATAATAATTCCCAATAACTCTCAAGTAATGAAAATAGAAAAATAATTTAAAACATGATATTACAAGTTGCAACAAGTTTTATTAATTTTATTATGACTTTTAAATTAACAATTATAAAATCAAGATTATTTTGCAGTGGGTAAATGTGAAAAGCACTTACATGCGCAACATTGTCCGGAAAAGGACAATAACCTCTTGATAGGCGGAAGTCCTCGAAAGGAAAACACGACCATTTCGTGAGATTGCGTGACTCACGAAATTCCAAGTTTTGTTACAGATAATTTAGTGACTAATTGACAAAACAATTTCTCCCGAGATTCGTTACATCTTTGCGAACACTCGCGAACGAGACTTGTCGTCTGCTATTAAGTGACAGATAACAGCTGTTTTGTCAATTCTACACTGCGCCTGCGCGAGATGCAAATATTTTAAGCGGGAAATTTGAATTCTGTGTCACTTTTAGACTGATGCGATGCATCAAATTATTTGTTTTTAAAATAAAAAATTGCTGTAGCCCGCTTTCGAGTTTTTATAAACACTAAGAGAGAAAATAGGATGATTTTTTACAATAATGGGGGACTAAAAACTTTGAAATTAAATTAATGCAGATACTATATTGAATTCAATATGAAACGCTTTAAATTCCTGAGATTTTAATAAGAAATATATTGAATTTTCAACAAAAGGGTTCAACTTTTAACCAAATAGTTAAATTTTTATGCCTAAAAGACCATTTTTTTCGAAGAGGGGTGAATTTTAGACAAAATAGTTAAATTGTTGACTAAAAAAAAAAATTTTCAATACAGAATGTATGAAAATTATTGAATAATTAACATATTATATTATTATGGTTTTTTTATTTATTAATTTTAATTTTTTATTATTCATTATTGAATAATTAACATATTATATTATTATGGTTTTTTAATTTATTAATTTTATTTTTTTTCAATTTCAATTATTGTTTGGTTAAAAATTTATTATTCATTATTATATATTATTATATTTATCTTATTGAAAATTATTTCATTTCTTGGGTTAAAAATTTAAGTATTTTGTTGAAAATTCGTCTTTTCCAGTAGAAAAATTAATCTTCTTGTTTACCATATTATATACAATATTATATATTATCTTTTTTAGTTGAAAATTTATTATTATTATTATATATATTAATTACGAAAATGAACATTTTAAAAATCAACTTTGAATTATGTTAATGTCAGTTTCAAGATATTAGTGGTGAAAATAAGCCATCCAAATTTCATAAAAAAAAAGTCTTTTTTCTAAAAATGTCGAATAAAATCTTACACGCGTCAGTGGTTGTGCGTTGAATGTCTCCGCATTCTAGTCTCATGAGTGAAGCGTTCTTCGTGGTGGTGGTGGGGGTAGACCCAGGATCGAATGGGGGCCTCCCTTGATCAGGGGAGCTTTAGGGGTTCCACGTTAGAGTCTCCTCCTCTGAATCGAAGAAACGTTCTCTTATAAGATCCAGTGAACTAGTTGTTGGCGACTACGGGGGTTTTCTTTGGTCGTCCGCGGCGTCGAATTGCTCGTGCAGGCTCGAACAAGTCCTGTTCTTTAGATGTTTGATAAGGAATCAAATCTTTAGTGGGTAAGTTGCCAAAGATGTTTTAGAGTTTATTTGTACAACTCGGTAAGATGTGTCGGATACTTTACTTAGTTTCAGGTATGGACTGTCCTTTTTCGGTGCTAGTTTCTCAGAGACTTCTTTGGCTGCTTTGCTGATCACGTGACTGACTACCAAAACAAGATCGCCTTCTTGATAGACGGGAGCTGGTTGTCTGCGTACTTTTTCATTCGGGCCTGCTCTGCTTCGTATACTGCACGGACATCCTTCATGACCTCTGCAATCCTTGACAGATAAGGTGTGAGTTCAGAGACCAATTTGTGTGATCGCGTCGAGCCAATATGGCCAATTGGGTCATCAAATATTGGTTTTTGCGTTCTTCTGGGTTTGCCTCTGGATGGTACACGGGTAATGATTTCTGACCAAATCCCAAGGAGAAAGATACGTGCTGCATAATAGCTCCAACGGACTGTGTTCCATTATCAGAGATTGCACGTCTCGGTGTTCCGTAACGCAAGATCACTTCGTCAATGAGAATCTGTGCACATGCATCTGCAGTGGCGCTTACGAGTGCGAAAATCTCAACACACTTAGATGCAATCTCCTCTACGATGTATACCCATTGATAGCCTTCCCTTGTCACTAGCAGGGGCCCCACTTGATCCAAGGCTAGTGTTTCGAATCTTCGTTACGCTGCTGGTGTCCTAAGTAATTCTGCTGGTTTTAGGTTTGTCGGTTTGTACCTGGAATAGTCGAGGTACTTCTAGATGAAGTTGATGTACCAATAAAATCGATTTAATATCCTCTTCAAGGTGCGTTCAATTCCGTAGTGTCTGCTGTAGGTGCTTCGTGGTACTCGTGTATAATACACTCCCTAGCGCACTTTGGTATCACCCATTGAGCATTCTTGGGATCTTCTTCCGCAACGAACCTGTAGAGTAATCCGTCGGACATAATGTAACCGCTAGTTACTCAGATCATCGCGTAGGCTTTGAATCGAACGAGTTGGCCCACTGAGCCAAACGTCCTGTAGGTGTCTTTAAAGTCATCAATCAAAGAAGTGCCTGGTGATCGGTGCTCACTGTGACGTAAGCGTCCTCCATGTATCCACGGAATTTGTCGACATACAAGACGACTGCAAGCGCTTCCCTCACGGTAGTATTGTAGTTTCGCTCAGCTGCGGGGAGTAGTCGGCTGGCATATTCCACGGTTCTCTCGTCCTCCCCCCCCCCCTGCAGAAAAGCTGCTTCGAGTGCGTAGCTACTTGCGTCGGTGCGAAGCATGTATGGAAGTTTTGTCGTCAGCCTGTCTCAGGATCGTTGCGGTGGTCATGACCACTTCTAATTGTTCTATGTTATAATGTGATCTAAATATTGGACTTCTCATTTTACGAACGTGCACTTAGCCTTGTTTAAATGTAGTTTAAATAAATGAAACCGATCGAATACTGTTTGCAGATCGCGTAAATGACTATCGAAGTCCTCTGATATCACTATAAGGTCATCAATGTACGCTAGGACTACAACATTTTTAAGGCCATTTCGGAAATGGTCAATTAACCTGTGGAAAGTTGCTCCAAAGTTTCGCAGACCAAAAGGCATTTGCTTGAATCTAAATATGCCGAAGGTCGTGACAATGGCCGTCTTGTCACGATCGCACTCTCTTACTGCATCTTGCCGATACCCCATTCGTAAGTCAATCGTTGTCATAAACAGTGCTCTCTTAACGAGGTGTAGAAGTTCGTCTATTCTCGACATGGGATAAGAGTCACGTTTTGTTATGGCATTCAGCCGTCTGTAATCCACGTATACTCTAACGGCTCCGTTTTTCTTCGGGGCCAATATTACTGGAGCTGCACATGGCGCGTCACATTCCTCGGCACCATGCAGCTCGACCGTCTGATCTAATTCGATGCGCAATAGTTCGTTCTTTCGTGAAGAATATTGGTACGGTGGTTGTGATACCGATGGGTGATCTCGCGTGTCGATGTGATGCTCTGCGTAAGGCGAAGGCCCTCCCCCTATCTTAAAGATATCCTTGTTATAATTTCGAGAAGGTTATCAAGTTTATCTTTTTGATCATCATCGAGGGAATTACCTTCATCCTCGCGCAGGGTGCCGAACGCGTTGATATCCATCGTGTCCGCGCGTACGCCTTCGGTTTCGAATTCGAGTTAGCGGGATTCTAGCTCATCTACAAAGCGCCACTTCTCTTCCAGTACATTAAGTACAATTTCCGCGCGTTTGATAAAATCTACTCCTAGTAGCGTTGCAGTATTTTGCGCTTCCAGTAAAACTACGAAAGTAGTCGGTCCCACTCTTTTTTCGATATATACATCGACAACTGTTGTTAACAGGTTCTGCCAGCCTTGAAACCCGTCTGCTACTTTAACATTAGCTATTCGAGTGTTGAATGTACTGTTTTCGCGTAGCAGAATTGGGTATAACTGGTAGCCCGCTACACTATGTTTCGCTCCGGTGTCTAAAACACCTGTTCCATGGTGACCTAAAATGTCCAGGTGCATGAGCGGTCATAATACAGATTCCTTAGAACATTTGATTTGCACCATCTAACATAATAATGCGTATATTTTCTGAAATAAAGTTTCTTGTCTCAATCTCTCTAGTAGCTTAATAGGAAAAGCACCTGGCAGGAAATCAGAATTTCTGTGGTTCGAATCCCAGTCAAGTGAAAGGCGAATATATTTTTTTCAGAAAAAAAATAATTAAAAATGATTTTTCATTCATAACTCCATCTAGTCTGAAAAAGACATTAAAAATTTTCTGTAATTCTCTAATGATAATACAGATTCCTTCAAAAATTTGATTTATACCATCTAGCATAATGCGTATATTTTCTGAAATAAAGTTTCTTGACTCGATCTCTCTAGTAGCTTGATAAGAAAATCGCCGGACAGGAAATGAGAAATTTTGTGGTTCAAATCCGAGCGAATTGAAAGGCGAAGATCTTTTTTTCAGAAGAAAATTAATCAAAAATGATTTTTAATTCATAACTCTATCTAGTCTGAAAAAGACGTTAAAATTTTCTGTAATTCTCTAATGATAATACAGATTTCTTAAAAAATTTGATTTGTACCACTCAGCAAATCAATGCGTATATTTTATGAAATAAAGTTTCTTCTCTCGATCCCTCTAGTAGCTTAGTGGGGAAAGCACCTGACCGGAAATAAGAAATTCTGTGGTTCGAATCCCAGCCAAGTGAAAGGCAAAGATCTTTTTTTCAGAAAAAAATTAAATAAAAATAATTTTTTTATTCATAATTCCATCTAGTCTGAAAAACTCTTTGAAAATTTTCTGTTATTCTCTAATGATTACGCAGATTCCTTTAAATATTATAATTTGTACCAACAAAAATTTTTATTTTTTATTTCTAAATCGAATTTTTGTTAAACTGTTTCATAATTGAGACATGTTTTATGGTATGTACTTTACCTTATTCTTTTCCAAATTTTCCCAATATTCAGTTAAATCAATTTTCTCGATTTCACTCATTTCTGAATCAACATTGTTCTCTCAAAACAGGGCAGCAGCTAATGAATCCGTTTTACTCGACAGTTGAAAAAAACCCGCGAATGTTCTCTATAATTCACACACATTTTTTCAGCTGTTGTCTGGTCGAAACGTCGATTTACCTCGGAGGCAAAAACGTTTCAGTCATTTCGACAGGGTCCACTCGCATCAAAGATCGATTTATTTTTTCCGAGTCGGTGATTGCGTTGTCCATTTTGGTGCTATAGTCAAAGCGAAACCTGCACATCGTTACTGACCAGAATGGTAAATATTTCATGATATGAGTGGGAAAGAGAAAGAGGGTTGATGACCAGTGATAAAGGGTGGTGGGGGTTGGGGGGTGAGGGGTAGGGAAAAGAGAGGATGATAGAAGGGTGCTTTCGACGAGAGAGACAGAGTGATGAGGAGGGCAGGGGGGGGGGGGGGGGGTGAACACATGGCCGGGTCACCGCCGTCTCTCCTGCCGGAATCCCGGAATTTATGTTCGCCAGTGAATCATGTCAAAATTTGATTTGTCGATGGCTTTTATAGAGGCAAGTTATTGCGGACGTTATGTACAAATTCGCGTCGTACGCCGATGGCGCGATTTCCGCATTAAAAATAACAAACAAAAAAATAACTGAAGCATCGCGCACGATAAAGCTTAATCCGAGTAAATTTCCCTATCTGTCCCACTTCCAGGAAATATTTTAATTAACTAAAAAAAATATGCAGTTTTGGGAATATTTTTTTGATTGTAGAGTTTTCAAGAGATTTTATGGGATTTATTGAATTTTCAATTATTTCAAGTAATTCTCAAGTATTTGATCGGGTTTTAAGAGATTCCAAAATATTTTCATAGATTTCAAGAAATTTCGAAGCATTTTAGGGAAATTTTGAAGAATTTATAGATTTTCCCAAATTTCCTGAAATTTTAAGGGACTTCAAAGGGTTATAAGAGTTTTCAAAGAATATTGTATGATTCCCAAAGATTTGAAGGCATTTCTAGAGAAATTTGGAAAATAAATTAAATGAAATTAAATTTCGAGGGATTTCTATTGATTCCAAATATTGCCAAGTATGTAAAAGATTTCTAGGACTTTTAGAGAACTTTAAGAATTAAGTTGAATTTAATTTATGTTCAAGGAATTTTAAATGATTTGTACTAATTTAAATTTATTTTTACGATTTTCAAAGGAAATATTTAATTAAATTTCAAGAGTGCGCAAGAATATTAAGACATTGCAAAATTCCACAGAATTTTCTAGAATTTCTAAAGATTTCAAGGGATTTCGAGAGAATTTTGGAAAATTATTAAAATTAAATTAGATTTGAAGGGCTTATTAGCAATAAAAAATATTTTAAGGGCTTTTAAGGTATTTTAAGGAATTCTTCATGGATTTCCAGGGATACCAACGATTTTTAGGAAATCCAATTTCCAATGGATTTTAAGAGATTTTAACCATTTTAAGCGCTTATAAAGAATTTTTTAGGATTCTCAAAGATTTCAAGGAATTTCGAGAGAATTTTAAAAAATAATTGAAATTAAATTGGATTTGAAGGGATCCTTAGCGATTAAAAATATTTTGAGGGCTTTCAAGGTATTTTAAGGAATTCTTCATGAATTTCAAGGAATCCCATAGATTTTTAGGAAATCCAATTTCCAATGGATTTTAAGAAATTTAAAAAATGTTAATCGATTATGAAGAATTTTGTAGGATTTTCAAAGATTTCAAGGGATTTCAAGAGAATTTTGAAAAAGAATTGAAATTAAATTAGATTTGAAGGGATCCTTAGCGAATATAAGTATTTTAAGGGCTTTTAAGATATTTTAAGGAACAGCGGGTCAAAATACATGGGAATATATGTTTCGCATCTGTAGAACAGAAAAGTGTTTTTTTTTTGTGTGCCGGTGTTATTAACTCACCCTATGTGAAAAGTAGACAATTGGTTGTAAACTTCAGAAAAAACCGCAACTTTCTAGCATTATTAAAATTAAATATTATTATTAATAACAATAAATTGTTCGAACAAATAATCTTGTCAACTTTAATTAATTATTCAACTCACTCCAAGTGAAAAGTGAACAAAATATTGACAATTTGAGAAAAACTGCAATTTTCTGGCATTATTTTAAGAGAATGTTATTACCAAAAATAATAAATGCTTCAGACAATAATGTGGATTAGGATTAATGAAATTGCTAAAAACAATAAGAAATTATATAAACAATTTATTCAAACATCTAATTATCAGTATCATAATGTAAATTCTTAACAAAAAATGTAATATTTGATATGAGAATCAGAATATTTCAATTGAAAAAGATTTGATATTAAATCATAAAAAATTGAATTCATCCAAAAAAGCAGAATTTTTGACTAAGTAGTTGAGTCCTCGACCAAAACTGATTTTTTTCAACCAAACAGTTACATTTTTAACTAAAAAAGATTAAATTTCGACTGAAGGAACAGAGTTTGCGAACATGTTTCAAGCTGAGTCGACTTATTCCTAAAATTGGCAAAAATCTTTCGCTTTTAAGAAAAATTATTCTCAAATCTTCGAAATTTCCTTCAGAATTTCAATAAATCTTTTGAAATTTTTTGTAATATTTTGAAATCTGCTTTAAAAATTAATCTTTTTAAAATGTAACTTGATTTTTAAAATTTCCATGAATTTTCAGAAAAGTTGTCTATTTTCTTGAAAACTTTCAAATTTCTTGAAAAGTTTCAAATTTCTTATTCGACATATTTGAAAAATTACATGTTGTTTCAAATTTTTTAAAATCCTTTCGAGTTTTAAATTATTTTTGTATCTTTCTGAAACTTCTCAATATCTTTTAATCTTACTTGAATTTTCTCGAAAATTTTATAATTTTGCTTTTCAATCTTGTGCATTCTTTTTAGAAATTTTAGGAAATTATTTAAAATCTTTTGAAATCTTTTTCAATATTTTTGTTTCATTTATTTTCAGGAAAAACAATCATTTTAATTTTTCTTAGGAACCTGAAAAAATGTAATTCTCTTAAAATCTTTCAGAATGTTCGAAAAAATTCTTTTTCGTTATATTCAAAAATGTGCATTTTTTAAAATTTTTCGAAATTTTTTTCAGTTTAAAATTATTTTTCTATCTTTTAAAAACTTATAAGTATCTCTTAAAATTACTGTTATTTTTTTTAAGATTTTCAATGTTGCAAAATTATATCATTTTGTTAAGGAAATCATTTTCAATGTTTTGAAATCTTTTTGAAATCTATCTTGAAATCCGGTTTTCAAAATAAAAAGTCATTTGCAATTTTTCCAGGAATCTTAAGAAATTTCATTTGATTTTTGTGAAACTGTTCAAAATTCTTAAAAGGCATTTTTTTTAATATTTCAAAAAAACCTATATGTTGTTTTAAATTTTATGAAATATTTTCAAAATTCAAATGATTGCCGAATTCTTTCAAAACTTCTAAATGTCTTTCGAGATAATTCAGTTTTCTAAAAAGATTTTAAATCATAATGAATCAAAAAAGTTGCCCTAAAATCTTCCAGATTCGTTCTGAGATGTTTTTAAATCTTGAAAACTTGAACTTAATTTTTTTTTAATAAAACCAAAATAGTTTTCCTATAAATTTTATTGTCGGCAGCGACATTTTTTTACAATTTGTTAAGACATTCTATGTTTTGGTCCATAATTTAATTTCCATAATCTCTTTAAGAGTGCGCAAAAATTCACAAATTATAGTGTAGTAGCAAAATGTGAAAAACAGAATCTTATTATTTCGGAATATAAAAAAATCATTTAGAATTGAAATTCTCTCTTTTGTCAATAATGTTTAGAAAATTTTGGAAATAAATTTGATGAAATAACATGAAATAAAAGTACTTATTTGGAAGTCTGAATTTAGAAAAAATTGATGGAGCAGATGATTCGTAATCTTTATCAATAGATAAACAAACTAAAAACAGCCACTACAAGTCAGATTTACCAAGTGTCGTATGAAATCAGGTTTTCGACCATAATGTTTGCGAGATATCGTTACATTATTTGTTCAAGATGGGCTACGTGTACAACCTATTCCAATTAAAAGGTTTTTCATAGTTTTTTTTTGTTATCTCTACCGAAGCTTCAATTTAAAAGTTTGAATTAGATAATGTTTGACGCCATACCGATGTATGTACATCGAAAATGAAGATCGCCACTGGGACTCTATTCTTCATTTTAGCCGTTTTTCTTCATTCTATTGGTAAATATATACTGAATTTTCAACCAATAAGAATAATTTTCTTTCGAAAATATAAATTTTCAACCAAATAATGCAATTTTCAATTACAACAGTTTAATTTTCAATTAAAAATATCAGTTTTCAAACAAAACTGGAATCGATAAATTTTTGATTAAAAATATTGATTCGCAACCAAAGAAACCCGACTTTTTAACAAAATTGTTAAATTCGCCACCAAAGAGATGAATTTTCAATATAAAAAAATCAATAAAAGAGTTCAACATTCAACCCAAAAGATGATCTTTCAGATTAGAAAATTAATGTTATAAAAATGGAATAGTTAACTTTTTCAACTAAAGGGATGAAGCTGCAACCAAAGATATAAATATTTAACAAAGTAGTTAAACTTTCAACCAAGTAGTCGAATTATTGAGCTGTGCGTTGCAAATTGTCATCTGCTACTATAGGAATCGTAATTCCTTAATTTGTCACTTGAGGCGCTCTCATCTGGGAAGAAATAAACATCCGAGGACAGGCGATCGCGGTTTTGGGCTGTTTCCCACCACATCCGACACAGGCGTGCGGTCTCCTTGTAGTACTTCGTGATAGTAACGATGGTAAACGATCTTGAAATATTTTATCGTGATACTTTCTGCCACAGTCGGTATTGTAGGTTAGGAAAAAACGAAAAATAGGAATCTAATTAATTTTGAAGCTGGAACATTCAGTGGTGGATCAAGGTATTTGCCGCCCTCAGGCTAACAGAAATTTGCCGCTCTTAGGCAAATTTCAAATCTCTTAATATTCGCATGCATATTATTTATTCATTTATTAAGAATATAATAATGAAATATTTCTATTAAAGAAAATATTTAATGCTTAAAGTTTCTAAAATTAATGTTTGAATTTAAAATAGCAATATTTGAAAAAAAATTTGGAGGACTGAAGAATCCTCGAAAATAAAAATCCCCACTCTGTCAAATTCCCACATGATAAAATTTTCGAATATATTATAAAATTCCCGAATAACAAAATCCCAAATTGGAAAATTCCCGAACAGTTTATGATATGACCGAAATGGATAATTCCCAACAGTTTATAATATTACCGAATTTGAAAATTCCCGACAGAAAATTGCCAAATTATAAAATATCCGAACCAGAAAATCCCGAATTTAAACAAATATAATAATCAAATATATTTATCAAGAAATAGTATATTGTGTATCGAAGGCGTAAAGAAGGCAAAATAGCTTTACGCCCTTGATACACACCATACTTTTTGTCCCTCTTCTTGAAAACAAGCATGTGCAGCAGATACAGGATGTTTGGTGTACTCGACAATTTTAGAATATAGGTGAAAAAAAGAAATAGCGTACTTTGTAGAAGGGAGACTTTCGGGTCTAGCAATACCATTTTTTCAAAAATAAAGATCAATTCCTCCATATTCTCACTAGTGGGGTGCAGTGTATGTGTAGCGGGCGTAAAGTTTTATGTAGCGGGCGTAAAGTTTCATGTATCGGGCGTAAAGTTTCATGTTGGTCCGGCGGCGGAGTGCGCATGTCCGAACGTCACTGGGCTGGAAGTGGCCACATTACGCCTGTTTCACGTGCATGCAATGGCGCGTTTTCAAGGGGGTTCGGACAAAAAAATTATTTTTAATGTTTTAAGTTTCTAAAATTATGGCTTGAATTTGAAATAATAATAATAATAATTGAAAAAAATATATTTCTGGATGAAAATTGTCTTCAAGTATTGTTATTTTAAATTCAAATAATAATAATTCTAGAAACTTTGAACAAGAAAAAATATCTTCTTTATAACAATATTTGATTATTGTATTTTTTAAGAAATGAATAATATTTATTGAAAAACAATTTTTTTATTATTTCGGTAGTTTTATAATTCGAGAATTTTCTAGTACCGATATTTTATAATTCGGCAATTTTCTATCGGGAATTTAAAAATTCGTTAATATTAAAAACTGTCGGGAATTTTTCATTTCGGTTATATCATAAACTGTTCGGGAATTTCATTATTTGAGAATTTTATTCCATATTAAAAAATTCTATTATTCGGGAATTGGACAGTCATGAATTTTTTTTTTTTAGGATTTTCCAGTCGTCCAAAAATTTTCATCGAAAAATATATTTTATCAATAATTGTTATTTTGAATTTAAACAGTAATTTTAGAAACTTTGAACACGAAAAAATGCATATAATTTTTTTTTAATATTTGATTATTGTATTTTTAATAAATGAATAAAATTTATTGATAAACAATTTTTTCCATTGTTTCGGGAGTTTTATAATTCAGGAATTTTCCAGTTTGGATATCTTTTAATTCGGCATTTTTCTATCGGGAATTTTAAAATTTGGGAATTTCATTATTCGTGAATTTTATTACATATTCGAAAATTTTATCATTCGAGAAATTCCCAATCCGTGAATTTGACAGTCATGAATTTTATTTTGTAGGATTTTTCAGTCGTCCGAAAATTTTCATCCAAAAACAGATTTTTTCAATAATTGTTATTTAAGACTCAAGAAGTAATTTTAAAAACTTTAAACATTATCATTTTTTTATTAGAATATTAGTTTATTTTATTTTTAATAAATAAATAATGATCATGAAAACATTTTTTTCAATTGTCTAAATTTGGGAATTTTATAATTAGGGAATTTTATTTTTTGTATATATTCCAAAATTCGGCAACTTAATGTTGGGAATTTTATTATTCAGGAGTTTTTAAAATCGTTAAATCATAAACTTTCCGGGAATGTTATTAATATGGAATTTTCCTATTCGGAGATTTTCTAATTCAGGAATTTTACAGTCTCGAGAACTTTATTTTTCGGAATTTTTCAGTCTTCCGATTTTTCAATACAAGTGTATTTGGATACATTTTTTCCTTATTTTTCTGTTTGAAAATGAACTTGTTAAATAATAAAAATTGGAAGCATTAAATAAGGTCGACAGGAGTTGTAGTCCTTCAGAAATCATCTTTTAGTTTCAAACTTTTGCTCTGTAAAAAGGTTTTTATATTAAACTGTAATACCGACGGATCTCGAAACTTCCAAGACGGAAATTCCCATCTCATAACTATCTGAGTTTTGTGTAAAGTTTATTCGACAAGGTTATTTTTTGTTGCAGAGAATCTTTCAACGGAAATCGATGTAAAGTTTATCTTATGTTTTTTCTGTGGTGACAAGCAAGGGTTAAAAAAAATCACCCTATTATATATATATATATATATATATAAGGACACATAAAGTAAATTTTAAAGAAATGGAAAAATTGAAGTTTTCCATAGAAAAATCTCGATATCTCAAAAATTGTAAAAGGGTGACACTTTTTTCAGGCAGATTCGTGTTCAGCATTTTAAAATATGTAAAATGTGTGAGTTTCAACAAAATTAAAGGTGATCAACCTTTTATACAGTTTTACCTTTTCTGGATTCTGATACCGTGAATTTCTTGAATTCTTTAAATCCCGTGAATTCTCTAAATTCCTTGAATCTTCTGAAAATTTTTAAATCTTGAAAATTTATTTGTATTGATATTATTAATATACCATTAAATCAGTTTGTTTTGAGGTAAGCGTAATGAACTCAATTCAATTCTCGTTATACTGTCGGTGGTCATGATGTTCACAGAAAGAGTTCGCGGCAGTTTAATGGGTGGGGGATATAGATTATGAAATAATTCTAAAATTCTTGTGTTGCTAATTTGTATAACACGTCCTTTCTTCAACACGGCTTCGACCCAGGTTGCTGATCAATCATTCTAGCAATCACCCCAGGGGCAAACTTACCGTTAATCACATAGTAAGTTTCACACTCTTTACTTCAATCACATCCGCTAAGAGAAGATCTGCAACCGGCCCCATTTATATCCAAGGAATTCTGTTTCAGCCGTCTCTCAATGCCCTGAAATCCTTGAATTAATTAAATTCACCGAATTTTGTGAATAACTTCAAGTTTCATAAGCCATGAATACGGTCGATTCCTTAATGTATGTGGATAAAGGCTGAAGAAGAAAATCAGTAAATTTGAAATTATGTTCTGTGTTTAAAATCAAAAGAATTTCTAACAAAACAGTCAAATTTTTAACTAAAATAGTGAATTTCCAATCGAAGAAAATAAAATTTTAACGCAATATATCCATGGACGCGGAAAATTCTCTAGAAAATCAGCTTTATAGAGTATGGAATACCATGGTATTGAAATCGTCGGAAAATGTTTAGACACGATATATTTATGTATTTTGAAGCGCTGAATACATATCTGAAATTAATTTACTGTAAAAACAGCATTTTGACTGTTAAGTTGCAATAAAGTTACCCAATTCTGCACAAGCCAAATATAAATTGAAATAATGTTGTATACGTCTGTCTTGATTAAGTAAAATATCACAGTATAGATTCTAAATTTTTTTCACTATGACCGAACACACTAATAATAATAATCAAACCGATACCCCTTTTCAGCATCTAGTGATTTCGAAAAGGCACCCTTGCAACTGGTCACAAAAACAATGTTGGCGAAACCCTACTTCTTTCCAATATCTCTTGAGCGCTGAATGATGCCCCTTCAACCATCTACAGAGAAAATGTTGACCAAATCCCTGAAGATTTCCAATATCTCGTGAGGGCGGAAGGGAAACCCCGCAACTGGTCAGAGAAAGAATGTTGGCTAAATCAATATGTCTTTGCCAGGTCTCAGGAAGGTGGGGGGGATTCGACTAGGCACAAGAAAAATGTTGAACAAACCCGTACTTATTTTATTCATTTCGTGGAGGCGGTCAGGCTCCCCTGCGACTGTTCACAGAAATAATGTGGTCAAACTAATAACCCTCTTCGAAATCTCTCACAGGCTGAAAGGCACCCCGTGTGACTGGACAGAGAAATAACGTTCGTCAAACCTCTACCACCTTCCAAGATCTCTTTGGAGCGCAAAGATACTCCTACAACTGGTTAGAGAAACAATGTTGGTCAAAGCCCTACTCTTTTCCAACTTTTCGTTGGGGCGAAATGGTGAATGTCGATAAAAGACCTACACCTTTTTGATATCTCGTGGGTGCCGAAAGGCACCACTGTGACTGGTCACAAAAATAATGTTGGCTGAACCACTACGCCTTTCCAATGTCACTTGGGGATGGGATAGTGCTCTTTCGAATATTCGCAGCAAAAATGCTAATCAAACTACTGCCACTTCCAAATGGTCTAAAAAATATTTTCAGTTGAACCCATCCACTTTCCTATATTTTGCGGAAGCAGAAAGGCATTTCTGTGACTGATCACAAGAATGATGCTGATCAAACTCCTATATATTTTTAACATTTCGTGAAAGAGGTGAGGAGCTCTCGCTACCGGTAACCGAAATAATCCAGTCCACATGCCTAACCCTTTCTGAAATCACGTAAGGGCGAAAAGGGCCACTTATGACTGCTCACATAAGTAATGATTGTCAAACAAATACCCCATTCAAAATCACATGGTTGCGGAGAGACGCCCCTGAGTCTGTCCGCGCAAATGATTTTAGCCGTACCCCAACCCCCTTCTGACATGTCCTGTGGGCGGAAATGTATCACCACTTTCTAATATTTTGTGAGGGCGGAAGGTGTTTCTGTGACTGGTCACAGCAATAATTTTGTACAAACCGCTAACCCCTTTCCAACAAAACCCTACTTTTTTCCAATATCTTATGGGGGTGGGAAGGCACCCCTGCAATTGGTCTCTGAAACAATGTTCCCTAAACCACTACGCTTTTCCATTGTTCCTTGAGGGTGAGATGGTCTACCTACCGATGATTACAGAAAAAATTTTGATTCAAACACTGCTTTTTTCCAATATCCTGTGACTGGTCGCAAAAATAATGTTGACCAAACCCCCACCCATTGTCAATATTTCGCGGTGGCAGTAAGACACCCCTGTGACTAGTCACAGAAATAATGTTGATCACACCCCTAACCCTCTTCGACATCTCATAGAGGTGGGAAGGTACCCCTGTGACTGCTCACAGATAAACTGTTGGTCAAATCCCGACCCCTTTCTTAATTCTTGTTGGAGACGGGAAGAGAGAGGTGGGCCAAGTAGAAAACAACCATGATTTACGTGAACACAAAACAAGGTTTATTTACCTGGCATAAAAACCATCCACTTAGCGAGTGGAGGGAAAAACCCCTTACAATACTTATTAATACTAGGAAGCTCTCGCCCTCGAGCAGTCACATAACCCAAACACGAGAAACCCGCAAGGTATAAAATACAAGGTGAAGATGATCCGGTCAGAAAAGGACACGCATTAGGAGATCAGCTCTCACAATAAGCACCACAAGAAAAATGTAACAGCCAGTTTTATACTCGCGAAAATCAGAAACTCGAACAAATTCACACTGAATACGAAAAAACACGACCGCTTACGCTGAGGCCTCAAGCTCGACTCAGCAGAGTTCAAAAATTAGCAACAAACTCAGACCCAGCATTACCACTTCAGTCGATCGCGTATGTTTACAAAACATAAATTTTGTAAACATACCTGCTCCAACAATAAGCCTGCCGCTGGTACAATAAAATCCATACCGCTCGAAGAGAATGAAAAACAATCTTTGTGATTTTTTTAAAGAATAAATTAAAGCTAACACAAATTTATATTACAGGCATTATTCCGCTCGAACATACCACCCGCCTTCGTCTTTAGGACGAACAAATAACATATCGATACATATGCTCATTCCAAAACTGAGACATGAATTGACATTCCAATATGAAGGCACGAAGAGGCATTCTCCCATCATTGCATTCGAATGTTTTACTCCAGCAGCAATGACAACTTACGTAATACAGGAAATAACTAGCTATTCAAACCACCCAGCAAAACCGCAACAGCTCATAATGATGGTAGTGATAGAGGGCAGAGGCGTACTACGTGATGACGCAAGTTGGTCGCTGCCATTTTAATCGTTACGAATCTTATTAACCCATCTGGGCTGGGGTGCAACTGAATGGGTGCCATTCAGAAGGTGGATATCTGTCGTCTGTTACTAAGACGAGCTGGCCCACTGGAAAGTTCTCAGATGGATTACGCCATTTGCTACGCTGTTGTAGATGGTGAAGATATTAGGAAGACCAACGTTTCCAGAAGTTGTCTGGAATACGCTGAAGCAGTTGAAAACGTGACAGACGGTTTTCAGGCACTTGAGGAACCCCTGCAACAGGAAGAAGACCCAGTGAGCCTCCGACCAGGAAGGGAGCTGGACTCAGTATAGACAAGTCGTCCAGTTCGTCGGTGAGAGGCTACAAGGGGCGAGAGTTTAGACAGGCCTCAATTTCCACTAGCACTGTGGAAAGTTCCTCAAATGTGAGATTGAGGTCTCCTCTCATCCGTTCCAAGTGATGCTTTGCAGATTTCACTCCGGCCTCTCAAAATCCACCGCAGTGAGGCGTGCTTGGTGGGATGAACGTCCAATCGGTCCCTTCATTGGCAAGTACCATTGCAACTTCACCATAAAATTTGGAGGTGGCATCAAACATTTCTCGAAGCTCTCGTGCAGCTCCATGGAAGGCGGTATTGTTGTCACTGTAGAGACGCTGACAAATACCTAGTCGACCGGCAAATCTACGATAAGCAGCCAGAAATGAAGCCGTGGTTAAGTCACTCCCGACCTCGAGATGAATTGCACGAGTGGCAAAGCATACAAACAGAGCAATGTATCCCTTGTGTGAGCGGTGACCCCAGCCCTTAGTTGTACGTACTTGAATCGGTCCAGCATAGTCTCGGCCAGAAATGTTAAAAGGTCGCGAATGTGTGACTCGATCCTTAGGGAGATCGCCCAATAATTGCGAAGCTAGGCGGGGTTTCACTCGTAGACAAGTTACACAATTTCGTATTTTCAACTTAACTAAGCGTGATCTACCCAAAATCCATGCATGTCGGAGTAAAAAAAATTAGAGTCAGAGTCGTTCCACCATGAAGAGAGGAAAGAAGCGCATGGTGAACAAAAAGACGACTGAGAGCCGAAGAATGCGGTAAAATTGGCGGGTGCTTGGTGTCGCGAGAGAAGTTAGCGTGTGACAAGTGATCTCCAACTCGCAACACTCTGTCATCCTTTCCCACACAGGGATTTAATTTTTTAAGTCGATTTCTCTTAAGGAGAGATCCCTTTGTATTTATCAACGCGATTTCTGAATGGAAATGTTGTGCTAGGACCAAACGAATAACAGCGATATGAGCGTCCGCAAGCTCTGATGTGAGGAAGAAAGCAGTGGCAAACTCTCCGTTCTTCCGTTTGCGTAATCTTACTAGAGGGCGTCGACAATACGCTACAACTTGAATCAGCCGAGTTAGACTTGAACATCACATTAGTATTTCCGGCTCACTGGATTGTTTTCTGCAGAAAGAGTGAGCCATTTGGGACCATGCCACCAGACCTCAGATTCCTCAAGATCCAAAGGTTTGACTACACGAGTTGCCAGGTCGGCTGGGTTCTCTTTAGTTGGTACATATTTCCATTCAGTCGAGGGCAGCTTAGTTTGAATGAAGGAAATGTGATTCGCCACAAAATTTTTCCAGTGACACGGATGCTTCGGTAGCCAAGAAAATACGATAAGGCTCTTATGTGACAGATTAATTTCACAAGAAGAGCAGCAGCACTTAATTCGAGATTCGGGATGCTCATGGTTTTTACAGGGCCAACTTTTGTTTTCGCTATTAGGAGTGAGACCTTATAACGACCTTCGTTGCTTGGAAGTCTGAGGTATACAGAAGCAGCATACGCACAAGAAGAGGCATCGGCGAACCCGTGAACTTGACCTTTAGAATCTGGAGATCCTCCTAACCAGCGACTGATAGAAAGAGTTGAAATCGATGCAATTGAGTTGCGATAATTATTCCAATACTTATAGAAATATGATATACAATAATGTAGGACTCGAAATGAAAAAAATGGATCAATTCTACATCTTATTAACCTTAAAAAAATCATTGACTGTTAACTGGTCGGAGCTGCCTCTCCTTACCTTATCTTATTTTTGAAATCTCTATTCTTCAGTCCCAAGTTTCAAATCCGCTTCTTCTACAAAACGCTAAATGTTTTATAGTAAACGCCTAAAAAGCTTTCTTACTGCTTTTTGTTCTTTTCTGACAATTTCTTTTCATTAAAGAGCACGTGTTTCGTTCCACAGCTGCAAATTTCCAAGATCGCACATTCTGGCAACGTGGCTCGTAACTTAATGTCCGGTTGGTTCCTGGAATACAAAGACGGTAATTCGCGCAGAAACCTGCTCGAGATTTTTACACACTGATTGCATTTCACATACTTAGAAGTTTCATTTCGCGGCGTAAAAAGATCATATTTCGCAACTCTTTAAGAACATCTCGCGCGTCATAAAATGAAATAAAATTAAGTTATCCCTTGGCACAATGTTCAGTGAGTTATGTCCCTCGGAGAATATTTATCAAATTTTATTCACACTCTTAGAAAAAAATTATGTGAAATTTATCGTCCAACGGCATGCGAGATTTTTACTTGGTAAGTACGTAATTAAGAAATAAGTTTTTCATATTTTAAATATCAAGGTTGACCGAATTCAAATAAATTCCGGTGAAATCAACAAGATGAACTCAGATAAATTCTGTTTAATTTGAATACATTTTTAATTTACGGAAAATTCTTGGTCAATCGATATGAATACAAATGAATACAACTCAATTTTTGGCGAATTAAATTTAACTAAGCTGAGTTCTTGGGAATTCTATTGACTCCTAGCGAATTCTAGTTAATTTAAAATAAATGCATGCGGAAGTTACCTAGCTTTTAGGAAATTTATATCACTGAATTCTAAACCAATACGAATAACTTCACGATCATTCATATTAAACACAATTAACTTGAAATTAGCTACAGTTATTTAAAGAAAACTTAAAAATGAATTGATGGTGGATTTCAAAATATTGACAAATTATTATCATTGAATTAAAAATTAGCTCAAACGTAAATTTATTTTTTTAGTAAATTTATATAATTTTAAAGGTAATTTGTAGAAATTCAATTTTTACATTCTCATCTTAACGAGAAGGTATTAGTTTTATGACAAATTTTACTTCAACGGTTTTCATCAAATCTCCACGTTTTGAGATCCCCTGAGTGAAAAAAAGTATTTTTATGAGGGTGTCTGTCTGGTTTGTCTGTAGTCTGCAGTCTGTCTGTAGTCTGTAGGCACGATATCTTTTGAAAGAATTATGGGATTAGATTGTGTTTTGGCATACTTTTTCAGGGCCGAAAAAGAAAGGATTAGTTCGTTAACCAGCCATTTATGGCCAACGGTTCTGATTTTACCCATCGAAATGCTTTTTTTTTTTAATAAAAAATTACATTTTCCAGCAAAACTATACGAGACATAAGAAAAATGTTAAAAGAAAAATGCTGAGAAGAAAAATTATTCATCTCAAAAATATGAACAAATTTTCTTGAGAACATTCTTTTTTTTTTATTAAAATAACAAATAAAATTTTTTGGAAAAAGGACACATAATATGTTAATTACCAAAAATTTTTGCCTAAAATATACCTAAAAATTTGCTTTGAACTATTTTTCTATAGAAAGCGTTGTTTTTATTTTAATCGTGAAAAGTAACATTAAAAATAAACAAATTCAATTTGTTGAAAAACGATACAAGCTACAATAAAATGTTTAATTACAAAATTGTTCGTCTAAATTAGATCTATAAATTTGCTCATCACCTTTTTTTTAATAGTACGCGCGCTTTTTTAAATTATAAAAACAAGACAATACGTCTCTACCAATATTAATGCATATTATGAATTGTAATGATATGAATTTATTCAAATGATACATTTTTCAGGGTAGCTGCGAATAAAGATGAACGCCACATAAGGAACAAATATTGAAGTAATCATGAAAAATAAAATTTGCAATTTATTTTACAATATCTGAATAAACAGTTTCGGACCGATGTACAAAAAATCCAGAAAAATTACTTTTCATTTACACATTCTTGCAAAATCCTCATTTGACCACCGTTTACAGACATCGAAAATAGTCGATTCCGCATCCTGCGCAAAAGTGATGAGCAAAATCCCCAACATAGGTGAGCAAAATGCTTTCCCAGGTGAGCAAAATGCTCTCAATGGTTACCAAAACATTTTGCTCACTAATTTCACAATTAGGAGTTAACCACTGTTAATTTCATTAAATTCAATCGTAAATCTTCAAAATTGAAAGTTGTAGAGTTTTCAATTTTAACAATTCAAAATTAATTAATTAGTTCTGCTTTTTTTTTAATTATGTCAATTCTTGAATTCGGGTGTACTTCCAAATTTCTCGCGGTTCACACCTCGTTCCATTAAGACTTTCGAAATCTATAGAAAATTTGATGTTTTTAAAGGGTTTCGATACACATCATAACAATCGGATGCACACTGAGAAAAAAAAGTTTTTGAATTAAAAAAAATGTCTTTGATTCCAAGAAATGGTCGTACTGAATACGTCTAATCATGTATTTCTTCAATCCAAAGAAATTGTTTAATTGGATGAAAAATAAGAAATTATTGAAGTAAATAATTAATTACTTCAGCCTGTGAAATATGATTAGAGCGAATGGACGATGTCTGTAACTGAATGAAATTAGAGATTTGGATTTAAAAATCAGTCATTCGATATGATCGAATATAACTTAAATTCTAAGAAAATTATTTGTTCTTGTTTTATTGTTGTATTCAGGAAATTTTATAAAGAAAATTGATATGCATAATTTGATTTTAATATTGGATTTGTGAAGGCATTAATTTACTGATACTTAATAGAGGCCTGTGTTACATATAAGGTATTCTTTTGAAACCTTTCAAAATTCTTAAAAGGCTTCTAAATTTTTTTTTCGAAATCTTCCAAATAATGAATTAATTCATTTCGTCATTTCGGGCAAAAAATGTAACCAAAATTAGCCTTTGCATAAATCAAGTAAGTTTTTAGTAACCCCGGATCAAAAAAGTAACTAAGTTACTAAAAAATAACCCGTTCCGAGCCCTGAAGAGGGGAAAGAGTGTCAAGTCTGCGATATATAACTTGAAGGTGAATGAAAAAATGGTTGCAAAGAGTAATTTTAGAATTGGTACGTTTGTAGTATATATATAGAAAGAATATATGTTATATATTATTTTTATATCATATATATTATATAAATATACCTAAATATATATTATATATATATATATTTTGTATGTTATATATTATTGTATATTATCATATATTATTTGTTCTTGTTTTATTGTTGTATTCAGGAAATTTTATAAAGAAAATTGATATGCATAATTTGATTTTAATATCGGATTTGTGAAGGCATTAATTTACTGATACTTAATAGAGGCCTGTGTTACATATAAGGCGTAAGTCGAACGCTCGTCCGGAAGAAGTAATTTCACGAACTTACGATGAATCGTGTTAATGGTTATAATTAGGATCGTTACTGATACACAGGTGCACTTGAGACTGATTTGTAGTAAGCATGCAACGAGGTAAAAAACTAGGAGCATGAACATTACTCCAGTGCAAAAGGGGTCCTATCAATTCACAACAAAGTTCATTAATCACCCTGGTGGAAACATTTTTAGAAGAATCTACAAAATTTCTACAACTGTAATTTTTTGTTTAATCATGTACTTTTTTTTTGAAGAAAAAGTACAAAATTTGACACAAAAAAAAACAATTGAATGAAAATATATTATTTTTTCTTTCTCATAGAGGAAGTTTTGTAATGGTAACATTTTACAAAATTTGTAAGTTCATTTAATGGAAGCTTCCTCAAATTAATAATGTCTAATACAAAATTATAAGCTATCAGAAGGATTTCTAAAAATACTTAGTGAATTTTTTTTAGCACTTAATAATATTTTAAAAATCGTTTTTTTTATTACAACTTTTTTCACTGAAATAATTCAAAGTTGATACAGGAATAAAAAAGGTTCCTTGGTTCGAGACGAATCGATTGACCTATAATATTAATATATTTTATTGAAGAGTAGGAAAGTTATAGTAATCTATATATATTGAAAATCCGTTCTTTATAGTATAACTTTTTTCATTAACATAATTTAAAGTTGACACAAGAATATAAAAGATGCATTGGTCTGAGAGGAATCGATTGACCTATAATATTAATACATTTTATTGAAGAGTAAGGAAGTTATGGTAATTTATATATTTTGAAAATCGGATTTTTGTAGCAAAACTTTTTCCATCAACATAGTACGAAGTTGATGCAAGGATATAAAAGATTTCTTGGTTCGAAACGAATCGATTGACCTATAATATTGATATATTTGATTGAAGAGTAAGGAAGCTATGCTAATGCATATAATTTGAAAATACGGTTTCTTATGACAAAACTTTTCTCACTAACATAATTCAAAGTTGGTGCAACAATAGAAAAGATTCCTTGGTTCGAGACGAATCGATTGACCTATAATATGAATAAATTTGATCAAAGAGTAGGGAAGTTATGATAATTTATATATTTTGTAAATCGGTTTTTTGTAGCAAAGCTTTTTTCATTAACATAATTGAAAGTTCATACAAGAAGATAAAAGATTTCTTGGCTCGAGGCCAATTGATTGACCTATAATATTGATATATTTTATTGAAGAGTAGGGAACTTGTGGTAATTTATACATATTGAAAATCGGTTTTTTGTAGCAAAACTTTTTCCATTAACATAATTCAAAGTTGATGCAACAACATAAAAGATTTCTTGGCTCGAGACGAATCGATTGACCTATAATTTTGATATTATTGATTGATGAGTAAGGAAGCTATGCTAATGGATATTATTTGAAAATACGGATTCTTATGGCAAGACTTTTCTCAATAACATAATTGAAAGTTCATGCAACAATAAAAAAGATTCCTCAGTTCGAGATGAATCGATTGACCTATAATATGAATACATTTTATCAAAGAGTAGGGAAGTTATGATAATTTATAAATTTTGAAAATCGTTTTTTTGTAGCAAAACTTTTTTCATTAACATAATTGAAAGTTCATATAAGAATATAAAAGATTTCTTGGCGCGAGGCGAATCGATTGACCTATAATATTAATACATTTTATCAAAGAGTAGGGAAGTTATGGTAATTTATATATTTTGAAAATCCGTTTTTTATAGTAAAACATTTTTCGCTAACATAATTCAAAGTTGATGTAAGAATATAAAAGATTTCTTGGCTCAAGATGAATCGATTGACCTATAATATTGATATATTTTATTGAAGAATAGGAAAGTTATGGCAATTTATACATGTTGAAAATCGGGGTTTTGTAGCAAAACTTTTTCCATCATCATAATACGAAGTTGATGCAAGGATATAAAAGATTTCTTGGTTCGAGACGAATCGATTGACCTATAATATTGATATATTTGATTGAAGAGTAAGGGAGCTATGCTAATGCATATAATTTGAAAATACGGTTTCTTATGACAAAACTTTTCTCACTAACATAATTCAAAGTTGGTAGCCTATTATTCGTCGGAACATTTCCTACGAATTCAAAACTCCAGTATTTTTTATTACAGTTTGTAACGTAATTTAGGATCCTATAACTTCTAAAACAAGACGTTTTCAAAGATTTTTATTTCTTTTAACACTTTTACGTGTTTATTACATTTCTTAAAAAATGAAGTTAGACTAATTCTTATCCGTAGCGGAACGATAGACTCGTGCTTATTCGTAATGGGATGGTAATCGCTTTCTTAACGGTAGCGGAACAATAGTCTGAAATTCGTAGAACCCATTGACATGTTTATGTCATTTATTGACTCAAAAACTACAATATTCCAAAATCGTAATAATACGTGAAAGAAATCAGTTTCTCATCTCACAAAATTAACCGAACAATGTTAATGTGTTTTAGGAAAAATATTTGCATCAGTTGCTAGAAATATAACCTCTAAACTGCGTTAGTATAAATATAATGTTACAGATATCTTTTGCAAGGGTAAATTTTTGCGAAAATGTTGACAGGATTTGACAAAACTACTAGTTAAAAACTGAAGTTTTGAATGTTCAAATTATCGAAATATATCTTTCTCAGCCGAAACTTGTATTCAAATATTCTTCCAGCTTTCTCAATATTTTCTGAATAAACAAAAAGTTTGACTTATTATTGAATTTTTCAAACAGTAGAATAATGATTTCATTCATAACATAAGGATATCATTTAACACAACTTGACACAATCGTTTGAGCAGAATTTCATTAAATTATTTTGCATCAGACTTATTTGATAGATTTTTTAAACCATCGAATAAAAGTATAGCATTGTTTTCCTGAATATTGGACAGTTTGGTTGTTGCATAAGAAAGAGAATTGTGAACTTTTCCAGGGCATGATGCAGCAAAGTCCAAAGAAATGTAAAACGACGTGCCTGTGTATATAGAGAGTGTGGGGGCGGGGGTGCAATAAAATTAATAATCTGCCATCCGATTCGCCGTTTTTTTGTTGTTGTATTTTTTGCTAATCAAAATATTTTTCGGTAAAAAGGCGCCCTCAAGCATGCCTCCCACCCTGCGCCTAGAGACCCACTCCGCCGCTGCCGAATGGTAAAGTACGCGTTTTTGTTCTGTGCTATGATTTTTGGTTTTGGTGACGGGCGTGGAAGTATGATTGAGGTGAAAGGTGGTAAGGGAGGTGAGTGTAGTGAAGGGTGCGTGTGGAAGTGCGGGAGAGCTTTTTTGTAAGGTTGAAAGGGTTAAGAGGCAAGTTGAAAGTGCTAATTTGGAGGTTAGTTGCAGAGGACGGAAAAAGAGAGGGAAGATAGAGGACAGCAGATCAGTTAGGTAGGCACTAGGCTAGCATGTTTGTAATTACGAGCCCACTGGGTTCCAGCAGAGGGGGATGAGCCGGGAGAAGAGAAGTTACGGAAAAAGGTTAAGAAAAAGTCTCCATCGGAGAGGAATAAGGTAAAAGGGAAAGTCGATCTAGAGAGTTTAGAAAATCTCATTAAAGGATTTCGAGAGGAATCGAACCGAAGTCTGAATGGCATGCAAAAGCGAGGGGATGAGGTTTTGGAGGAAATGAGGAAAGTCAGAGAGAAGTGGGAAGAATGGGAGCTGGTGTAGCAGCAAGAAAAAGATAAGGTTTGGAAGCAGTTGGAGGATATTGAGAAAAAGCAAAGGATGAGTGAGAAAGATTGAAAATGTGATATGGAGAAGTTGGAAGAAAGAGTGAGAAAGCTAGAATGTAAGTCTGAGGATATAAATAGAGGGGATTAAGAGGTGAGAGAAAAGAGAGAGAATAAAAGAAGTGAATGAGAACGCTTTCCTAGAAAATGTGAGAATGAGGACAAGATTGAAAGAGTTATAAAGGAAAACGGAAGTAGAAGAGAAGACGAAACGAAGTATAAATATAGTGATCAGAGGAATAAAAGTGGATAGTGAATCAGGAACAGAAGAAGTGGAAAAGTTGATGGGGGAAATGGGGCAAAAGTGTACGTGAAAGAGGTAAATTGAGTGAAGAAGAAAGTGGATGATGAAACAGAGAGCATGGAGTAAAAGAGTAAAAGGGAACGCGGTATGGATGGTGAAAGACAGAATGTGGATAAATGGGAATGTGTGGATATGGGATGATGAGCAAAGAAAAATTGAGTGATGTGTATAGGGAGGGTCTATGGCGACGAGGGGAAGAAGTGGAGACTAGGGATAGAAGGGAGGAGGTTACAGAAACAGTAGAGGGTGAAAGGCGGAGCGATGAGGTTCCCACAAAATTAGGGAGGGGACGTAAAGACGAAAGAAGCGAGAAAGGAAGGAAGAAAGAAGTGAGAGCAGCGTTTTGGAACGTATCGGGGCTAATGAATAAAGATGTAGGATTCTGGGAAGAGGTGAAGAAATGGGATGTAGTGATGTTGAGTGAAAACTGGGTAGCTGAGAAGGATTGGAGGAGGGTGAGGAGGAAGTTACCCAAGGGTTATATGTGGTAGATGCAAGAGGCAAAGAAAGAGAAAATAAAGGGAAGAAAGAAAGGGGGTATGGTGTCAGGAGTAAGGAATGAATAGGTGGGAGAAAAGAGAATAGAAATCGGATTTGAAGAAACAGATAGAGTAATGACGAGAATGGTGAAGATAGGAAGAAGAAAGGTAAGGATAGTTTGCATTTACAGGAGAAGGGGAGAAGATGAAGGTTGTAGTGTGATTAGGAAATGGGTGGCGAAAAAGGATGGTGAATTGGTGTTGATAGGAGGTGATCTGAATGCATGAACAGGGGAACAGGGAGGGGAAATATGGGATGAAGAGAGTGAGACTTTCAGGAGAAAATCGAAACACAAACAGGTGGAATATATATATATATATATATATATATCAGAGTGGGTCGGAAATAACAAATTCTGGCATTCGGAATCGCTACGACGCGAAAAAGTAGCGTATTAGGGTCCTAAAGAAGTAGAAACAATTTCGAATTTATAAACATACAGCTTGGTTGCCCACGCTGAATAAAAGGGTTAACAAAATTTCATGTTTGCAGAGTTTTCAAATTTTCCTGAGTTTCCATTTTTTTACATACCTAAAAGTAAAAAGAGTCTTCTTAATTTTTTCGGATTTCAATCAATCATTTCCTAAGAGATAATTCCTGTATAGTTCACCCCTGTTTTCGGAAAAAATGGTTAACACCTTTGTAAATAGGAGAAAGAATTTTTTTGAGTACCTGCAAACTTTTTAGTGACCAAAATGCAACTAAAATATACACTAGACAAAAATGAAAAATAATTCTATTACATACCAAATTCCAAAATTTTGGAAATTTTTTGCAATTCTAATTTTGACTCCTGGATCTTATTGATTTTTTTCTAGTGTATTTCTATGCTAAAAAAGTTCACAAATGGTCAGAAAAATGTGTAAACCACAAGTTATATATATATTTTTTTTTATTTAAACGTTAAAAGTGTGAAAGTATACCGTTTTCAATGCTTATTTCAAGCCAACAAGTCTTTTTCTTACTTTTAGTCGCTTCGTTTGAAAGTCGATCACTGCTTTCAGTTTTCTTTTCGAAATATATCTTCAATTCAATGCATTTTAAATTCAATGCTTTTACCAGCGTTTAGATTGAAGTATTGAGACAATTTTTATATTTATAAATGATCAGTATTCACACCCGGAAATACGAGTGATATTTTATACTTAATTGCGAATGATTGGTATAATTAGTTCCTCGTTCGCTAAAATGAAGCGGCGGCTCATTATTACTCTGATCGCTCTAAATACTCTTACTACTTTTATTGTAACCAACGCAACAACACGCAGGGTTGAGCCGTGGTTTGCGTTAAGCCAGGTAGATATTCGTTATTTAAAGAAAAGTTCAATAAGATGTAAGTATATGTAATTGTGAATTTTGTCAGAGACCTTCGCTCAAAAATTTTGCTTCAGTGTGGTATTTTTTTATTAGATAAATCGCTGATTTGATCGACTACTCTAAATTACACATAAACGTTTAGACGGCGAAAATTTTATTTGCAGAAACCTTGCAACCTGGTCTTTTTTTTATCGATTTCATCCATATAAACCATATTCCATATAATTATATGAACCACCTTCGGCCTATTTTCAACCTGAGATGATTTGTGACGAGCACGTTGCGACAATTCTAATTTTCCTCAGCGCCAATCTCACCGAGAGCGTCACTTCAAAAGTCCGGCTGAGTACTCCTTTTACATTCTCATCATAATGAGAAGGTGTTAGTTTTATGTGGAAACTGACTATCGCGGATTTTTTTAAATCTTCACGTTTTGAGACCCCCTGAATCCGAAAAAACAGGTTTTACGATGGTGTCTGTCATTTAGTCTAGTTGAATTTGACTTTTTTCCAGAAAAAATGTATAAAGTTTTGATATCTACACAGTTAAAAATGTTTGCAATTTTAATATAGATTTAGTATACATTTGTGTATTAAATGTACAAAGTCGGTCTATGAAATATTAATTAAGAGGCTGTATATTAAATTCCATATACACGTATATTGATCAACTTTTAGAAATGTCAGGTAATTTCACTTTCAACAAATTAGAAATAATTATGGCAATAATTTTTAATTCTAAATGATGAAGCATAATATTTTTTTCTAGTCAAACATAAATCATACTGGGTTTTAAGTGAAAGAGTTCAATTAAACGAATTATCAAGACACCTAACCTAAAAGCAGCGGTACTAACGTTAAAATTTTGACATTTACAGTGAATTTGGAAGAAAATTTCACCCGTACGTTGCACTTTGATTATAAATAAAAATTGAATCGATGAATTTTAGGTTATTACTTCAGTTTTAAATATTTGACCAGTTTTCGGTGCATCAAAGAACTTTCAACTTTCACGCACTGTGTTTTACTGTACATGTATATTAATTTTACAAGATGATGGTATATTAAATTTACTACACGTATATGCATATTGCTTCCATTACATTTATAGTAAAATCTCTATAGAAATTTCTAACAGTGTATCGTACGTGGTTCCTTATGGCATCATAATTAAATATCAAAAGAGTTTACGTCTAGCCGGTGGATGGAACCACCCTTAAATCTAACCAACAACCCCCGAAAATTGTTTTTTGGTGATTATTTCGAAAAGGGTGCATCCAACGACAAAAATAGTCATGTGTAAAAAAATGGTACATACAATTTTTAACAGGAAGGGTTATATGCATTTTAATTCCGCGGTTTTTTTTTCCGAGTAATCCGCCCTTGGAGTAGGGGGTGAGTTTGAGCTCGAAGCCCGCACGCTCTTTCTCTTGCACATATCTCGTAATGGGGTAGCTTTTCGGTGATAATGTATAGCACCAAAAATGTAGAGCAGATCATTTTCTATTAATTTTGCTCAATAATTTATTTTTATCTGAACAATTAAAGATTATATAAACATTATTCCGAAAATATATCAGTTACTTATTTTATGAAAAATTGATTACAGACTATGTATATGTGTATAATATATTATGTAATTAATAAATACTATTTTCAATATTTTTTGAAAAGAAAATTAATTTATAAGTAATTATACAAGCAATACAAACAATATATGCAGGCAATAAAGCAAGTGTAAGGGTAAATGGGAAACTGAGTGACTGTTTCGATATTGTGCAAGGCGTTAAACAAGGATGCGTTAGAATTCAAGGAACTCAGATAAATCAAGGATTTCAGATAATTCAAGCAATTCAGAAAATTCAACGAATTCAGAGAGTTTAAGGAATTTAGAGAATTCCTTGAATTCAGAGTATTTGGGGAATTCAAATTAATCGAGGAATTCAGAGAATTCAAGGAATTCAGAGAATTCGAGGAATTCAGAGAATTCAAGGAATTCAGAGAATGCAAGGAATTCAGAAATTTCAAGGCACTCAGCAAATTAAAGGCATGCGGCGAATTCAAGGAATTTAAAGAATTAAAGGAATTCAAATAAATGAAGCAATTTAGAGAATTTAAGGAAGACAGAGAATTCAAGGCATTCAGAAAATTCAAGGAATTCAGGGAATTCAAGGAATTTAGAGAATTCAATGAATTCAGAGACTTCAAGAAATTCAAAGAAATAAAGGAATTCAGAGAATTCAAGGAAAACAGAGAATTCAACAAATTCAAGGAATTCAGTGGATTCAAGAAATTCTGTGAATTCAAGGAATTCAAAGAAATCAAGGAATTCAGAGAATTTAAGGAAGACAGAGAATTCAAGGCATTCAGAGAATTCAGGGCATTCAGAAAATTAAAGGAATTCCACGAATTCAAGGAATTCAGAGAGTTCAAGGAATTCAGAGAATTCAAGGAATTCAGAGAATTCAAGGAATTCAGAGAATTCAAGGAATTCAGAGTATTCAAGGAATTAAGAGAATTCAAGGAAGTCAGAAAATTCAAGGACTTCAGAAAATTCAAGGAATTCCAAGAAATCAAGGAATTCAGAGAATTCAAGGAAGACAGAGTATTCAAGGCATTCAGAGAATTCGAAGAATTAAGAGAATTCAAGGACTTCAGAGAATTCAAGAAAGTCAGAGAATTCAGAAAATTCAATGCATTCAGCAAATTAAAGGCATACAGCGAATTCAAGGTATTGAAAGAATTCAAGGAATTCAAAGAAATCAAGGACTTCAGAGAATTCAAGGAAGACATAAAATTCAAGGCACTCAGCAAATTAAAGGCATGCAGCGAATTCAAGGGATTTAAAGAATTTGAGTAATTCAAATAAATAAAGCAATTCAGAGAATTAAAGGAAGACAGAGAATTCAAGGTATTCAGCAAATTCAAGGTATTCAGAGAATTCAAGGAATTCAAAGAAATCAAGGAATTCAGAGAATTCAAGGGAGACAGAGCATTCAACGAATTCAAGGAATTCAGTGAATTCAAGAAATTCTGTGAATTCAAGGAATTCAAAGAAATCAAGGAATTCGAAGAATTTAAGGAAGACAGAGAATTCAAGGCATTTAGAGAATTCAAGAAATTCAGAGAATTCAAGGAATTCAGAAAATTCCAGGAATTCAGAGAATTCAAGGAATTCAGATAATTCAAGGAATTCAGAGAATTCAAGAAATTCGAAGAAATCAAGGAATTCAGTGAATTCAGAAAATTCAGAGAATTCAAGTAATTCAAAGAAATCAAGGAATTCAGAGAATTGGAAGAAGACAGAGAATTCAAGGCATTCAGTGAATTCAAGAAATTCAGAGAATTCTAGGAATTTAGAGAATTTAAGGAATTCAGAGAATTCAAGGCATGTACAGTTAGGCAAGTTCCATCTGTGCACGTGTACAGTTGGGCAAGTTCCATCTGTGCTCGTGCGCAGTTGGGCAAAGGACATCCGTGCAGGTGCACAGATGTATAAGTAATATATGTGCACGTGCAAAGTTGAACAAGTGACATCTGTGCATTTTCACAGTTGGGCAAGTGACATCTGTGCATGTGCACAGTTAAGAAAGCGACATCTGTGCACGGCCAAGTCCACAGAAGCCCATCTGTGCACGTTGAAATTTCGACGTGGACAGTTGTACAAGTACCATCTGTGCACGTTCACAGTTTTCCAAGTACCATCGGTGCACTTCACAGTTGTCCAAGTACCATCTGTGCACGTTCACAGGTGTCCGAGTGACAACTGTGCACGTCTAAATTTCAACGTGCACAGTTATCACTTGGACAACTGTGCACGAGCACAGATGGTACTTGGACAACTGTGCACGTCGAAATTTCAACGTGCACAGTTGTCACTTAGACAACTGTGCACGTGCAAAATGGCACGTGCTCAGTTGGCACGTGCACAGTTGTCCGCCTGACCAATGACGTGCACAGTTATCCGTTTGACCATCTACGTGCACAGTTGGGCACGTGCAAAGTTGCTACGTGCAAAGTTGACCTTATCCCAAAATCAAACTTATTCCATAATTGATGTATTGGAAGAGAATTCGGAATTGGACACAGGTTACAAAAAGTGTTTTGTCACGAAAATTGCCATAATAGGCTTCTTTTGCTAAGGATTTTTTAAGCTTTACAGGAAAGTTCAAATATTTCACTAATAAATCTACAAGTCGTCGATACTTTATAATGTTCAGACGATATTATTATAAATTATGGCCAATCAGGGCCAGTCATTCTCGGCTGTCGTTTTGTCTGTCCAGGCTTCGAGTCTCAGCGGGAGCTTTGAATTGAGAAATAAAAATGAATGTGTGAATAAAATTGACTACAAAATATTAAAATAGTTAGTAGTAGTAGTGGTAGCACCAAGTTTATAATTAAACCAATTTATTATTGTACGTAAATTTATCCACTTTGAAATTATATTTTGAAAATTTTGAAATCATAAATTATAAATTTATCAAGTCATCCATCAATAAATACAAAAAACATAAATTTCGAATTCTGAAATTTCCGAATTAGGCCCTCTGCAAATTTATTTATAAATTCCAAGTTTATCAAGTCGCCCAACTATAAATTACGATATTACAAAATTTTATACATTGACTTGAGTGTTGGACGTTAAATGGGATTTTGAATTTGATTTCAATCTAATTTAAGATTCTTAAATTTCAGTTATTATTATTTACTTTTTCGTGTTTGGAAAAGTACCGTATGAGTGATCTTGGTTTATTTGAGAGAGAAAGATGGAGCGAATGAGTGAAACATGATGGAAGGTGAAGAGGTTTATGAATGTGTTTATGAATGTTTGAACTTCCCGCGTGAAAACGTTCTTGCACCTTATTGGTACAGGTTTGAACAAGTTAGAGCAGATTTGCACAGGTTGGTGCAAGTTCGTTCATGTTTGGACCACTTAACAATATTAATTTTTTTCCTCATTCAATAAATAAGGGATGATTAGATGACCCTGACAATAGATACTAATTCATATCCTGTTAAAAGACGCTTCCTATGTACGTTTTAAAAAGTGATTTTCTTGATCAATAATATGTTAATAAAAAAATCTGTGATGGGTCATCCCGTATAAAATATCGATTTCTTTGTTTCAATAATTAAGGGATCATTAAACTACCCTGAAAATAAATTATAATACAAATCCTCCTGAAGGACACTTCCTATATATATATATATATGTTTCAAAGTGATATTCTAGGCCTGATCTTTGGTGATTTATTCCTTTGGAAAAGTTAATTTCTCTGCTTCTCTAAGTAAGGGATGATTAAACAACCCTCTAGAAAAATTCAAAGACATCCTCTTTGTTCTGCACCTTCCCTATTTAATTCAATATCCTTCCCATCCTCATAAATTAATCAGAAAACTTTTTGTGATTTTAGTCAATAAGAAATGTCGATATTCCGGACTAAATATTCAAGGGGTGATAAAACACCCCTTGAAGTAAATGCACATATATGATATCCGTGCTATGCATGATTCCTTTACTTATTTGAAAGTGATTTCATACCCTAGAATTTGAACAAAAAATCTCCAGTGACTTTAGTTACGAAGAAATGATGATTTTCATACTTGGATGTTTAAAGGATGAAAACATCCCCATGACATGCTATATACCAAAATGTAAAACTTTTAGCAAAATATACCAAAAAGTTTCAGAACAAAAAAACTTTTCACTAAAATAAGCATTTTTCTATTGAAATACATGTAAGAATTGAAACTTTGTCAATTTTTTGTTTAAAACATGTCCATTTTTCTTACTATCTCTTTCGGATTATTGCTTTTCAGGTTCAAAAGTACAAAAAAATTAGATTTAGAATTAGAATTTCATTGATCAAAAATGTCGTGTTTTGAAACTTTCAAAGTGAAAGTTTCCGATTGAAACTTTCAACGGCACATTACTAATGCAACCTGATAGGAGAGTGAAATTACACGCGGTTTTGAATAATACGAATAATGAATTATTTCAGTTCGTCATTACGGGAAAAAATGTAAGAAAAAGTAACCTTTTCATTATATGAGTAACTTTTTAGGAACCGCGGATCAAAAAAGTAACTAAGTTACTACAAAGTAACCCGTTACGAGCCCTGTATTCTTGATTATATCACAGTATGTGTATTTCAAATTAATCATCCTTATTTCATGATAAAATATTGAAATATTGTAATATTCATCTAAAGTTGAAAAAAGTTTTGCAGAAAAAGAAAGTTCGTTGACGCAAAAATTTACGGACTGGTTTTAGGTCCGGCAAAATTGTCTGGAATATGAAATTAGAATCTGGCGAAAAATTCCGCAGCTGTATACACAAACTGACATAATTTTCATTACCGTGTCAAAAACACATTTTTCAATAAAAAATAGCAAGTAAGTGGTAAGAAGGCTGAATATAAAGTTAGTTTTTATTATTGCTACTTTAAAAAGATATACTACGGAACTTTTGCTTCAAAACCCAGTTACATTTTCCCATTATTCAGTTCGTACTGATATTCACCTCGTACTGATATCCCCTACCCTCCATTCTGGAAATAAGGTCAAATACTACTATGAATATTAGAGAGGGCAATATAATCTATGAATCTGTATTTGCGTTAACGATGCCTATTATAGTTCAACTCAAAATTCGCTAAACCAACAGCTAGGTTTCTATTGTTATTGCAATTATTATGTTGCCCACATTAGAAAGGTATTCAGCTTGCAACGAGAGTGCAAATACATATATATATATATACAGTGGTAGAATTTGTGAATTCATTAACCAGGATTCGTAGGGTCAAAGATCGGATCGAACTATGTAATCGTTACAACAATGGGTTTGTTTCATACATTTACAGTTGATAAATTAAATCATTTAATATTACACATTGAGATATGAAATGCTCTAATCTGAAATTGCACATTTTTTAAAGATTTTAATTTGAAACGAAACCATCTTTAATTTTTCAATTTCGAATTCTTCAATTTCAAATCATACAACTTTGAAAGTCTTAAGTTTGAACTTTTCCAATTTAGAACCTTTTTCAATTGTAAATATTGGAATTTTTAATCCGATTTGAATTATTACATTTTTAGTTTTTCAAGTGAAAATTCTCAGGTAGATTTGAATTAAAAAAATCTGCCCACCGCGCGGGCACATTCTCATCGTGCGCTACGCGCGCGGCTCGATTCGCTCGCAAGTTTGAGCGCGCCTGAGGCGAGAGACTGTTGGTTCTCGGGCTTTGCGCTCGATAACGTATGTACCTCGCGCTACGCGCTCCGTCATTATATTTTCCCCACTTTTAAAATTAAAGATCAAAGCATCAACAACTATAATTTGGTGATTATGACTTATCTTTTGTTAAAGCTCCTTCGGCTTTAACGAACACATTCTCATCACGTGTCTCGTGCTTCGCACTCGCTTTTATGGCGGAAATCTTGGACCGCTTAAATTCCGCTCGTTACATCTCAACCTTAGATCTGAACAAGGCTTACCACCAGATCCATCTAAGTGAAGATAGTAAGCCAATCAGGGCTTTTGCTATCCCAGGAAAAGGGTTGTACCAATTCAAACGTATGCCGTTTGGTCTCACCGGGGCCCCAGAAACCTTTCAACGGTTGATGGACAAGTTCATCACCCCGGAAATGAGACCACACGTGTTTGCATATCTTGGCGACGTGATCGTCATCGCTGAAACCTTTGACGAGCACTTGTACTGGTTGGAGCGGATCATTAGCTGCTTAAATGAAGCCGGGCTGACGCTCAGCCCAGGCAAGTATAAATTCTGTCAAACGGAAGTAAAGTTTCTGGGATTCAAGGTGAACAAAGATGGGTTGCTAGTAGACGATAATAAGTTCCGCCCCATACTTGAATATCCTCGACCCAGAAATGTTAAACAAGTCAGACGATTCATAGCGGCTACATCATGGTATAGGCGATTCATCAAGGACTACGCTAGAATCTGTGAGCCACTCACTCGTCTAATCAGGAAAAATTACAATTTCTCCTGGGGCGACGAGCAGGAAGAGGCATTCCAGACTCTAAAAACAGCCTTGGTGCAATCGCCTGTATTGGCGTACCCCGACTTCAATCTACCATTCTGCGTCCAAACGGACGCAAGTGATTTTGGTTTGGGTGTGGTAATCACCCAAATTCAAGACAAGCACGAGCGTGTGATTGCATACGCCAGTCGAGTGATGCCAAAGCGGAACGGAACTACTCGAGTACCGAGAAAGAATGTCTGGCCGTAGTATAGGCCATCAGAAAGTTTCGGTACTATCTCGAAGGGTACCACTTTTAAATGGTGACTGACCACAGTAGCCTCCGATGGCTATACAACTTCAAAAACCCGATAGGCAGATTGGCGCGCTGGGCGTTGGATCTCCTAGAATATAGTTTCGAGATTTTTCATCGAAAGGGATGGATGCACCAAATGCTGGATGCACTTTCCCGCATGTTCGAGGATGGAGAGATCGATCATATTGCGGCCATGATGCCTGTCGAGGACGAGTGGTATGCCAGGTGGCGTGACGCTGTGTTGAATTTACCCGGAAAGTACCATGGTTGGAAAGTGGTCAACGGAGAGCTTCTTGAGTACCGGAACAATCCGCTGTTGGAGGACATCATTGACGGTTATGATGCTTGGAAACAGGTGGTTCCTGAGAACCTCCAGTCAGACCTGGTGCATGAAGTGCATTGCACGCCTGAAGCCGGCCATTTAGGTAGGGAGAAGACCTACCATCGTGCCACAATTCGTTATTATTGGCCTGGCATGTTCAAAGACATCACGTCTTTCGTTAGAAATTGCGAGATATACCAGCTCAATAAACCTGAGCAAGCCCAATCGCGTGGGCTTATGACCCAGCGAATGGTCCAGGAGCCATGGACAGTCGTGGCAACCGATGTCATGGGTCCTTTCCCTCGGAGTAAACAGGGATCTGAATACCTACTGGTATTCCAGGATTTATTCTCGAAATGGATCGAATTGGCACCCTTAAAAAATGCCAATACGGAACAGAGAATAGAGTTTTCAAAACTATGATCAGATCATTCATTGACCAAGATCATAGAAATTGGGATCTTCATCTCAATGAGTTCCGATTTGCCTACAGTACGGCACTTCATAGTACCAACCGAGTGACTCCAGCGTTTCTAAATTTGGATTGGGAGCCCCGTCCGCGAAAAACTATTCGCAGTTTAAGGGAGGGGGAGGCCGAGTTGCCGCCACCTGACCTTCAAGCCTGGACAAGTCGGATGGCGCGATTAGAGCATCTGACAGAACTTATGAGCAAGTTCCAAGATCAGGCTTTTGTCAGACAAGCCAAATACTATGATCGCAAACATCGCGACTTGCGATTTAAGGTAGGCGATAAGGTTAAGATACCGACTCAAGTGTATTCTAGCAAAAGTGGGCACGTAGCGGCAAAGCTGGCTCCAAAGTTCAGTGACCCTTTCATTTTGGTGGAAGTAATCTCACCCAATATTTATAAACTGGCCTCTCCAGAAGGAAGTTTAGCGGGACGGTATAATACCTCCCACCTTCAATGGTATGTTGAGGAACCGGAAGACGAACCGAATGGTCCGAAGGAGCTGGCGGAACTGCACAGAATGTTACTTGAAATCAGCGATTCGGAAGCGGGAGAGGAGGCCCGAGAGGACGCGGAACTACATTTTGTCTGGCGACGGGAAAATATTGATCACTCGGACTCATATTCGGACGCGGATAAACGCGTTAGTCTCCGTACTCGCTCGTATTCTAAGTAGGGGCTCGGCTGTGAAAACCGGTAGAAGCGGCGTTGTAAGTCCGCTGTTGGGGGCAAAGCCCCAAGAATAAATACTCAATAATTCGTCGGATCCACTCAATGTAAATGATGACTCAGAACAAACTTCTTTTTTTATTATTTTCTCAATTACTATCAAAATTTTTTTTTTTTTTTGTCATCGTTTTTTCTACTTGGATACACCTGTGCATGATGGTGTATGGAACCCGAGGTCCGGCAATTAACCAATTTCAACCATTCCTTCTTTTTTTTGACAAGTTGAACTAGACGGAGAGATGAGGGCACCTGTCTGGTATTCGCCCCGGTGGGCCGAATCCTGTGAAGGGGGAATAGTGACGGGGTAATTTGTACCCCGCACAAATAAATCTAAAAACAATAAAATTCACCTTCAAAATCATTTTACTGGGGATATGAGTTTGGAATCACGAATCAAATCTACGGGCTGTCTGCGAACAGCGCCTTAGGGGGGGGGGGGGGGCAAGGAAAGGAAACTGAGAGTCGCAATTGGTTGATGTTTTATGCTGATAAGGTCACCAGTCTTCAGCGGCGTTGTCTTATATAGGAGTTCAAATGTTCTCGTCTGCCAATTTCTGGCCTACCTCTAGGCAAGGAACCAAAAACTCTTTTTATTACATTTTTTTCATCAATTATTATTAAAAGTTCAGTGAAGATCATTAAATTAATCCCTTTTTTAATTAATTAATTCATTTCATTTAAACGACTAAAATCAATTGACAATTTCCTCGAATATTTCAAAACAATTTCAAATCACTATGCATGAGAATTTTAAAACAAGACCACACTGTGGAGGTCTTGATTTATTCTGAGTAAATTAATTCGAAGTATATTAGAATATTATTATAAAATTCAGTGAAAATCATTAAATTAATTCCTGGAACCTGTCAAAAAGTCATAAAAATGCCACGATTTTTATAAAAGGAAAAAAAAACTTTGAAACTCCTTCCAAACCATTGAAATCAATCGGGAATTCCCTCGAATTCAAAAAGAATAACGATTTTAAGTTCAAATCACTATAAATCATTTAGAAAAATATTCGAACATTATTATAAAATTTAATGAAATCATTAAATTAATCCCTGGAACCTGTTAAACAGTCCTATAAATGCCATGATTTTCATGAGAGGAAAAAAAAGCTTTGAAACTTATTCAAACCAATAAAATCTATCAAGAAATCCCTCGAATGCAAAAAGAATAACAATCTGAAATGCGAATCACTATGAATTAATTAGAAAAATATTAGAATATTATTATAAAATTCAGTGAAAACCATTGAATTAATCCCTGGAACCAGTCAAAAAGTCCTAAAAATGCCATGATTTTTACAAGAGGAAGACAAAAATTTGAAACTCCTTTCAATCCATCAAAATCAATCCTGAATTCCCTCTAATTCAAAAAGAATAACAATTTCAAATTCAAATCACTATAAATTAAATAGAAAATATTAGAATATTATTATAAAATTCAGTGAAAACCATTAAATTAAGCGTTGCAACCTATCAAAAAGTCGTAAAAATGCCATGATTTTTATAAGAGGGGAAAAAAGATTTGAAACTGCTTTGAAACCATTAAAATCTATCGAGAATTCCCTGGAATTCAAAAAGGATAAAAATTTCAAATTCAAATCACTATGAATTAATTAGAAAAATATTTGAACCTTATTTTAAAATTCAGTGAAAATTATTAAATTAATCCCTGGAACCTGTCAAAATGTTCTAAAAATGCCATGATCTTTATAAGAGGAAAAAAAAGCTTTCAAACTTCTTTCAAACCATTAAAATCAATCGAGAATTCCCTGAAATTCAAAAAGAAAAACAATTTCAAATTCAAATCACTATAAATTAATTAGAAAAATATTAGCATATTATTATAAAATTCAGTGAAAACCAATAAATTAATCCCTGGAACCTGTCAAACAGTCCTAAAAATGCCATGATTTTCATAAGAGGAAAAAAAGCTTTCAAACTCCTTTCAATCCATCAGAATCAATCGAGAATTCCCTGGAATTCAAAAAGAAAAACAATTTCAAATTCAAATCACTATAAATTAATCAGAAAAACATTAGAATGTTGTTATAAAATTCAGCTAAACCCAGTAAATTAATCCCTGGAACCTGTCAAAAAGTCCTAAAAATGCCATGATTTTTATAAGAGGAAAAAAAAGTTTTGAAACTCCTTGCAAACCACTAAAATCTATCGAGAATTCCCTCGAATTCAAAAAGAAAAACAATTTCAAATTCAAATCACTATAAATAAATTAGAAAAATATTAGCAAATTTTCATAAAATCCGGTGAAAACCATTTAATTAATCCCTGGAACCTGCAAAACTCCTAAAAATGCCGTGATTTTTATAAGACGAGGAAAAAGCTTTGAAACTTCTTTCAAACCATTAAAATCAATCCAGAATTCCTCTGAATTCAAAAATAATAACAATTCCAAATTCAAATCGCTAAAAATTAATCAGAAAAACATTAGACTGTTATTATAAAATTTAGTGAAACCCAGTAAATTAATCCCTGGAACCTGTCAAAAAGTCCTAAATATGCCATGATTTTTATAAGAGGAAAAAAAAGTTTTGAAACTCCTTTCAATCCATCAGAATCAATCGAGAATTACGTCGAATTCGAAAAGAATAACAATTTCGGTAAACAAATCACCATAAATTAATTAGAAAAATATTAGAGTATTATTATGAAATTCAGTTTCAGGTTCAAGGTCATTTCAAGGTCAAATACAGGAAAGGCAGTGCAGTAAACTTCAAAAACCTTTTACATATGTTTTTTGGGTCGCTGAATCGAAATCCGAGGTCCACTTACCTCCAGCGCTTTAGGTTCAAGGTCATTTCAAGGTCAAACACAGAAAAAGCCGTTCCAGAAACTTCAAGAACCTTTTACATATGTTTTTGGGGTCGCTGAATCGAAATCCGCGGTCCATTTACCTCCAACGCTTCAGCTTCAAGGTCATTTCAAGGTCAAACACAGGAAAAGCCGTGCAATAAACTTTCAACAACCTTTTTGGGGTTGCTGAATCCGAATCCGTTGTTCGTTTGATCCCTTAAGGTCAGTTTAAGGTCATGTAAAGCTCATCTTCAGTTCAAAATAACAGAAAGTGCATGTTATGAAGTGCAACCAGTGGATATATGATAGGTTAACCTAAACTGTTAATCTAAATGTTTCAAACTCAAGGAAAAATGATGAATTCAAACAACTACAACTTGTCCAAATATATTGCTGCTACTAGCGCTACCCAGGAACAACGACGCATTTTCATTGAAAGTCTTTTATACTTTCTACAATTCTTTCTACCTTTTGAATATATATAAATCAAAATTTCTAACGGCGATACTTCCAATTTATGAATTACGTTTAGCCCTGTCCTAAAGTGGTTGACTCAGTTATTTAAAATTTCAACAACTAATTTTTTCCGTGTAATTGTAAGTATGACAAAATACATGTTTCAAAGTTATTCATCATATGGAATTCGTAAAAGGTTCATAAATCCTTTTCTGACTGTCTCTTTCAAAGTGAGGTTAGGTTTACCATAGTTCACCATATATCCCATTGTGTGTATACTTTCGACTTGAATTATAATTTATCTTGGTCCATAAGCTCTAAACATATATTCAAAGTGTATTTACCCTCATATATTTAATTATAAGCAACCGCATATCAAGCGCCATATTGAATTTCATCTCCCTTCGACAGAGGGTCTAGTACTCGGCTCGGTGCTGCCACCTATTATTAGTTTTGCATCACGAAACCCATGAGGTTCATGATGCAAAACTAATCGTAGGTGGCTGTACCGAGCGGTGTACCATAGTCCCGCTGTGTCAAAGAGATACGAATTTTAATAAAAGAAATGTTGTGAATAAGTATAAAGTGTTATTTATACCTTGTAAGTATCACAAAATATATTTTTCAACGTTTTTTATCATATAGAATTCGTAAAAGGTTCATAAATTCTTTTCTGGCTGTCTCTCTCAAAGTGAGGTTAGGTTCACCATAGTTCACCATGTATCCCATTGTATGCATAAATTCTACTTAAATTATAATGTATCTTCGTCCATAACCTCTAAGCATATATTTAAATTGTATTTACCCTCATATATTTAATTATAAGCAACCGCATATCAAGCGCTATATTGAATTTCGTCTCCCTTCGACAGAGTGTCTAGTACTCGGCTCGGTGCTGCCAAATATTATTAGTTTAGCATCACGAACCTCTGTTACGTCCGAAGTTCGCTGCTGTCGATGAAAATCCGCTCGTTCCAACGATGAATGGACGAAATTCAAGCGTACTCCGTTGCTGACTTGATTGGTTTGAAAACCAAAACCGCGAAGATTAAGTCAGGGAGATATAGACTATTGAATAAATAATTAAAATCACTGGAAATTCTGAGAGGAACTTCTGATTATATTTTGAAACATTTTTGTTTTTGGGTTTAAAGGTTCCCAAGTCCTTCACAAATGTTGTTCACAATTTGACGTATCTTCCACAATCACGTTAATCCAATAGTTCACAAAGTTTTCAGTACACTTGTCCGCCAAATTATATTTACGGTTATAAATAATATTTATAACTACTAATACTATTTGGCAAACATCCATGATTCTTTCTTTCGTTGCCTGTGCGTTCTAACCCCACCTGTCATTCGACTTAGAATAAATTGAGTCGCGGCACTCAGTCGAAAAAAGTTAAAGTCCCTCTGACAACGTCCTATGCTCGTAGACTTTTTCTTGGCGAGATCGAGCCAATCGCATGAAACTCCCTTCCAACGACATCGACGAAACGATCCCCGCTAGTAAATCCCCACTCGGCTGCATCGCGAGTGCTGCGCCGCCGCTGAAGCGAAGCCCATGAAAGGACGGTCGGCGAGACCAAAAAGTCAGACTTAGCCTGGAATAGCAGAATAACTAACGAAATAGGAAAACAACTATTTGAATTCATAAACGATAGGAGTCTCTCCGTTTCAGTACCAGACGCTCATACCTTCTTTCTCCACAATACAAAACATAAATCTGACCTTATCGACTTTGAAATTTCCAAAAATAACTTTTACAATCACGAAACTCTCACTATAAATGAGCTAGACTCAGACCATCGGCCAGTTCTCTTGAGCCTTTACACTAATTGTGAAAAGGCTCCGGTCCTACCTCGCTACAATTTCGCAAAAGCAAACTGGCCAACATTCAATTCGACACTAGAAAACCAAGTTAATTTCGAACCTATAATAACAAACACTATCCACATCGACGAAGCCATAACTAATCTCACCTCAAGTATAAAAATTGCCATTCAAGCTTCAGTCCCTCTCTACCGTTAACAAATATGATCCGCCTCTCAGTACAGAATTCGGTAAACTTCAAATTAAAGATAACACTATCTGGCGTATGACCAAAGCCCTAACGAAGCCACGGACAAATATTCCACCTCTTAAAAACTAAAAAAAATCATCGTAACACCTCAAAAAAATGTTTCGCTTTCTCCCACCGACAAAGCAAATCTTCTAGCAGTAAATTGTGAAAGTAATTTTTCCCCTCACGACCAGCCATCTGATCCGCAACACATGGCTGAATGTGAAAAAGTTGTATTCGAATTTCTTGAAACACCCAGCACTGATAAATTTAAAAATATAACACGCACAGAAATAGCCAAGCAAATTAAAACTATGAAAAATAATAAAGCTCCCGGCCCCGACTCAATCTCAAATTTCGTTCTTAAAAAACTTCCTATTTCATGCCTCACTCTCCTTGCCACTATTTTTAATGCCTGTATTCAACAAAGTTACTTTTCGGACTCCTAGAAGGTAGCTCATATCTTAGTTTTTCAGAAAAAAAGGCAAATACCCATACCATACAACCAGCTACAGGCCAATCCGTCTCTTAAATACTATGAGTAAAATTTTTGAAAAAATAATACTCACTCGCGTTAACTACCACTTCGAGGAAAACAGCATCCTTAAACCAGAACAATACGGTTTTCGAAAAGGTCAATCTACCTAGCACATGATGCTCAAGCTCGCCGAAGCCATTAGCTTAAATTTCAATCGAAGAAAGCATATTGGAGCTGTTTTCCTCGTTCATAATTTACCTAAATTATTTAATTTTTAATCGAAAAGTTCATTTTTAAACCAGAAAATTAATTTTCTATAAAAAAGGATCAATTATCAACAAAATACATGAATTTTCAACCAAGTACTTGAATCTTCAAATAAAAAAGATTAATTTTTAACCAAATAGTTTAATTTTAAACTATAAAAAATAGATTTTCAAATGGAGAAGTTAAATTTTCAGTTAAAAACATTAATTTTCAACAAACAAGCAAAATAATTTTTAACAAAATAGTTCAACTTTAAACTAAGTAGTTGACTTTTCAACCAAAAGAATTATTGAAATTGTAATTGTAATTTAAAAAAAGACGAATTTAAAAAAAAATAATTAAAAATAATTCTACCAAAAAAGTTAAATTTTCAACCAAAGAGATGAATTTTCAACTAACATTGTTATTCTAAAAAAAAAAAATTTTCAAGAAAAAAGTTATACATACAATCAACAAATTAAATTATCAACAAGGTACATGATTTTTAACTAAGTACATGTATTTTTAACCAAATTGTTGAATTTAAATTTTTTGAAAGCAATATATTTTTGAAGGATATTTGGTAACTATTTAAACAATTTTGATTTGTTTAAATTTTGTACCACATTTCAATCTGTTTAATCTTTCTGGAATTAATGACACAATTAAAGGAATTTAAGAGTAATTTTTTTACAGGATATTTAGCAGTTTTGTAAATAATTTTAATTTGCTTAAACAATTTTTATTTGTTTAAAAAAAATTTTCTCTGTAAATCGTGCAAATTTATTCTTTTCAGCAATTAATGGCACAATTAAGGATTTTTAAGAATAATATTTCTTTGCTTAAGATATTTTTAAGTTATTTAAACAATTATTAATCAATTATAATAATTAATATAAACCATTTTTTCAGTCTGTTATAAATAGTTATTTTTTCAGATCGTATTCGTTAAAATTAATAATTTTACAAATGAATGTCGGATAATATCTACATGTAAATTATTTTCAGTTCACAGATTCCAATTATCTACAAGGTTGATTTTAGGAGAAAAAAAAACCCTATGCTTTACTTAGAGCAGTTTATTTAAATTTTTTAAACAAATTATTATTGTTCAAACAACATGGGGTACACATTCCGAGATAAGAAAATACTGAATATTAAGCAGAAGAGAATAACATTTCATGACTTTCAGAGGAAACATTGTTTAAACAAATGAAAATTGTTCACAAAATAGCTGGATATCCTTTAAAAAATATATTACTCTCAACATTTGTTAATTGTGTAATTATTTTCAAAAAATAATAACTTTTTACGATTTTTGGAAGAAAAAATTGTTGAAACAAATGAAAATTGTTCAAATAATTGCCAAATATGTTAAACAAGAACTTGAAATTCACAACAACAACACAAAACTCACTTATCGATCAAAAATAATTCTTGTTGAAAAAATTTCAAAAAATAACGTCTTTAGCATGAATTTGATAGAAAACTGCTATTTTGTACTTTTTTTTGCATTTTCCGGGCACAATAAAAGAGGATTTGAAGTGTTAACATTAAAAGTTATTGGGTGGAAATAATTCCTTGAATACTCCTTGAGAGGTGACTATACATCAATTTGCAAAAAGTTTATAACAAGTACTTCTTTTTCCCATTTTTCTGAAAATCGAGCTTTTCCCATTTAAAATCCCATGTTAATTTTAAAAACCCGGCAGTACGGGTAATATTCAGTACTTCCTCATCTCAGAACGTATACCTTATTTCATAATTTTTTTTATCCCTCACACCATGTCGCTTAATATTCAGTACTTCCTTATCTCAGAAGGTATACCCTATTTCATTTTTATTTTTCATCTCTTACACTATGTCGCTTACTATTCAGTATTTCCTTATCTCGGTAAGTATACCCTATTTTTTATTTAAAAGTTGAAATTTTTTTTTTTTATATCTCACACTATTTCCTTCTCTCAGAACGTATACCCTATTTTTTCTATCTCTCACACTGTGTCGCTTAATGTTCAGCATTTCCTTATCTCAGCACGTATACCCTATTTTTCTCTTATTCTTTTATTTCTTTTTTTTCATTATTTTTTTATCTCTTACACTATGTCGCTTACTATTCAGTATTTCCTTATCTCAGTACGTATACCCTATTCTTTATTTTTTTTAAATATTTTTTTCATCTCTCAAACTATGTCGCTTAATATTCAGTATTTCCTTATCTCAGAACGTATACTCTATTTTCTTGTTTATCTCTCACACTATGTCGCTTAATATTCAGTACTTCCTTATCTCAGAAGGTATACCCTATTTTATTTTTATTCTTTATATTTCATCTCTCACACTATGTCGTTTAATATTCAGTATTTCCTTATCTCAGTACGTAAACCCTACTTTTTATTTAAAAGTTTTATTTTTTATTTTTTTTATATCTCACACTATTTCCTTATCTCAGAACGTATACCCTTTTTTTATCTCTTACACTATGTCGCTTAATATTCAGTATTTGCTTATCTCAGAAGGTATATCCTATTTTATTTTTATTTTTTATCTCTCACACTATGTGGCTTACTATTCAGTATTTCCTTATCTCAGTACGTATACCCTATTTTTTATTTAAAAAATTCTTTTCATATTTTTTTTATATTTTACACTATTTCTTTATCTCAGAACGTATACCCATTTCATGTTTTTTTTGTTATCTCTCACACTATGTCGCTTACTATTCAGTATTTCCTTAACTCAGTACGTATACCCTATTTTTTATTTAAAAAATTCTTTTCATATTTTTTTTATATTTTACACTATTTCTTTATCTCAGCATATTGATGGATTCTATTAACAGCGATCCTTTGATTCATATCGCGTACGTGATATTATAATTACGCTTGACATTAGACATTTAAGAGTCGTTAGGGTAATATAATATTAGTAACGAAATGCTAGGTTTTTTCAAATACATAGACAGATCGACTCTCTGCTCAAATGCTTTCACACATATTTTTCCAGTAATTATATATAGGTTCTTATTAGGACCGCATTAGATACGTAAGGGTGTTTAGCAGGTCGCTGACCGCTGGCAGTTATTATGAAATAGAAACGCCATAATCACTTAATTCAAATCGCTGTGATCTTCATTGAATGTTCCATAATGTGAATTAAACTTGCAGAATATCAATACGGTTTCCTAGTCCGTCAGCGTATTGATGGATTCCATGAAAAGCGATCTTCTGCATCGTTCCGGATATGAGATAATATAATTAAGTTTGAAATTAGAGATTTAAATTCGTTAGCGGAATATTATATTAGTAATAGGATGTCTGCTTTTTGCAAAGTCATAAATTCACTGAGTGCTTGCTTGTATGTTTTTACACATTATTTTTCGGTCAGTTTATATATAAATTCTTCTTAGGTCCAAATTAGATAGGTAACGGTGCTTAGCAGGTCGCCCATAGACTGCAGTTGTTATAAATTAAAAACGGTATAAACTCTTCTTTCGAGTCCCAATGATCTTGCTTGAAGATTGCTTGACATTTATTGAACTTGAAAAATGTCCCTACGGATTCCCCACATATTAGGACATTGATGGTTCCTGTAAACAGCGATCTTTTGAAGTGTTCCAAGTACATGATCTCATAATTACGGTTGAAATCAGAGACTAAAAGTCGTTAGCGGAATACCATATAACTTATGAAATTTTAGGTCTTTCCAAATCCATAGACAGATTGACTCTCTTCTTAAATGCATTTACGCATTTTTTCAGTAAGTATATATAGGTTCTTAGTGGGTTCTCATTAGATGCGTGAGGGTGTTTAGCAGGTCGCTCACTGCTGGCAGTTATTATTAATATAAAACGCCATTATCACTTAATTCGAATCGCTATGATCTTCGTTCAAGATTGTATGACCTGTATTAAACTTGTGGAATATCAATACGGATTCCCTGTACGTCATCATATTGATGGGTTGCATGAACAGCGATCTTGTGATATCTTTCAAATACGCGATCATATAAATACAGTTGAAATTAGAGACTTAAAGACAGATTGACTATCTGCTCTGATATTTTCACACATATTTTTCAGTGTTTATATATAGGTTCTCAGTGGGTCCGCATTACATATGCAAGGGTGTTTAGCAAGTTGCACGCTGCCTGCTGTTATTATAATTTAAAAACGCTATAATCGCTTAGTTCGAGCCGCTATGATCTTACTTGAAGATTGCATGACATCTGTTGAACTTGGAGAATATCAATATAGCTTCCTCGTACGTCAGCATATTGATGGATTCTATTAACAGCGATCCTTTGATTCATATCGCGTACGTGATATTATAATTACGCTTGACATCAGGCCTTTAAGAGTCGTTAGGGTAATATAATGTTAGTAACGAAATGCTAGTTTTTTTTCAAATACATAGGCAGATTGACTCTCTGCTCAAATGCTTTTACACATATTTTTCCACTAAGTATATATAGGTTCTTATTAGGACCGCATTAGATACGTAAGTGTGTTTAGCAGTTCGCTCACCGCTGGCAGTTATTATTAAATAAAAACGCCATAATCACTTAATTCAAATCGCCATGATCTTTATTGAATGTTCCATGATGTGTATTAAACTTGGAGAATATCAATACGGCTTCCACGTACGTTATCGTATTGATGGATCCTATGAACAGCGATCTTGTGTATCGTTCCGGATATGAGATATATAATTAAGTTGGAAATTAGAGATTCAAAGTCGTTAGCGGAATATTATATCAGTAATAAGATGTCTGGTTTTTGCAAAGTCATAGATTCACTGAGTGCCTGCTTGTATGTTCTTACACATTGTTTTTCGGTTAGTTTACATATAAATTCTTCTTAGATCCAAATTAGATACGTAACGGTGCTTAGCAGGTCGCCCACCTACTGCAGTTGTTATAAACTAAAGACGGTATAAACGCTTCTTTCGAGTCCCTATGATCTTGCTTGAAGATTGCTTGATATTTATTGAACTTGGAAAATGTTCCTACGGATTCTCCATATATTAGCATATTGATGGTTCCTGTTAACTGCGACCTTTTGATTTGTTCTAAATACATGATCTCATAATTATGGTTGAAATTAGAGACTCGAAGTCGTTAGTGGAATACCATATTACTTATGGAATGTTAGGCCTTTCCAAATCCATAAACAGATTGACTCGCTTCTTAAATATATTTACACATATTTTTCAGTAAGTATATATAGGTTCTTAGTGGGTTCGCATTAGATACGTAAGGGTGTTTAGAATATTACGGTGTCCTTGATAAGATCCTCAAAACAACAACCAATGAGGCCAATCCCTAAGATCAATCGAGTAATCCCATTTCTCTTCCTGATTGCTTCCTAATGTCTGACTCAGCATTCTGGCACTCTGTTAACAGAGATTCCAGTTTGGAGATTAGCATTACGGAATGGGATAAAAAGAGGTAACTAGGCAAGTTCCAAGCCTCTACTCCCAGGAGTTCCTTGGAATAATTGTGAAGCAGATGGTACAGTTTTTATGTATAATAATAACCTTACGAAATTTAAGTGCGGAAAAAATCGTATACTCAAGTGAGTCTTGGCATGAGTATACGGATTCCAATACTAATTTCACGAACTCCACGCCCTCCAAATTTTGTGCTCCAACTCTCAATATTAAAAATCAACCCCTTAGCAAAACGCAGATATGACTTTGTCTAAAAATTATATTTTTTGGAATTTAACAGTATGGATAAAGTCTCTGATTTTTGGGCTTCTCAAAAATACTTACTCAGATTTTTGGGCTACAACCCATAACATTAAAAATCAACCACTTATCACAACGCAGATATGACTTTTACAAAAAATAATATTTTTGATAATTTAACAGTGTGGATAGAGTCTCTGATTTTTGGGCTCCCTAAAAATAATTACTCTGATTCTGAGGCTCTAACCCTTAACATTAAAAATCAACACCTTAGAACAACGCAGATATGACTTTGTCAAAAAATTATAATTTGGAGAATTTAACAATGTGGATAGAGTCTCTGATTTTTGGGCTTCTCGACGATACTCACTTCGATTTTTGGATTCCAACCCTTAACATTGAAAATCAACCCCTTGGAACCTCGCAGATGTGACTTTCTCCAAAAATAATCTTTTTGGGAATTTTATAATGTGGATCGAGTCTCTGATTTTTGGGCTCCTCTAAAGTACCTACTTCGATTTTTGGGCTCCAACCCTTAACATTAAAAATCAACCCCTCAGCACAACGCAGATATGACTTTGTCAAAAAATAATATTTTTGAGAATTTAACAGTGTGGATAGTCTAAGATTTTTGGGCTTCTCGCAAATACCCACATCGATTTTTGGGTTTCAACCCTTAACACGAAAAATCAACCCCTTAGTACCTCGGAGATGTGACTTTCAACAAAAATAATCATTTTTGGGATTTTATAGTGTGGAAAGAGACTCTAATTTCTGAACTCCTCGAAAATACTTACTCCGATTTTCGGGCTTCAGCCCTCAACATTAAAAATCAACCCCTTGGTACCTCGCAGCTGTGACTTTCTCCAAAAATATTCTTTTTGGGAATTTTATAGTGTGGATAGAGTCTCTGATTGTTTAGCTCCTCGAAAACACCGACTCTGATTCTTGGGATTCATTCCTTAACATTAAAAATCAACCCCTTGGCACCTCGCAGATGTGACTTTCTCAAAAAATAATCTTTTTGGGAATTTCATAGAGTGGATAGAGTCTCTGATTTCTATGCTCCTCGAAAATCCCCAATTCGATATCTGAGCTCCATCTCTTAACATTAAAAATCAACCCCTTAGCACAACGCAGATATGACTTTGTCAAAAAATAATATTTTTGAGAATTCAACAGTGTGGATAGAGTCTCTGACTTTTGGGCTCCTCGAAAATACCCACTCAGATTTTTGGGCTCTACCGTTAACATAAAAAGTCAAACCTCTGAGCACAACGCAGATACGACTTTGTCAAAAAATAATCTTTTTGGAAATTTTACTGTGGATAGAGTCTCTGATTTCTGGGTTCCTCGAAAATATACACTTCGATTCTTGAACTTTAACACTTAACATTAAAAATCAACCCCTTAGCACAACGCAGATATGACTTTTTCAAAAAATGATCTTTTTGAGTATTTTACAGTGTGGATAGTGTCTCTGATTTTTGGGCTACTTGAAAATCTCCACTTCGATATCTGGGCTCCATCCCTTAACATTAAAAATCAACCCCTTAGCACAACGCAGATATGACTTTGTCAAGAAATAATATTTTTGGGAATTTAACAGTGTGGATAGAGTCTGTGAGTTTTGAACTCCTCGAAAATACCCACTTAGATTGTTGGGCTCTGCCCTCAACATTAAAAATCAACCCCTGAGCACAACGCAGACATGACTTTGTCAAAAAATAATATTTTGGAGAATTTAACAGTGCGGATAGAGTCTATGATTTTTGGGCTCCTCGAAAATACTTCCTCCGATTTTTGGGCTCCAACCCTCAACATTAAAAATCAACCCCTTGGTACTTCGCAGCTGTGACTTTCCCCTAAAATAATCTTTTTGGGAATTTCATCGAGTGGATAGAGTCTCTGATTTCTATGCTCCTCGAAAATCCCCACTTCGATATCTGAGCTTCATCCCTTAACATTTAAAATCAACCCCTTAGCACAACGCAGATATGACTTTCTCAAAAAATAATGTTTTTGAGAATTTAACAGTGTGGATAGAGTCTCTGATTTTTGGGCTCCTTGAAAATACTAACTCAGATTTTTGGGCTCCAACCCTCAACATTAAAAATCAACCCCTTAACTCAACGCAGATATGACTTTGTCAAAAAATAATATTTTTGAGAATTTAACAGTGTGGATAGAGTCTCTGATTTTTGAGCTCTTCAAAAATACCCACTTTGATTTTTGGGATCCAACCCTGAACATTAAAAATCAACCCGTTGGTACCTCGCAGATGTGACTTTCTCAAAAAATAATGTTTTTGGGTATTTTATAGTGTGGATAGAGTCTCTGATTTCTGGGCTCCTCGAAAATACCCACTTTGATTTTTGAACTTCAACCCTTAACATTAAAAATCAACCCCTTAGCACAACGCAGATATGACTTTGTCAAAAAATGATCTTTTTGAGAATTTTACAGTGTGGATAGTGTCTTTGATTTTTGGGCTCCTCGAAAATACTTACTCCGATTTTTGGGCTTCAAGCGTTAACATTAAAAATCAACCCCTTAGCACAACGCAGATATCACTTTTTAAAAAAATGATCTTTTTGAGTATTTCACAGTGTGGATAGCGTCTCTGATTTTTGGGCTACTCGAAAATCTCCACTTCGATATCTGGGCTCCATCCCTTAACATTAAAAATCAACCCCTTAGCACAACGCAGATATGACTTTGTCAAGAAATAATATTTTTGGGAATTTAACAGTGTGGTTTCCTCTACTCAAGCACGCCCGCGACTGATTTTGAGAATAAAGGGTGGTCACGTGTCAAGGGTCAGTTTACAATGACGTCTTTTTTCAAGTTAACTGTTGGAAATATTGAGTGCTTTAAGTGGACATCTCTGATATATTCTGGAGAATGTAAAAGAGAAGAAATTCCTGGAATACTGTGGAGGTCTTGATTTTTTCTGAGTAAATTAACTATGAAAAATATTCGAACAATATTATAAAATTTAGTGAAAACCATTGTAATAATCCCTTTCTTTCTTAATTAATTATTTAATTCCATTCAAAGTCCTAAAATCAATTCACAAATATAAGTTAGTATAATCTACTTATCTAGCAAAGTAGACTCCAACATTTTCTATTTGCTTTCCGATTTTCGGGTTACACCGTTACAAAAAATCAAACTTTAGTATTTTAAATTTTGTTTATAAATTTTTATAAATACAGACAAAAATTTTGTTTTGTAATTATACAAATTTTGAACCACAAAAACATTCTTTGGTGCTTTTTATTCAATTTCCCAAACTTTAAACTAAACAATGTTAAAAATACAAAAAATTCACTTTGAGTGTGCCACTTAGGGGAGAGTCGGGTATGGTGTCGGTGCGGGGCACGGTGACTATTACAAATAACGCCTGTATTTTTTGATATTCATATTAGTTTTTCACATAAAATAGTTTTCTCCATTTAGAAAAAGAGTGATTTGTGCGAAAACTAACGATAAATCCTGATTTATTAAATTAATTATTTATGTAGGGACTGATAAAAAGTGAAGATATAATAAGTACAAAAATTAATGGTTTCCGAAAATATAATTTCATGAATTATAAAATCTCTGAATTTTAAAATGACAGGATTTTAAATTTACCGCAAAACTAAAAATCTCAATAATATCCGAAATTAAAATTTACGGAAATAAATATAAGAGTCCAATTATTAAATTCCACCAATTTTGATCATTCCCGAAATTTAATATTGAAAAAAATAAATAATTGTTATTCAATATTTCTTTATTAACTAATTGCTTATTTTCGTCAAATCTTAAGGGGGGATCCTGCTTTAAGAGGCCTACAAAAAGCGTTTGTGGGGGGGATTTTTTTAGGGCAGAAAAAAATAAGCAAGTCTAGCGAACTTTTTGGAATATTTGAACATTATAAAAAAAATTGTTTGGGAGAAAAATATTCAAACGCAGCTGATTTTTATGCACATTTGTGCAGCACCTTGCATTTGCAGTCTGCAATCGGCGAGAAAGATGGAACCCGTGAATTTTGTCGGGAATGAAAAATCAAAGAAAATGTCAATTTTCATATCTTTTTCTTCTATGTGAACCAAGATAAACCCGAAAAAATGGTTAAATTAAAAAATTTCCTACTCTTTGAAAAATGTGCTGTTTGCAACAAAAAAATCATTTCAACTTGCTAAAAAAGTTGTTTAGGCATTTTTTTATGAATATTTTTGTTTCAAATAGAAGAAAATACAAAACTGAAGCTGACAAGCCTTGGTTCGTTTTGATTGGTCATCTAATTCACTTGCAATCACGCCCGCCAGTTTAGAAAAATCGTAAAAACGAAAACACGAGAAAACGCGCTTCAAAGTTTACGAGCAGAAAAAATGTTAATTTTCGATTCCTTACAGTAATAATAGCTAATTAGCTATTCCTGCTCCACTTTTACGAATTCAAAATATTGTTTCGAAGGACCGTTGAACCTTTTCAGGTAGACAGTTCGGACCCAGCTGAAAATTCCTGTACAGGAACCTCGGAAGATCCTGCACATGTTCCTGTACAGGAAACTGCACACGAACCTGTAAGGTAATCTTGACGGTTCCTGTGCAGGAATTTGGCGAAGGAAACTGTACATGATCCTGCAAAGGAACCTTTAAATGATCCTGTACGGCTTCCTGTACATATTCCATTGCGAAGAAAATTGAGGCGCAGGTTCCTGTACAGAAACGTGTATAGGATCCCTCACAGATAGACATCGAAGGAACCTTTGGAAGGATACTGTACAGAAACACGTATATGGTCCCTTGCAGAAAGCCATCGCGAAAACTCATGTCGCGTACAGCTATAAAGTTGCCTTCCTTTTATTCCTTTGAAGATCCAACTCACCATCGAGAGAGCTAAGCAACTAACGAACCCTCGCGGATTAGTTCCTACGCAGGTCCATGTATAGGATCCTGAACATGTTCCTGTACATGAACCCACACCTCAATTGACAATATGAAGGAACCTGTACAGGATCATTCAAAGGTTAACTTGTATACAGGTTGCTTTGCAGGATCATGTACAGTTTCCTTCGCCAAATTCCTACACAGGAACCGTCAAGATTACCTGTACAGGATTCATTGCAGTTTCCTGTACAGGAACATATGGAGGATCCTCCGAGATTTCTGTACAGGAATTTTCAGCTGGTGAGTTATTAGACCGAGGGTTGGAGCGCGCGCTCCATCTGCCCGAGCGCTCGTATACCTGGTCGACACCCCACCCACCGCATTTAGTGCTGTATCTTTGAAAATGCTGCGAATCAGCCTATATAACTTTAGATAAATATTCTTAGGATATATTAGGAATAGATTTAAGCAATAAAAAATATCGATTTTTTGAGCCTTCTAAAGCAGGATCCCCCCTTAAGTTCAATAAACAGCAAATGTGACGCTGAACGGCTCAATGACGATTTTCTCCAAAAATGCTCTAGAGCCTAGACCACGGTTTTCCCAACCCCAACTCTCACTGCATGCATCGCGTCGACAACCGGATTGGTTAAGGTTGGCGCGCTTATTTGAAATGATTAAATGTGAAAACGCGCTCATGGTAAGAATGTAGGGAGGAAGCGGGAGGCAAGACCGTGTGTGAAGCATAGGGGCTTGCAATTGTCGCGACAGCGTAGCTACATGCAAGGAATGGGACGGCGATGTTTAGAGCGTCGGAGAGAAAGAGATGGAATGGGTGCCTCGCGTGTGTGACTCTCCAGCATAAGGAGTGCAACCACACCCTTGTTCCTTTTGGACCCTTACAATGTTCTTAATCTAGGTTTTTAGGAATCGATCCCTTTGAATTAATCTACCCTTCCTTTACCTCCATTCAGTATAATGTTTCGTGGCCATTTTTATTTCTTGCCTAGGCCCAGCTTCGCACCATTTATTCAACACATACACACATCCTCCTTCCGCAATCCACCCTCACATCATTGAGTGGGTTGGGAAGGGAAACCTAATTTTTTAAGTTGTTGTAGAAAATTTATTTTTCTAATTGAAAATTTAACTATTCTATTTTTGGTTGAGAAAAATTATATTTTTAGATGAAAATTCATTTGTGGTCGAAAGTGTAACTATCCTGTTGAAAATTGATGTCCCCATTTTTTTCATTTATAATTTAAATTATATGCCTAGAAATTTAGGTACTATGCCAAAATTTAGTCTCTGTTATAGAAAATTAATTCTTTTTGGTATAAGATACAGCTGAAAATCCATCAGGTTGGTTAAAAATTAATTTCATCAACTGAAAGGTTAACTAGCACGCATTTTTGGTTCTGCTTGTGAGGTATTTTTGCGCAGGGTTTTCTCCCTTCTATGAGTGTGTTTACGCATCCATGCTCATTAGCGAGGGACTGACTGGGAGTGGGGATGATCGTGGGCATCAGTCGACTCGCTGGATCACGGTGTCGCGAAATTCAATTAGTCTGTCTCCCACGATCACGTGCGTAATTGTCGGAGGGTTGTTCTGGTTCCGGGTCTCGTGGTTTGCGAGTCTAATTCTAACGTATGATTGCTGGAATCAGGCGGTGAAGGGGGAATATCGGTTCTTCCTCATCCCCTGATTTCCGCAATCTCGGGAGTGCAGTGAAGTGAAAAAAAAGGGGAGAAGTGAAAATAAATAAAAGTGCAGTGATGCAGAAGAATAAAAGAACAGAAGTGAAGCTAAATAAAAGTGCAAAGAAAAAGAACAGAAGAAAGAAATGTCGTTTTCAAAGATCGAATTTTTAAGGGAGATGAATAGGAGGCTCTTGGAGGCGGGGGAGTCATCTTCCATGAGTAGGGAGCGACGTTTAAGGGCCCCACCCTTACTACCCTCAAGAAGGCATCTCCGATGGATGGCGTTGGTGGACGAGGAGACCGCGACGGGTCTCCACAGTGGAGAAAGGGGATTAGTCTGGGTCAATCCTTTTTCTAATTGTGTAATATTTATTTTTCTTTCCTTGAAAATCCATTTTTTTTGTTTTTTTTTTGTTTTGCAAATATGACTCTTAGGTGGGAAATTTATTTATTTTATTACAAATTCTCTCCTTTAATAGAAAATGGATCTTTTTAGTTGAAAATTTATATTTTTGTGAAAATTTAATCATTTTCTTGAAAATTTGTATTTAAATAATTTTTGGTTAAAAAGTAAACTATTTGGTAGAAAATTCAACTGTTTCGTAGGAAATTAGTTTTTTTTATTCAAAATTAATTTTTTATAGTGATAATTTAATTTTCTATTGTTAGTGATAGATGTATCACCTGTTGCAAAAATACAACTATTGAGCGATATTTCACAATAAGTTACCTTTACTTGTGTCAAATACAAATCTTAATTCTACTGGATATGTCTGGCTTTGGTAAAAAAAAAAATAATAAAATTTTACATTTATAAATATTAAATTGTGGTCAGCTTCATTACGCACATAAATGTGAATTGCTTTGTCACTGCCCTTCAATTGAAACTGAAATTCTTAATTTTGTGTGTGACTTTGGCAATATTCTTTCATTCGAGTTTTTTTTAAATTAAATTACCCATTCAGCATTTACGAAAAACGACAACAATGCTTTCGATATTTTCATGACGCGCCTAATTTTTTTTTTTCTTAGAGAAAGATTAATTCTGAAGTTAAGATATTCGTTAATCATCAAAAATGTTGTCCTTGCATTTCCTTTTTACTATTTTAGATAATACATAGTACGGAAATAACAAAGATTTTGTACTTTGGATTGAAGTAATGACTTTTAAAAAGCGTGATGCTTAATTAAAAAATTATTAGTGTTTAACTATTTATTTCTGTGATACTGATTTAAGAGTACTTCAGTTTTAAACGAAGCTTGTGATGGCTTAGTTTCTAAGAGTTCAATTAGGTTTGGATTCATTATTTTTTTAAAGCTTCCAATTAGAAATCACATCATTTTTAACGTTTTTTTTTTGTATGAAACTTTGAAGGCTTACAATATTCAAAATTCTTCTAATTTGACCGGTGAAAATGACTGAATGTTTTCTTCTGCAGAAATGTCATATATTTTTTTTATAATAAAATCTACCCAATCACCTCGAACATCATTTGATGTTACATGGTAATGATAACTCCTAATAATTTTTGTCATCCTTGAAATTTCTATAATTTCAATTCAAAATTATAGATTTGAATGCGCAATTCTGAAATATATAGTTTAATTTGCGAATCCTTGCCACCAAGTTGTTTAGCTTCAAAAATTTAAATTCGTAAATATTTGTTTCAAAGGTTCTCAATTTTTAAATGCTCAATCAGGAGCGTTACTAACTTTTTAATGCTTAGTTTTTTTATCTTAGTATTTTCTCAAATGTAGAGTCCTTGACGCTTTTTAGAATTATTAAATTCTAACGGGCGTCAAATTTTTTAATTGGAAATTCAGATTTCGTAGTTGCAAATTCATCCATGCATTATTTCATAATGCATGCCCGTGTGGAAAATTTCATAGCCTTTAGTCGATGTGGGCGCGCAACAGGCTGCATTTCCGGTGGCTAAGCTGGGATATAACGCTCGGATCGACTGCTTTCTAGATAGATTGTCTGTGTTGGTGAAAAATAATTAATAATTAGGTAATATGAATAATTTTTATTACATACAAGTGTTATGTACAGATTTTGCAGTTCAGTACAAATATAAAAAAAATGTGTGTATACAATGAAAGGAACAAAACAGTTTACGCACATTTCGTACATGCGCCGGGTGTGGACCTTTTGAGGTAACATCGTATTAGGTTGCTGCAACTTTGTCCCGTCGCCTTAACATACTCCGCCATCGCAAAGTATTTATTTTTTTATGTTTGTCGCAAATGAATTTCGATTCATTACATCCTAATATTTAGTTCAATGAAACATGAACACTTTTTAAACATTACAAGTGCTTCATGTGTCAATAAAGTAATAAATCATTGAAAATAAAACAGTTCGTATGATTATAATTGCGATTGTGCTACGAAGTAATGATTCTTTATCATTTTAAATAATTGAGACGTTAGGCTTCGTTATCGTTTGGGCAATAAATAAATAATTACAATAAACAATATACATGTTGTAACTGTTGCAAATTATCATCTAATGCAGTTGAAAAAAAATATTTTTAAACATTCTGTCAAAAAAGTCGTGGTTGGAAATACAGTTCGTATATTGAGATTTCGGTCAGCGTCAATATTTTTGGTTTATCTTCATCATGTAATAGCGTGCATTTTATTATTGTTTGAGCATTTATGTAATTGTGTTTTGTAATTTTCTAACTCTGTTCTTATACAGTTATTATTTTCGGATTTCACTTCTGTAATTTTTTTCAGTTAAAAGCGTGATTCTGTCTACATCTATAGTAGTCATTCTGTCTTTATCTACTCGAATTCGTAACATACACGTAGATAACGCCAAGACGGGAACTAAACAGCAGAAAGGTTTGAGTGAAACTCATAGCAAAACTAGGCAGCGCACGTCTAGTGGCAGTCTTGAACCATGCCTTAGCATGATTCAGGACTACCACGACCATTTTTCCACACAGGCATTGAATTATTTTGCTCAAATTTCTTTTTCCTTTGTTGACTCAAATGTATTTTACAGGAAATGAAACTAGTTTTCCAGTGGCCCTTGTGGCAAAATTTCGTTGCAGCCTTACATCGTGCTACAGCCAGTACAGTTTATCTCAAGCCTGTCAACTCACGCAACACTAGCCTGGCGCTACACTGGCGCTGGTTAGTTTTGCTACGTGTTTCATTCACCTTTCTGCTGTATAGTCCCAGTTTCGACGCTATCTACATTTCTATGTAGATCTATCCGTCTAGAGCTATATATATATGAAACTATTAAGCAATGACAAAGTTAGTAATAACAAAGTTAGGAAATTACAATACATAATTTCATCAATGCTCAAGTCATAATTAAATGTTCACTTCCAGGGCTTGATCGAAACATGCCAAATATTTTAGGGATAGAAGAAAAGTACCTAGGCCATAAAACCACAGCGCCCCAAATAATACGGAAAAAAAATTCATTTATACGTATTATTGTTACTTTTTGGCAGTTTCCGTCGTCTTTTTCATACAAATACTTACTAATAGATAATTTCAATATTTCCCATGACTCTTCAAACAATTTTTTATTCCCGATAAATGTAAAAAATTATCATATTTTCGGAGTGAAATGTAATGGTTTGTAATTGTTTGCAGTAGGAAATTTTTTTGAATCATTAAGTAAATATTTGAACAATTACTTATTGTTAATTCTCAAAATTTCTAAAAATAGACCCAGAGATGTCCAATTTTCTCTCAAATTGGTATCCTGGGCTACTTTCAGTTGAATAATTATATAATTTTGATACATATCTTTTCATTTTGAAAAAATTGCTATTTGTTTAGCCAATTTTGATTTGCTTGAGGAGTTTTTTTATATATGTATTATATTTATTTTAAAATACATATAATACTTTTTCTGACTGTATGGTGTATACAAAGAATATATTGGCCATTTTTTAATTGTTTGAACAAATATAATTTCTTTAAACAATTATTTTTCCAAAAATATTTTTTAAATCGTACATTCTGAATCAAACCTCCATTTTTAAAAGGTTTTCGAGCAGCAAATTTGAAGCAATTTTAACGCTGCATGTGTGAATCATAGAAATAACTTGAAAACAATCTTATAAATAACCGTATAAAGCTAAAACGAACATCAGCGACACGTTTTAATATTTATAACAAGTATGAAAATGTAAAAAAGCAATCTGTTGAAACTTGAATTATAATTTGCATTAGTGAATGTGCTTTATTATAATCTAATGATTATAATAAGTATTTCTGGAAAAGTAATTGTTTCAACAAATTGTATTTGTTTTAACAATCAAAAAATGGTTCATATATTCTGTCTATATACACTATACAGTCAGAAAAATATGTATATGTATTTGATTTTATTTCATTTTTGTAATGTTATCGAAAAAAACTGCTTAATCAAATCAAAATTGTTTAAACAAATAGAAATTTATTAAAAATCAAAAGAAATGTATTGAAATTATATATTTATGCGAAATTATCACTGGTTCGTAACCTTACAGCCATGCCCGCGTGCCAAAAATATGCCACGGCACTTGCGAGATCGATGCAGAAAGCTGTCATTCTTGGGTCGCTTCGTGTCCTCAAAACACACGAAAGTTTCGCCGACCTGTCGTTGTGAAGACACCCCTGTAACAGCTCACAGCAAAAGTGTTTGTATAACCATTATCATTTTCCAACGTGGCGTGGGGTGCGGAATGGCACCCCTGTGACAGCTGACAGAAATAATGTTGGTCTAACCCTCACCCCTTTCCAACGTCTCGTGGGGTGCGGAAAGGCACTTCTGTGACAGCTCACAGAAGTAAAGTTGGTCAAGCCCCTACTCCTTTCCAAAATATCGTGGGGTGCGGAAAGGCAACCCTGTGACAGATCACGGAAATAGTGTTGGTCTAAACCTTACCCCTTTACAACGTCACATTGGGTGCGCGAAGGCACCCCTGTCAAAGCTCACAGAAAAAGTGTTTGTATAACCCTCACACCTTTCCAACGTGTCGTGGGGTGCGGAAGGGCACCCCTGTGACAGGTCACAGAAAAAGTGTTCGTATAACCCTTACACCTTTCCAGCGTGTCGTGGGGTGCGGAAAGGCAACCCTGTGACAGCTCACAGAACAAGTGTTTGTATACCCCTTTCCCGTTTCCAACCTCTCGTGGGAAGTGGTTAGACACCCCTGCGACTGCTCACAGAAATAGTTTTGGTCCAACCCTTACCCCTTACCAACGTCTCGTGGAGTGCGGAAAGGCATCCCTGTGATAGGTAACAGAAAAAGTGTTTGTATAACCCTTACCTCTTTCCCACGTCTCGTGGTGTGCAGAAATGCTCCCCTGTGGCAGCTCACAGAAATAGTGTTGGTCTAACCCTTACCGCTTTCTAACATCTCGAGGGAAGTGGTTAGGCACCTCTGTCCATGCTCACAGAAATAGTGTTGGTCTAACCCTTACCCCTTTTCAACGTCTCGTGGGGTGCGGAAAGGCAACCCTGTGACAGCTCACAGAAGTAATGTTGTTCAAACTCCTACCCTTCCCAACACTCGTGGGAAGTGGAAAGGCACTTCTATGACAGGTCACAGAAATAATCATGGTCCAGCCCCTACCCCTCTCCAAAATATCGTGAGGTGCGGACAGGCACCCCTGTGACAGCTCACAGAAAAAGTGTTCGTATAACCCTTACACCTTTTCAAGGTCTCGTGGGGTGCGGAAAGGCACCCCTGTGATAGCTCACATAAGTAATGTTGGTCAAACCCCTACCCTTTCCAACGACTCGTGGGAAGTGGTCAGGCACACCTGTGACAGCTAACAGAAATAGTGATGGTCTAACCCTTATCCCTTTCCAAAGTCTCGTGGGAAGTGGTCAGGCACCCCTGCGACTGCACACAGAAATGGTGTTCGTCTAACCGTTACCACTTTCCATAATCTCATGGGTTGTGGATAGGCACCCCTGTGACAGCTCACAGAAATAGTGTTCGTCTAACACTTACCCCTTTCCAACGTCTCGTGGGGTGCGGAAAGGCACCCCCGAGACAGCTGACAGAAGTAATGTTGATCAAACCACTACTCTTTACAACGACTCGTGGGATGTGGTAAGGCACCCCTGTGACAGCTAACAGAAATGGTGTTGGTGTAACCCTTACCCGTTTCCAACGTCCCGTGGGAAGTGGTCAGGCACCCCTGTGACTGCTCACAGAAATAGTGTTGGTCTAACCCTTACCCCTTTCCAACGTCTCGTCGGGTGCGTGAAGGCACCCCTGTGACAGCTCACAGAAAAAGTGCTTGTATAACCCTTACCCCTTTCCAACGTGTCGTGGGGTGCGGAAAGGCACCCCTGTGACAGCTCACAGAAATAGTGTTGGTCTCACCCTAACCACTTTCCAACGTCTCGTGGGAAGTGGTAAGGCACCCCTGTGACAGCTCACAGAAATAATGTTGGTCTAACCCTTACCGCTTTCCAAAATCACGTGGGATGTGGTTAGGCACCCCTGTGAATGCTCACAGAAATAGTTTTGGCCTAACACTCTCCCCTTTCCAACGTCACATGGGGTGCGCAAAGGCACCCCTGTGACAGCTCACAGAAATAGTGATGGTCTAACCCTTATTCCTTTCCAACGTCCGTGGGAAGTGGTAAGGCACCCCTGTCCATAATCACAGAAATAGTGTTGGTCTAACCTTTACACCTTTCCAACGTCTCGTGGGTTGCGCAAAGGCACTCCTGTGACAGCTCACAGAAATTGTGTTTGTCTAATCCTTACCCCTTTCCAACGTCTCGTGGGATGTGGTTAGGCACCTCTGTGGCTGCACACAGAAATAGTGTTGGTCTAACCCTTACCCCCTTCCAACGTCTCGCGGGGTGCGGAAAGGCACTTCTGTGACAGCTCACAGAAGTAGTGTTGGTCAAACCCCTACTCCTTTCCAAAATATCGTGGGATGCGGAAAGGCACCCCTGTGACAGCTCACATAAGTAATGTTGGTCAAACCCCTACCCTTTCCAACGACTCGTGGGAAGTGGTCAGGCACCCCTGTGACAGCTCACAGAAATAGTGTTGGTCTAACCCTTACCACTTTCCAACGTCACATGGGGTGCGCAAAGGCACCCCTGTGACAGCTCACAGAAAAAGTGTTTGTATAACCCTTACCTCTTTCAAACGTGTCGTTGGGTGCGAAAAGGCACCCCTGAGACAGCTAACAGAAATAGTGATGGTCTAACCCTTATCCCTTTCCAACGTCTCTTCGGGTGCGTGAAGGCACCCCAGTGATAGCTCACAGAAAAAGTGTTTGTATAACCCTTACCCCTTTCCAACGTGTCGTGGGGTGCGGAAAGGCACCCCTGTGACAGCTCACAGAAATAGTGTTGGTCTCACCCTAACCACTTTCCAACGTCTCGTGGGAAGTGGTAAGGCACCCCTGTGACAGCTCACAGAAATAATGTTGGTCTAACCCTTACCGGGTGTGTTTAAGGCTCAAATTAAGCATGCTAAATGATCAATTTAATTATTTCCTAAAAAATAAACAAGTGTCTTTTAATTAATGGTAGATGATTTCTTGTTATCTGGATCAATCATTATTATCAATTCATTATTCAATTACTATGACTATGACCAATTTTGTATCAAAGTCACACTGTTTATTTAAAAATTCAACTATTTTGTTCAAAATTCGTCTTTTCAACTTTAAACATCTACAATTTGATTAAATTTTTCTTGTTTTTTGACTAGAAAATTTATTTTGGTAGTATATTCATCTATTTCTGTAAAAATTTTACTTTTTTTGGTTAAAAATGGAACCAGCTAAAATCAAAATTAATTCGTTTTGGTTGCAAATTCGACTGTTTTTTTGGTATGAAATCAATTTTTTTATCAAAAATTCAAATACATGGTTTGAAATTAATCTTTTTCAGTTAATTATTCAAATATTTTTTTGAGAACTGGCTTTTGTTGGTTAAATCCAAATGTTTCATATTTTTGAAAATATTCATTCATTTAAATATCAACTATTTCATTTTGAGTTGAAAATTAATATTTTTAGGTTGAAAATTCCACTACTTGACTGGAAGTTGAAATACTTGTTCAAAATTTAATTTTTTTCGGTGAAGGTTCATAATTTTAGTTGAAGTATAATTTTTTTTTTTTCTTAAAAAATTAATTTTTTCAACTAAATATTTGACTAGTTCGTTAAACTTTCAACTGATTGGTTAAAAATTAAGTAGAAAATTCATGTTTTGCTTAAACTGTTTTTTCAAAGATTCATTTTTTCATTGAAAATTAATATTCTTAAATGAAAATTTAACTACATAATTTTTTGGTTAAAAATCGATCTTTTCTTCTTCAAAAATTCCAATAATTGGTTTAAATTTATTATAAACTAGTACCAAACATTTGGTTCTACAGCTTCTGACAATCTGTCTCATTTTTTGACGCTATAATGAAAAAATATTCATGAGAATTGTTTAAGAAATATTTTTTTTGCAACGATACTATTGTAGATAGAAAATTGGTGAAGAATTAATAGAAATGTTTGTTGGCTCTCTGTTATTCAATTTATATTTTTTCAGATTTCTCGGATGAGTGTAAGTATGAAAAAAATTAATGTTCATAACAATTTGTTGCTCAAAATTAAAGAAAAAAAAATATGAAGAAAAAATTGGTTGATTGTGAATTCTCTTTTGTGAAAGCTCTTTTGTCTTTAACGAACAGATTCTCATAACGTATCTCGTAAATTCGCGCGCGTTGAAAATTTTTTCGAAATGAGCAATTTTCTATATTATGTATATATATTATATTATGTTTAAAAAAGTGCGCGTCCTCTCAAACAAATAGCTTAAAGCAAATTTGTAAATATAATTTAGGAAAACAATTTTGTTAATCAAGATTTAATTATAGCTTGTGCCTTTTCTCCCACAAAAATAATTTTTTTCATGTTATTCTTTAGGATTAAAATAAAAACTGTGAGTTCTATTAGAAAATAATTGGTAATAGATTTCTGGATATTTTTTTGGTGAACCATTTTTGTATAATATTTTTTTTTTTGTAACTCGTGTCGTTTATCAGAAGGATTTAATGTTTCTTAAATGTTATTTTTTACGAATAAAACAAAAACTATGCGCCTTATTAAGAAATCATCAATGACAAATTTGTTGATCTTTTTTTGGTGAACAACTCTTTTTTATTTATTTTTATTTCGTCTCTTGGGTTGTTTATGCAAAAATTTTCATTTTTTGAAGTGAAACTTCTTTTGGGAGGGGCGTGAATTAAAAAAAAAGTCCGACCGCATTGCTCTAGTCTTCTCTTCAATATCCCCACTACTGCCACGCTAACTAAAGCCTGTTAATCCATCAAAGTTTCACTTCGGCCGTGTGGCCCCACTGCCATAAGCTGGTTTTTTTTTTCAATGAGAATTTTAATGAATAATTTTAATTCAATTTATTTTCAAGAGATTTTAGATAATTTATAAACCTACTATTTAATATACTTTTCTCAAGATTTCCAAAGATTTCAAGGGATTTAAAAGATTTCTATGGATTCCAACATATCTTTATATAAGTTTAATGAATAATTCTAATTTAATTCATATTCAAGGGATTTCAAAAAAAATTTTATGTTATTTTTGGGCCGTGTGGGCCCACTGTCACACAATAATTTTTTATATGTTTTTCACGATTAAAGCAAAAAATAAGCGTTCTGTCAAAAAATTATTCGCAACAAATTTGTAGACCTTTTTCAGATAAACAATTTTTGTCAACTTAATTTTTCGGAATCTAGCATAATTTGCCCGCAAAATGGAATTTTTTATTTTTAAAAGCATTTCTGACGATTGAAAAAAATATGCGTCTTATCAAGAAAACAGTTCCGACAGAATTTGTTTATCTTTCTGATATGAACAATTTTTCTTCGCATTATTTCGTCACATCTCGTGTAGTTTTTGTGGAAAATGAAGTTTTTGGTTTGAAAAAAATTAATAAAAATAAAATATAATATATATATAAAATATAAAATAATAAAACACTTTCGTAAAAGTTGTTTTTCCTAACGTGAAATTCATCTTTTTGGACAAAAATTTTCTGATTTGATTACAAATTTAATTATTGCGTTGAAAATTTAACTATTCTGTTAGAAACTCATTTGCTTGGTTGAAAATGATATTTTTTGTAAAAAAAATTTATTTGCTGGTTGAAAATTCATTTATTTTGAAGAAAATTTGCCTTTTTAGTTGTTAAACTCAACAATTTTGTTGAAAATTAAACTATTTAGTTGAAAATTCCACTACAATGAATTTTTAACAATGTAGTTGAATCCTCGACCAAGAAAGATTAATTCTCAATCAGTTGCATTTTTAATCAGGAAACACAAATTTTCAACAAAATAGTGGAATCCTTAAGAAAAACAAATTAATTTTCAATCCAAGAAGACGATTTTGCAACCAAATATTTCTAATTTTATCTTAAAAAGGATTTTTTAGTCATGAGAGAAAAAAAATCCACCAAAATTATTATTTTCGGGGGATGAATAATTTAAAATACAAAATAAACATCTCTACCAAATATTTTTGTTAAGTTTATTTGTTCATTAGTTTTTAAAGGCAAATAAATATATAATTTCCTTAAGATTCCTGAGAAAATTCAAAATTTTTTTTGAAGCTTCCAGATACGTCGAAAAAGTATAATTTTTTATTTTTCAGGAGTTTGAAATATTTTAGGAAAAATTCGAGTCAGTTTGAAACATATTTAGGACTTTTAAAAGTTTGAAAAATGGATAATTCTTAAACTGACTAGAAATTTTCCTAAAATTTGGAAAAATCTTTCAAAAATAATAAAATTGCCCTTAAACTTTCCAAATATTTTCGAAATGTGTAGAAATATTTAGAAAGTATGATAATATTTTGAAATATTTCGAAACTTTTTCAAAATCTTTCAAAAATTAATTTTTCAAAATAAAAAGTGATGAATAATTTTCCCAGGAATCTCAAGAACATTTTTTTATTTTCGTGAAATTTCTTAAAAAGCTTCAAAATTTTTGTCGAAATCTTCAAAAATTTACATTTTGTTTTAAATTTTTGGAAATATTTTCAAACTTAAACTCATTTCTCAACCATTTTCAAAACTTTTAAACAATCTAAATATCTTTTAAAATTCTTCAAAATCTTCCAGATTTTTTTTTAACAATTTAGGAAATCTTTTGACATGTTAAATTTAAAAAAAAAATATTATCTTTAAATTAATTTTTCAAAATAAGAAATCAGTTTAAATTATTTCATGAATTATGAGAAATATTTTTTATTATCGTGAAACCTTTTGAAATTTGTTATAAAATTTTTCAATCTTGCTAATGGAAAGATTTTGCTTGAACATCTTTCGCATTCTTTTTCAAAATTTTAGAAAATAATTTAAAATCTTTTGAAACCTTTGTCAATTTTGCCTTAAAAATTATTTTCAAAATAAAAAATCAGTTTAAATTTTCCCAGGAATTGCAAGAAAGTTTTTTCATTTTCTCGAAGTCTTTGAGACTTCTTAAAAAGCTTAAAAATCTTGAAAATTTACATTTTGTTAAAAATTTTTTGAAATATTTTCAATTTTTTTTAGCTATTTCCAAAAATTTTTAAACTTTCTAAATATCTTTTAAAATTATTCGAATTTTTTCAAAAATTGTCTTAAAATTCTGAAAAATTAGATTCTGTATGAAATTTTTTGAAATATTTTCAAATTTTAAATTATTTTTTTAACTACTTCCAAAACTGTTAAACCTACTCAAAACTTTTCCATTATTTTCTTTATAAATTAATTTTTCAAAGTAAAAAGTAATGAACAATTTTCCCAGGAGTCTGAAGAAATTTGTTTATTTCCTTGAAACCTCTCAAACTTCTTAAGAAGTTTCGAAAATTTTGTTTGAAAATCTTCAAAAATTTACAGTTTGTTAAAAATTTCTGTAAATCTTTTCAAACCTAAAATCATTTTTTAACCATTCTAAAAAATTTTAAACCTTCTAAATATATTTTAAAATTCGAAATATTCCAAAAATTTGGAAAATTTGTTTGAACTTAAATAAATTGGCCTTAAATCTTCCAGATATTTTCGAAATTTGTAGAAATATTTGGAAATTATAGTAATATCTTGAATGATTTTGAAACTTTTTCAAATTTTCTTTATAAATTAATTTTTCGAATTAAAAAGTAATTAACAATTTTCCCAGGAATCTCAAGAATTTTTTTTATTTTCTTGAAACCTCTCAAACATTTTAAAAAGTTTCGAAATTTTTGTTTGAAAATCTTCAAAAATTTACAGTTTGTTAAAAATGTTTGGAAATCTTTTCAAACTTAAAATCATCTTTTAAACATTCTCAAAACTTTTAAACCTTATAAATATTTAAAAAAAATTTTCGAAATTTTAGAAAATAATTTTAAATTTGTTGAAATCTTTGTCAAGTTTCTCTTAAAATTTATTTTCAAAATAAAAATTCAGTTTAAATTTCCCGAGACATTTTAAACAAGTTTATTTATTTATTTGAAGCCTTTTAAACTTCTTAAAAAACTTTGAAATTTTGTTCGAAATCTTCAAAAATTAAAATTTTGTTTGAAATTTTTTGAAATATTTTCAAATTTCAAATTATTTTTTCCCACTATTTCCAAAACTTTTAAACCTTCTAAATATCTTTTTAAATTATTCGAATGTTTCCAACATTTTTCTTAAAATTTTAAAAAATTGCCTTAAAATTTATTATTTATATTATATTTTTATATTATTTTACAGGATTTTGCAGAATTTTAGGAAAAATTTGAGTCAGTTTAAAAGATATTTAGGACTTTTAGAAGTGTTGAAAATAAATATCTTCTAAACTCACTCGAATTATTCCTAAAATTATAAAAAAATCTTTGAAAAATGAAAAAATTGCCCTTCAATCTTCCAAAAATTTTCTGACATTTGTAGCAATATTTCGGAATGTTTTAAATTTTCTTTAAAAATTAATTTTTCAAAATAACAAAAAATTTCTCCCAGGATTTTCTAGAAAAGTTATTTATTTTCTTGAAGCCTTTCAAACTTCTTAAAAAGCTTCGAAATTTTTTTCGAAATATTCAAAAGTTTACACTTTGGAAATTTATGAAAATTAATTGAAGGAACCGCAGAATCCTCATTGGAAATGGCTCTCGGCTAAAAATTTTGAAACTTTTCTCCCTGGTAGTTCTAGATGTGAAGATCAGATTTGTAGAAATTGTCGGGAACTTGGGGAAATAAGCAGGTTTTCTCACCTATTTCTAAACTGCAGTAAGATGGTGCCCTCCTCAGTACGCAACACAAATCACACATGACTCTTTTGATTGAAGTTTTGTCCTTATACCTCAGAATGACAAAAGTCGGGTGGGACTGACGTTAGAAGTGGACTCATCACCTTACGACGAAATGACTAATGAATTTGGACATGGTTACCTCACGGAAAAAATAAATTTATCGCATCGTGTTGGTAGTTGGGTGTATACTTCAAACAGTAAATAGTAAAAACTATAGAATACTCAATAGAATGCGATAGAGATATTTCATGTGTACTTGAAAAGACAGAAAAAGAGATGAGACAGAAGAGTGATTGGAAATGGGGAGTAAAAAAACGGACTCGAACTATGATCAGGAGTAGATAGTGAATCACATGGCAGTCAAGGAGTCGGTCTGATTATGAATGGGAGAGCAAAAGAGCATGTCAAGAAGCATGAATTTGTATCTCATAGATTGTTGTCGGTTAGAAACAAAATACATCTTCTGAGACACTCTAAATGATACTATAGATACATCATCATCTTCAAATGCAGAGATAAAAACCGGATGTTAAAGCCGTTTAGCGAGACAAACTTATACGCTGTTATGGAAAGCCACACCTCAATAACAGCCTTATTCACAATTCATTCTACTTACGAAAGAGCAGTTTGTTCTTTAAAAAATGTAATCCTCTATTTCTTGTTACAGCATTAAGTTCACAGTCCAATTTCTTGCCTGATGGTGACTCTAGTCCTGGTGTTCCGCGTTATGAACCTTCCTCTTCTTTTGACAGACGGTCGCCAGACACAACTCTTTCTCTTGCCATACCACATTCTTCGGCCAGGTCACCTCCTCCTGGCGGCCCTGCTCTTCGTGAAAGGTCCAGGTCTCCTCCTCTCAGAAGAATCTTTCCTAACGTACTTGGATATACATTTGAAGAACTTGAATTGATTCGACTTATACCCGAAAGGAATCAGAGTCGGATATTAATGCTTCGAAGATACACTTTTCCTCCCAATAAACCACTTCAATTGAGAACGAAATATAAGGCCCTTACGTCCATGCCAACCGAAGAACGCATTGTATTATCAACGCTCACTGGTGACGTATGTGCAATATTGGAAAAAGCAATCAAGGGCCAATGTTTTTTTCGCGGAATTTTTAAACCTACTCACTTGGGAGCAAGACGGGCAAAAATAAACATGTCGAGTGGCTTGGTTCATGAATTGACTAAAGAAGAAATGGCGGAATGTCCAATTAGCAACAACGATTCAATTGTTAAGAAATATAGAGTATATCGTGTGTGAACCGAAATTATTCACTCCTGTAATTTAAAACAATTAAAAACGTCACATTTGCAGTCAGGACGGTCTATACTGGCCCCGAATAGTTCCCGGATAATGACCTGTACGTGAAATTTGTGCATAGAGCTTTTAAAATTAAAGCTCAAGCTATCGACGACTGTAATTTGGTGATTGTGAATTCACTTTTGTTAAAGCTCTTTCGGCTTTAACGAACACATTCTCATCATGTATCTCGTGCTAATTTATGTACTTCGATCCGCGACTGCTTATTCAGATATTGCCAAATAAAAATGAAATTTTTCTTTCATGATTATTTAAATAACTTTTCCTTACTAAGCATTAATTTTCATCCGCGGCTAACCTGAGAAATGTATCACTTAAATGAATGTATCTCATCACAATTCATAATATTCATTGATATTGAAACAGACTTATGACAATATGACTTTGTGTCACTGTCTTCAGTTTGTTATTTTAAATTTCATCGAATTTTGTAAATCTCAAGCTCCAAAGAATAAATTTAAATTCTAAAAAATTCATTTTCAAAACAGAAATTTTAAACTGTAAATGATAGCATGTTTTTCTATCAATAAAGATTAACAATTTTCTGCACCATCAAATTAAATCTCAATTTTTCCAATAAAAAAATCAGTTTGATGATGAAGATTGCTCCTGAATGTTTGTAAAAATTATAGATAAAAGGGGCAATTTCAATTGTAATTGTTTTTTAATATTGTAAAATAATTCGGTTTTTTCAATTTTACCGAGGTCCAGTAACCAAAACATTACCGTTAACGGCAAATTTTGACCAAGATGTACATTTTTCAAGATTCTGAAGTATTACTTTCAAGCTTTTCAACGATAATAAAGTTTTCAAGTCGATCAAATTTTTTTATATTTTGAAAAAAAAATTGAAAAACTTTTCAAGATTTTGAAAGGTTTTAAGATAATAAAAACTATTTTTTACGATATCTGGAAAAATTTTAAATGATTGTTCATTTCACGTTAATTTTTTTTAAAAATATTTCAAAGTATTGCAAAAGATGTTTAAACTTATCAAAAAGGAATGTGGTAGATATAAGGGAAATTTTTTCAATTTTGCTGGAACTTTTGCAAATATAAGGGCAAAATTAGAATCATTTTTAAAGATACTTATAAGTTTTTAAAATTTTTTTAAAATAGTGAGAAAATTCAAAAATTAGAAACAAAATGTAGATTTTTGAAGTTTTTGAAATAACATTTTGAAGCTCCGTAAAGATTTTGAAAGGTTTCAAAAAAATATGAAATTTTTCTGATGTTTCCTGGCAGTATTCCAACAGATTCTTTTACTGAAACAATCAAGTTAAGGAGAATATTGAAATATTAAAGTCATCATGAAAAATAAAAATTGTACATTATTTTGCAATATCTGAATAAGCAGTACCAGATCGACGTGCAGAAATAAATATAATATATTTTTATTTGAAAACATTAATTCCAGGAGAAAACTGACTTCGATTTCAAAACATTTTGATTTTAAATTATTTTTTAAAATTTCTAAAAAGAATATGGGCGATTTTAAAGTAAAAATCTTCAGTTTATCAAGGTTACAAAGTTTTATAAAAAAATATGACCAATTTTCACAGACATTTAGAAGTTTTAAAAAGATTCAAAGCTAATTTAAAACTTAAAGACATTCCAAAGAAGTTAAAAAAAACGTACATTTTTGAATATTTGAAAATGAAAACTTTGAAGCTTCTTACAGATTTTGAAAGGTTTCAGGACAGTACAAATTTCTTAAAATTCCTGGGAAAATTGAAACTGATTTTTTATTTTGAAACATAAATTTTGAAAGAAAATTGACAAAAATTTCAAAATATTTTTAATTATTTCTAAAAATTTCTAAAAAGAATATAGACGATTTTAAAGCCAAATATTTCGATTAGCAAGATTATGAAATTTTATAAAAAAATTCTTGGTAAGTTTAAAGCATACTTAGATGTTTAAAAAAGAAAGTTTCACGATAATAAAAAAAAGTCTTGAAATTCATGGGATAATTTGAACTATTTTTTTATTTTGAAAAATTAATTTTAAGAGAATATTTAAAAAGAATTGAAAACATTTTAAAAGATTTCCAAAATCATTAAAACGGAATCTGGAAGATTTTAAGGCAATTTAAAAAAATTTTCAGAATATTAAGAATATTTTTGCAAAAATGTATATAACTTTAAAAGTTAAAAAGGCAAAAGGTTTAAAAGTTTCGGAAATGGTTACGAAATAACCTAATATTTCACAAGATTTTTAACCATTTTAAATGCATTATAAATTTTGGAAGATTTCGAAACATTTCAAAAAATTTCAACAAATGTCGAAAAAATGTCGAAAGATTTGAGGCAGTTTTTTAAATCTTAAAAGATTTTTCAAAATTTTACGAATAATTCGATACAGTTTAAAATATATTTGTTCCAAAAGTCCTAAATATCTTTTAAACTGACTCGAATTTTTCCTAAAATTTGGCAAAATCCCGTAAAACAAACAAATTATACTTTTACAGAATTTTAAGAAAATTTAGAATAATTTTAAGGTTTAAAAGTTTTGGAAATCGTTAAAAAAATAATTTGAACTTTGAAAATATGTACAAAAATTCAAAACAAAATGTGAATTCTTGAAGATTTCGAAACAATTTTCAAAGATTTTTAAGAAGTTTGAAAGGCTGTAAAATAAAAAACCTTTATTGAGATTCCTGGGGAAATTTTTTTTTATTTGGAAAAATTAATTTTTAAAGAAAATTTAAAAATGAAATGGTTAAAAAAATAATTTGAACTTCGAAAAGATGTACAAAAATTCAAAACAAAATGTAAATTTTTGAAGATTTCGAAACAATTTTTAAAGATTTTTAAGAAGTTTGAAAGGCTTCAATAAAATAAAAAACCTTTATTGAGATTCCTGGGGAAATTTTTTTTTATTTGGAAAAATTAATTTTTAAAGAAAATTTGAAAAGGAAATGGTTAAAAAAATAATTTGAACTTTGAAAAGATGTACAAAAATTCAAAACATAATGTAAATTTTTGAAGATTTCGGAACAATTTTCAAAGATTTTTAAGAAGTTTGAAAGGCTTCAATAAAATAAAAAACCTTTCTTGAGATTCCTGGGAAAATTTTTTGTTATTTGGAAAAATTAATTTTTAAAGAAAATTTGAAAAGTTCTTAAAACATTTCAAAATAGTGCTAGAAATGTCGAAAAAATGTTGCATGATTTAAGCGCAATTTTTTTAATTTACAAAGATTTTTCACAATTTTAGGAATAATTCGAGTAAGTTTAGAAGATATTTATTTTTAAACTTCTAAAAGTCCTAAATATCTTTTAAGCTGATTCGAATTTTTCCTAAAATTTTGCAAAATCCTGTAAAGTAAAAAAAAGTCTACTTTTTCGACATATCTGAAATCATCAAAAATCTTTTTTAATTTCCTCAAGAATCTCACGAAAAAAGATATTTCTATAACCTTGAAAACAAATGAGCAAATCATTTATCCTCTCAAATTATAATTTAGATAAAAATTTTTTTTCTTTCTTGACTGAAAAACTTTGTTTTTGTTAAAAATTAAACTATTTGGTTGAAAATTCGCCTTTCTGGTTTAAAAATGAATCAGTCTTGGTTGAGAATTCCACTATTTTGTTGAAAATTCGTATTTTCCAGTTAAAAATGCAACTGATTGAAAATTAATATTTTTTGGTCGAGGATTCAACTACTCTGTTAAAAATTCGTTTTTTTTTTATCAAGGATTCATCATATTAGTTAAAAATTCATCTCCTTGGTTGCCAATGTCACTATTTAGTTGAAGATTCGTCTTTTTGGTAGAAAATTCATCTATTTCGTTAAAAATTCATATTTTCGTATTAAAAAATTGAACTGTTGTGTAGAAAATTCGTCTTCTTTTTGAAAAAAACGTTATTTTTTGTTTGTTTAAGATCAGACTGGTAAAAATTACTTTTTTCAATTGAGGATTCAGCTGTTTTGTTAAAAATTCGTCTTTTTTGGCATGAATTCAACTATCTTTTATTTAAAACTAAAATCTTTCTTAGTTGAAATTTCATTTATATTATCTAAATAATATATTCCATAATGTTGAATAAAGGAGTTATATCGACCCTCAGTTAAAACAATATTTGGATGTTGATGGTAAAATTGGCTTTAGGGCATCGATAACTATCCATCCTCCTGTTTTCAAGGTCTTTTCAGACTGCTACCCTCTTCAGTACTGATGTTGGTTCCACGAATATACTAGGAATCCAGGTCGGCAGCTTTACTGGCCTTGGGAGGTCTTTCCTGTTCATCACTTTAGAGCTAATCCAGCTCAAGTTTGTTATCGTCCAACAGCTTCAATGAGCGAAGTTAAAGACACTTAGACCGAACATATCACAACATGCTGTTGGCACTTTCAGGTTACTTTGAAGGGCCTGACTGTAAGAGTCTATTAGACCTCACGACTGCACCTTTTTCAGGTTTCTGATTTCATGCGGTGTGCTGATATCATAATAAGTAATTTTTGTAGTCTCCATTTGGCTGGCTATTGCGTCCGATTGAATCATCAATTTAGATCAGCATTGCTTCTGGCTCCACGTCATTCCAAATGAGGCGACTGGTCGCTCCAAAGGGGGTGAATGTCGACACCATTGGGGCGATCTTGTCGGTTCAACTAGGAGTGAGTTGCGTGACTCCAATGGATGGAATTATAAAAGTCACACGATTGGAGCGACATTTTGAATTCATTAAGGAGTTAAATTTCGCTCCTTATGGGCTCAACCAATTAGTTTTGAAGGGATGAAAGTAAATAGGTTAAAAAATTTATTTCTTTGAATTATTGTTTATTTAATATAAAAATATAATGCAATGAATATAAAATAAGAGGAAATCGCTGAAAACACAAATATCAAACTTTTCCTATAAATTAAACACACATTCAACAGACTTTAACTATAAACTATAAACTATAAAACGTAGAATAGTTCTATTATGCTTTTATATTTTCTCACATATTTATTTACATAATTGTTCTCTATTGCGCAAACAATCACTACATTAAAAATCGCACGCTATCAAAATTCTTATTCGCTGTGGGTTCGAACCCCATACATACGCATTCGCAACTCCTAACAAAACCTCGCAGCTAACTTAACTCGGAGTGTAAAAAAAAAATCTAAAATATAAGCTACAGCTGTGCAGGGCCGCGTGATAAATTTTTGTGATCCGTCTCATTGAGAATTTTTTGCTTTTAAAATTTTAATAATTATGAGTTCAGAATTTCTTCTTTTCTAATGAATGAATGCTTTTAAAATAAATTTTCTGTAATTCTAGAATATCGATAATTTGAAAATTCTATCATAGTTTTATAATTTTGAGAGTTTCAAATTTGTGGAGTTTTATATTGATAATGTCGGGAATTTCAAGAATATCTAATTGCAAAAATTTAGTTTCAAATTTAGGACATTGCAGAAGAAGAAAAGGACTTCAAGAATACAAAACAAGATTTAAATAATTTATTAATAATTAACAATTACAATCATCAAGTAAAATTCGCCTTGCTGCGGAAATGAGGCATTTCAGCTCTTGATTTTAAAAGATAAAATTCCAATTTTAAAATAAATTTTGATCAATTTTTTATCTTCTCTACATTTTTAATATTAGGTATGTACTTCCAGAAATGCTTTAGGCATATAATTTTACATATATATAAAAAAATTGGTGACACGAACTTTGAACGAAATAGTTGACATTTGAACATGAAAATGTCAACTTTTTAACCAAATAGTTATATTTCCAAATCAAAAAGATAAACTTTCCACCAAAAATGCAATACTTAAATCTTCAGATGATGAAATTATTGTTCAAGGATAGCAAACGATTGTATAGGAAAATGGTCACATTCTGCAGCTGAGTTACCAATGGTTGAATGAAATAATTATTCTTCAAATGGAACACTAGAATTTTTAACCAAGAAGATTGATTTTCAACCACGGAAAAGACTAACTTTCAATAAAATACACCAATTTTGAATAAAATAGTTGAATTTGTGACTTAAAAAGGTCAACTTAAACTAAATAGTTACATTTTGAAATAACAAAAATAAACTTTTAACCGAAAATGCAATACTTCAATTTTCAGATGAAGAAATAAATTTGTAAATGAATACTGCTTTTTTAACAACATAGTTACAATATGCACCTACGTTATGAAATGTTTAATGGAATAATTAATCTTTGACTGGAATAGTAGAATTTCAAATTGAAGAGATGAATTTTCGACCAAAAATGGAGTAGATGAATGTCACAAATTTGAGGTGTCATGACGAGAGGGGACTCATTCTAAATGTAGTTACTACTCTTCTTGTTGGGACTAGAAACAAAAATTTCAATATAGAATAAAAATTGGTACTTATTGTACATTTTATTAACAAATAGTCCACACTTTGTAGACAGCTTTTATTTTTTCAAACATATTTTAAATAGCCGCAGGCCTGGCAAGCGGGCATGAAAATCTAAGAACTGGATCCTTTTCTTTTAGGCTTGCGCATGCCCATACGTTTAATAATGATAATGATCAAAAGCCACTTACCCTAAGGAAATCTGATGTACTCATCGATTTACGGAATAACAAAAACTGTCTCTTTTTAAAATTCACGTCTTGATGCGTTATCTACCGACACCACTGCACTTCTATCACACTGCACTCCCGTTGGAGTCACCGCATGCTCCCGTTGGAGTGATACGCGTTGTCAATTCTCTTTGGGGTCAAAAGAGTGACTCCAAGATTTGAAGTCAACTGATTTTGACTATAATTTGGAGCAAAAATGTAACTACAACGGAGGGAGTCAAGCTTCTGATTCCAACGGACAGACTTCATGACTCTAACGGAGTTGATATATCAGTCTCTCCAGATTGGAGTTACATTTTCTCTCCAAGAAATTTAGAGAGAAGGGTAATCCAGAATGAGAGTGAGACCAGATTGAGTTGCGACCAGAAAAAGCGTCGATAAAAGCTTTCCATTTCTTGAAATCGTGAGCTCAATAGTATAGCTGTGAGTTGTAGAAGATATAGATTGGATTACACATTCCACTTGCTGAGTACTTCAACTGCTAGTGTTAGGCCTGAATGCATCTACAATTGAAATCCACTTTGATTTGATTTATAAATATTCTCTCTGCCATATTCAGTGAAGAGCGTTCTCGTGATAAATTCATTGACTTCTCTAGATAGTATTCGGTGAGCTTTTTTAAACCGCCACACCCACCATTTAAATGAGTTAAATCGTGTGTCATCAAAACAAAGAATTGTTTTAGCATGCAGAGCCCAATTTTGTAGATCTACATTGTGGACTATCATACCAGCGTCAATTGCACTTTAAAAATGGTATAACGTGCAACAGTTGACGTTCTTATATTGCTCGTCTTTTCTGAAGTTCAAGCATGTGAAAATGTACCTGTTATTAGGTATTGGTGGTGCCCAAAATCCTTGCGTTTGAAACATTTCTTTGAAGAGCGTCGTTACTGTACCACATACAATAAATATTAAAGTATGATAATGCTTGCTGGTATTACAAATCTATTTGGTATTATCAAGTTCACATTGTTCTACCAGTTGAAAATATTCTATAGTATAATGCATTCAAAATATACATACACTGTAATCGCCCTGGAAATAAATGCTTCCCAACGTAAGGCCTATTTCTGACAATGTCAAATTATATAATGGAAGTTCCTTGATTTTATGGAAACATGCAAACAGTGAACTGCAAATATAATGATTTCGTGTAATCAAAAATAATTTTGGGCAGACACCCCCGGCCTCCTAAAAATTATTCGATAAATTTGAGAAAATCACATCTGTCATGTTTCAATCTGAAAACATTTTCGCACTTGATTTTGTTCAAAAATGCAACTTTATTTTATAGAAACTTAGTGAAATGAATTCACTACTGTTTAGCAATTTTTTGTGTAATCGAAAATAATTTTGGGGTATAGTTCACCCACCTAAAAGTCTTCTAAAAAACTTTAAAAAAACGCAATTTTTTTATCTGTTCTTGTTAGAAAGTTTGTCCAGTTGGTTTTATTGTGAAAGATACCTCTGCTATATGAGAAATCACTAACAGCGTGTTTGGAATCCAAATTTTCGCAGGTTGTGTTCACCTTCAAAACACTGATTCAGGCTTCTTTTTTCAAGTAATGCAACATATGTCTTCCTCAGGATGATCCTTAGTTTTGCTCAGTGTCAGTTCCTCGAGGAGAAAATAAACTTTCAACCACATTTCAAAATAAATTCACAATTCGTGACAATAGGACCGACTTAGTACCTCAGGGACTGCTACAAAAAGACAGCGAGTTGCGACTAGAGTGAGAAAACTTTCTATAATATAAAATTAGAGATGCTAACAAAGAAGCTCACAAATCAGCCTGAATAAAGTTTTGAAAATATCGTCAAATTGGCCAGGAAGCATCGAGCGGACCCTGGAGTGCTGGAGATCCATTTATTTCATGTTCACGATTGACTTTTGTTGATTTCTAAATCTGCAGCGTCACAAAATATAGGCCTAAATTAATGAAACTGCAAATTCTTTATCAAGTTTTTCTCATTTTTAATATTAAAAATTTTTAATTCATCCATTTCTATTTGTTCTTACAGAATTAAGTTCGCAGAGCGACAAACCTCCTCCACTTCCTCCTAAGAAGAGGTGGCTGTCTTCTTCAGGCGGATCTTTTTCGAGCCAACAAAGCCAACAAGCTATTTGGGGTAAGTCACTTTCTTTTTTGAAGTTACTTCTTAGAGATACGTTACACAGCAAAAAAAATTCATTGCACCTCCATAAATAAGTAAATTCCATTTCTTTGAAAATTACTATAATTTGTACACTGTAGTAGTCACTTAATTTTCGAAAATTAAAAAAAATGTTCATCTCTCTTGTTAAAAATCGGAAGTTTTAGTTTGAAGACTCATCTCTTTTGATAAAAAATGATTTTGTTTGATGACAGCTGTCTGAATCCATCTCGCGAGAGCCTTGGCACGTTTTTGGCACGCGAGAATAGCTTGAAGGTTACAAAACAGTGATAGTTACGCACCTCCGAGAGCACCGATCACAAGGACAATTACTTTAACAAAATATTTCGGGTAAAGTCATTGCAACTCCCTTTCAAGGTCTTCATACCTCTCCTCCTTTTCTTTCTCCTCCGTAGTGATGTTGTAGCTGGCCAGAGCCGAGCATTCGATCAATAATATGATTCGTTTCTCAAAGTCTTGGAGGACAATGACAGGCCTCGAGTGAGCAACGGAGATTGCTGTCCGAAAATCGTAGTCTCAGAAAATTTGGCACCTCTTGTTTTGGACAATTGACTCTATCTTCCTTGGAGCGTTTGGCAGGGCAGGGTATAAAGCTAAGATGTCTTATACAAATTATATACACAAGTTCAGGTTCCTTGGGAACGCCAACAATCTTTCGTTTCTTGAGATGAATTTTGGCTCATTTATTCAATCCAAAATCCATCTCAATCTCTCCTGTGTACTCCTAGACGATATTTGAAGCAGTTTAAAGTTTGCTCTGACCAGAGGCATAGCTCTTTATGTCGCCCACATAAAATACATGATTCGCCTTATGCTTTCGATGGTTAGAGTCGTGACAGAGGTATCCAAAAAAATTTCGTAGTGCGAGAGATAGAGGCAGAAGTGTGATGCAAAAAAGCAAAGGGCTTATGGTATCGCCCTGAGAGACGCCTCTCTGGAAGGTGACGTTGTTCGTTGTCACACGATAATTTCCAGATGAGATGGTAAATCTAGTTTTCCAAAAATTACATTCATTTAAAATATAATAATCTTAAAACTGGAATAATTTGAAAATTTATATTTTCAAAAGTAAAAAATTTTTAATTGTAATTCTTCAAAATCGTACAACTTTAATTCGCAAGTCTTTAAAATTGAAGAGTTTTTAATTTTGAAATTTCATATCATTCAAAATTATTAAAGTTTAAAGTATTACAATACAAAATTTTATAATTTTGATGATGTACATTTGCAATTTCATCAATTTCGAATACTCTTTAAAATTGAAAAATTTTCAACTATAAATCGTCAAAATTAAAGAAGTTTTAATCGTAAATCTTCAACATTGTAAATCTTAAAAATTGAAGAGTTTTTAATTTTAAAAATTTTCTCTAAAAAATTGTGCAAATTCTAAGTTTTACAATTACAAATTCTCTAATTTTTATTATTAACATTCGAAATTTCTTCAATTTGGAACATTTATTACTGAAAACTATTTTGATTTTCCAAATCATCAACATCATTAAAATTTAAGAATTTTTATTTATACGTCTTTAAAATTAAAGAGTTTTCAATTGTAAATCTTCAAAATTTAGGAAGTGAAAATCGAAAAATTTTCCATGGTCGAATTCCAATATTGAACTGTTCCAACAAAAATAATCTAAATTACATACCTTTAAAATATAAATCTTGAAGCGTGAATAATTTATAATTCTATATTTTCAAAATTTAAGAATTTTTAATTGTAATTCTTCAAAATTGTGGAACTTTGAATTATAATTTTTTTTAAATTGAAAAGGTTCAAATTCGAAAATTTAGAATGACAAATTTCTTCAATTTTTATGATTCACATTCGAGTTTTTTTCCCATTTTTAGGAGTTATAATTGAATACTTCACTCCAAACTGCAGAGATATTGAATGTAAATCTTTATAATTGTAGAACTTTGAATTGTGAATTTTTTAAATTGAAGAGCTTTTAATTTTGCAATTAACAATTTAAAATTATGTAAGTTTTAAGTTTTACAATAAAAAATTCTCTAATTTTGATGATTTACGTTTAAAATTTCTTCAAGTTCAAGGATTCAAAATTTTTTTAATTTACTTTAGATCTTCAAAATCACCCAAATCTAAGAATTTTATTTATAAAACTTTAAAATTGTAGAACTTTGAATTATAAATCTTTTAAATTTAAGAGTTTTTACTTGGAAAATTTACAATTAAAAATCATGCAAGTTTTAAGTTTTACAATTAAAAATTCTCTAATTTTGATGACTTACTTTCATAGAATCTTTTTACATATTCTATAATCACTTTGATAAGAGGTTTACAGTCTTTTTTGTTAAATAATTTTCCAGTCTCAGACAATAAGTTATTTTATAACTATAATCAGCAAAAGATAAATTATATATGTATATATATTTTTATTTTTATTTTCTACAAACAGATTTCTTCTTCAAAACGAGATTTTTTTATAATAGAATAAAAAATTTAAATTACTATTCGCATTTTAATAAAATAAATGTTTCATAAGCGAAGAATAAAATAAATAATAAAAATTTAAGGTTTTCATGAAAAATTTAAGGAGTTTTCCAAGTTAAAAACTCAAGGAAAATTCCAGATTTTCAAGTTTTTCTAATTCGCTAGACATTCTGAAATTGAAAAAAAGAAACACGGGATTTGACTAAAAGACAGTTTAAAATATCAATGAAATCCTGGGATTGAGAAACTAGGTACACAAAATTTTACCTCATAAGCCGTGCAGCAAAATCAGTAGAAGATTGTTAGTCTCAATTTTAGAATGATTTTGAAATTATTTAGCATTGAATTTTCAATGCCAAAGATTCGGGAAAATTTGAGGATTGAGGCTCAAAATTTTAAGGCGCATGAATACTCCCACATTCTTTTTTCCATAGTATTTATTTTACCGAAAATTGGATGACCGAATCACTATTTTACATCATTTTTACTCTACCGAAATACTATTTTACATCATTTTTATTTTATCGAAATACTATTTCACAGAATTTTTTTTTCTACCGAAATACTATTTTACATAATTTCTATTTTATCGAAATACTATTTTACATAATTTTTATTCAACCGAATAACCATGTGCTCTAATTTTTATTTATCCAAATTGTCATTTGACATAATTTTTATTCTTCCGAATCATCGTGTTTGATTCTACATAATCGTCATGTTTGATCATTTTTATTCTACCGAAATACTATTTTACATAATTTTTATTCAACCGAATAACCATGTGCTCTAATTTTTATTTATCCGAATTGTCATTTGTCATAATTTTTATTCTTCCGAATCATCGTGTTTGATCATTTTTATTCTATCGAAATATTATTTTACATAATTTTTACTCTACCGAAATACTATTTTACATCATTTTTATTTTATCGAAATACTATTTTACATCACTTTTATTCTTCCGAATCGTCTATTTTCATCATTTTTATTTAACCGAATTATTATTTTACATCACTTTTATTTTACTGAATTACTATTTGTCATAATTTTTATTTTACCGAACTACTATTTGTCATAATATTTGTTTTTCGGAATTGCGGTTTTTTCATAATTTTTATTTTTCCGAAAAACTATTTTACATAATTTTTATTTTTCCGAACAACTATTTTACATAATTTTTATTCTACCGTGATATTATTTTACATAATCGTCATGTTTGATCATTTTTATTCTACCGAAATATTATTTTACATAATTTTTACTCTACCGAAATACTATTTTACATCATTTTTATTCTATCGAAATATTATTTTACATAATTTTTACTCTACCGAAATACTATTTTACATCATTTTTATTTGAGTGATTTTAAAATATTTAAAATAAATCTTTTGGAAATTTCGAAAGACTGCAAGGAATTTTCAAGAGTTCTAAAAAGTTTAAAGTAATTTTGAAGAACTTGAAATATTTCAGGGAATTTTGTACGTATTTGTATTGATTTTAAAGGATTAGGAGAGAGTATTTTAAAAGATTCTAAGGAATTTTCAATTGGTTTCAGTAATTTCACTGATATCAGATTATTTTAGAAGACTCTGAGTCATTTTTGAAAGCTTTAGAAATATTATAGGCTGTTTTGGAAGAATCCAAGGCATTTTCAAGATATTTAAATAATTTAATGAATTTCAAAATATTTTGATAGAGTTGGAATGTTTGAGGGTATTGTAACAGATTCTAAGGAATTTTCCATTTATTTTAGTAATTTAATTGAATTTCAGAGGATTTAAAAAATATTTAATTCTCAATGCAAATAAATCTAAAATATTGAATAACCTAATATTTATTAAAAATATTTTCGCAAAAATGAATTTCTTTAATTGAAAATGCAGCAAAAAATTGCAATCTGTTTTAGTAGAGAATTTAAGCATTTTGTTGACAATTCGTTTCTGTTAGTTGAATGCAGTTATTTTAAATTTTTAATTAAAACATTTTGTTGTTTTAAATATTATTTATTATATTTTTGTTCACAATTCCTCTTTTTAGGTTAAAAATTTTAGTTGAAATTTGAACTAATTTCTGAAAAGTACATTTTTTCGTTAAAGATTCATAACTTTAGTTGAAAATTCGTTTTCTTTTGTTAAAAATGAATTTTTTCAAAACTGAAACTCTAAATATTTTGTTGAAAAGTTAAATTATTTGTTGAAAATTCATGTTCTCTGGTAATTTGGAATAATGTTATTATTATTAAATTGACTATCTGTTTAAGAAATGTTATCTTGAAAAATCTGAATAAAAAAACTGATAAATAGTAATGTACCTAATATTTATTAATAATGTTGAGCAAATTTTGACGTAACAATAAAAACAACAATAGTAATTATATCGTCTTTATCGCTATTTAACATTAGTTATCTAGTATATGATAACTGCTTTTTTTTCATCCTTGACTTTGACCAGGATTTTGTGCTTCAGGATGTGCCTCAACAAAAAAAATAGTTTTTTATCGCAAAAAGAAATTTTCATTTACCCCAAAATGCGTTCTCTGTATCTAAAGTTCGGTGCTTTCGGGTTGGGAGCCTAACACATACATTAATTTAGTTTAAAAAAATTGATTTCCTTATTTCCATGAAAAATCTCCTTATTTCCCCTGTTTTTAGAGCATTTTAGCCTGTGAAAACTATTATCTCAATAAAAAATTGCTGATTTGCCACTAGAAAATTGATTTATTTTCCGCGTTTAGTTTCTCCATTAAATCGTTAGCGATTTCTTCAATGTCTACTTCTACTATGTTCTTCAAATCTATAAAATTAGCAAATGAATCGTTTAGGATATATTTGAAATTGGTATAATCAAAAATAATCTCCTTTAAAGTGTCTTATTTTCAAATGTCTTGAATTTATCTTTGTTTCATAAAAAATATATCGGAATTTTGGCAAAAAAAAGGAGCAAAAGGGGAAAATTGGATCGAAATTCTCGATTTTAGATGTTTTTGGGGATTTTTCAAATTAAAGGGGTAAAAAAGGGGACGGACTGTGATTCATGATATTAGCTAGAACAGTTTTGTGTCGAATGATTTGATTTTTCTTCTAGAATGTGGCAGCTATACTAATTTTGACAACTGGCTAAAACTGTAATTTACAATTTGCACTTTTCTGCTGGTAAATTGCCGTTAAAAATATAATAATAAATAATAATATAATAAATATAAGAAAATACATTGAGGAAAACAATTCCCTCGTGTTTACTTACTTAATTTCTCAATTGAATTGAAAAGCGGTGATATTACATAAATATATCAATTAACCATCCCAAAATAGAAAATAAAGTTTTAGAATTACCTTTAACAATCCATGCATGCCTGGATGATCGTGCATGGGCATTGTCTCTCCATGTTTTAAAATAAAGATTGCAATTGTGATGTCTTGATTTTCAAATACATCAATAACACACATCGGAGCTGATTGCATGCGCACATAACGAAGTACCTCAGGAGTGACTTTAACATCCTCAGCTGTTATTTCGTTCATCAAAGTACACAATTTCTCGAAATTCTTCTGACACAGTTTATATCCAACGCTATTTCGGCCTGTGAATGTTTTCAAGGCCGATTTCCACAAAATTTCCATTCGAGTGGACATTGTGCTTTTGAAAACTTTACGAACACTCGCTATAATTACTTTCATTCGGGGACGTAAATGAACTCTACTGACTCTACTTCGTATTTATATTTTGCCTTGTTTATTGTTTTGCATGTCAACATAACCTCATATTCTGGAAATCGTTTCAATATGTCAGTGATCTTTCTAACCTTTTTTACGCGACAACGGCTTGGTTTTTTAGGGCCGTTTACTCTGGAGATTATCACCTTATTTCACTGTTATTTATCACTTTGTGCGATCGATTCTATGTTGGTACCCATACATTTTATTTTGTTTGGTTCGATAATAAAGAAGAGGACAACTCCGTTTTTAGGTTTTTAACACGAGACAACATAAAACAACAAAAGAAATCGCATTCCAGTATAAGGAATCCGGATCCGGGAACAACCAATCGCAACCGTAGGCGGTTTATTTGATTTTTATATTAGATGGCAATCAACCAAATCAATAATCTAAATTATCATTGACAACAATAAGAAATTACTTATAAAAATAATGTAAAGAATGAACGGAAAGGATTCTATTCAGCAGAAACCCTTGGTACAGGGACCCTCTATCTGCAACCCGAGGACGCGTTCGGTGACTTTGTCATAGGCCCAATCTGGACCTTTTGAGTTCAAAGAAATAATTTTACTTCAATGTTTCAGAATTTTATATTGTTAAAATAATACATTTAGGAAGTTCGATTCTTTGAATTAATAAAGAAATGTGTCTGGTTCAAATAAGGGATCACTACACAAAATCTAAATAAATTTATTCTTCACTGTTAAAAATGTTTTCAATTTTAATATACATGTATATTGATTCTACAACATGATGGTATATTAAAGTTAATTTACGGTATATGCAAATGACTTTACTCCCATGTAAACTAAATTTCGATCAGATTTTAACAGTGTTAAAAATTAAAAACATGTTACCTTCTACCAGTTAACAGAAAAGATAATTGATTTTTAAGTCGAAAGTTCAATTGCGCTAAATAAACATCAGCTCTTATCTATGATTAACTGTACTCACAATAAATTTCAAACAATTTAAGAACAAGTTACGCTTTAATTACAAAAGCAATTAGATCAATTACCTCAACTGCAAGTAATTGACAAGATTTCAAGAAATAAAAGCACTGTGAGTTTTGAACAACTGCTACCCCGACCTGTATATTATATTTAATATAAAATGTACAAACTTATATATTTGAACTAAAATGAAGATACTGTTTTTGCAAATGTCTTCATATAAATTTGTATGCAGATTTCCTAAAATATAATATAATATATTTTCGAATTTTCTCAAAGCAAACCACATTTTAATTAAAAGAAAGAGATCACAATCTTTAAAAATCGAAATAATCACTTTAGCCTTTATATTATCAAATTTTAGTAACTTTTTATACACTCATACACACGTGTATAAAAGTGAAAGTAGTAAACAAATTCCGAGTTACATGAAATATAAAAATTAGACAGCAATAACAAGTGCTGCTAATTAGATTCTGGGATGTGCCAAAATTGAATGCAATCAAGCAAGATTGATGAAATTTCCTATTTTCCTAATCCCTACAATGAGTTGCAAAGTTCTCAAGAAAAACAGAAAAATAATGACTCGTTCAGCTATTCAAGTGACGAGGGGTCTACACCACATAGGTGGCACCTTTGTTTCACTGAATTTTCACGTGATGTCTATCAAAACGAGAACATTTTCATCGAGGACGATGAACCATTTTAAGGAGGGAGGACGGAAAATAAAATCCAAAACTTTTCCAGTAAAAATCTTTGCTACACGTGAAGAAACAAATATATGGAACCGGAACATGATATTGACATAGCATCATGCTGAACCATCCTAGCAATTTGACTCTTTAAGGCTGTTTCCACCGGAAAAAGAATCTCCAAAACTAAGCAAAGGAACACTACACATCTAACTTCGTATAATGATGGCACCATCTCATCGTGGCTGTTCCTCACACGAAATTTTATCCTTTCGTGATAAGATCTCACCGGCCAGGGAACGCCTACAACACGATAAAAACATGGCAATTGAAATCCATGTTAATCTCAATAATTCACCTCAATACCACTCTGGATAGCAATGAAAGAAGATCTGTAAATTCAAGTATTACGGATCAACTGACTTCCTTTCCCAAAATCCGGCCATTTCAAAATTCTACCCTTACAAATTATAATCAATGACAAATTCCATAATATGTATAAAGATAACACTTACATTGCAGAATACTTAAAAGCAAACTGTTATTGTTATACAATTACATAACAAGCTATAAAACCACTATCGGACACTCAATATAATCAATTCTCTAAATCCAGAGTTTAACCAACATATTTTAGTAAAACATAAGTGAACAAAAATTCTATCTTGTGTGCTCTTCGTAAGAAAAGGCATGAGTAATTTAGCTAAGCAATTTATGTGACAAATTGAGAGATTTCGTTGAAGTGGGGACCAGTAGTGGGTGAGACACTAACTCAGAAGCAAGACTCCGCCTGCATGACGAAAAGGAACGCCGCTCATTCGAACACGATGGATAATGAATAGCTGATAAGCAAGTGAAACCACAACTGCACACAGCGACGTCCCTAATCCTGATGGCCGCCGGCTTAAGAAATGTAATCCGATCGTGATAAGGATTAGAAGACCGCCTGCGGAATGAAATGCCACACCCATAGTATGGCATCTCGAACCACGTGTTGCAGCACCCGGCCGAAGTCATGCAAAAGTAGGCTAGAACAAAAAAGTAGCTTCTGTAAGAGAAACATTGTCGATTACAAGATCATGGTCACATAAGATACGCGCAATGGAGAATCATTTCACCTCGTTAAACGGCCTCTTCTCTTTGAATCGAGAAAATAGTAAATTGTAGAATTTAATCAAATCCTATATGAATATGTGCGTGTAAGAAGTAAATTGGGAGTTTTAATGTTATTAAATACAAACCCCATATACAAGTGTCACCATGAAATGTCCAATAATCAATGACAAAATCTTGATCAAGAAAATTTTAACTAAAAATGGCATTAAGGAGTCCTAATACAAATTTTCGAACAAATACAAAAATCATCAAGGACGATGATGATTCTAAGGAGGGAGGACTGTTACATCCTGAAATTTTACAAATTTTATGTAACACCGATAAATAAACATAATCTTTCTTATCCCACGTGATATAGTAAAACACCACTAATTATAAACAATAGTGTTACCGATCTTCTCTGAGTTTGAACCTAACTATGGTAACTGCACTACGGTCGGTAAGATAAAAATCATAAGATACATAAAGTATATTACCATGGAAGGATAATGACTCAGAGAATACCGATAAGTTACATGAATTTTCAACCAAATATTTTAATTTTTAATGGAATTTTTAACCCAATAGTTGAATCTTCAACCAAAAATGTGAATTAGTCACCAAGAAGATTAATATTCTACCACAAAATATAAAGTTTCAACAAAATACAGAAATTTTCAAATAAATAATTGAATTTTCAACTGAAAAAGATTAATGTTCAAACAAACATCATATATTTAAATTTTTAGTTAGGAAATTAATTTTCAATTAGAAAAATAATAATTTTGAACCAGAAAAATTAATTTTCTATCAAAAAAGAATAATTTTTAATAAAGTGAATGAATTTTCAACCAAATAGTCGAATTTTCCACAAATAAACCAAACTCTCGGTTTCAGTTCAGTGTCGGGTGTTGTCTTCGGTCCCAAATCGGGGGGTGGGGTGGGGGATCCAAACGTTAACAAACGTTGGCGAGAGACGTTGCGACAAACGTCTCAACCCTTCTCTCACCTGAGACGGCAGTTCTAGTAAGGCGGAAACCGAGGGGACTGAAACCGAGAGTTTGGTGCAGTTAAATTAAAAAAAATAATTAAAAAAAAATGTTGACAAAATAATTGAATTTTGAAAAAAAGATTTTTCAACTAAAATGATGAATTATGAACCAAAAAACTGAATTTTTACCAAAGTAGGTCCACTTAGTGGATTTTTAAAATTTAAATTTGTGAAGGAAGGTATTCCTTTCTTTGAATTTAAAAGCAATCATTTATTTATAAAAAGTAAAATCAAATTATTTATTTATTTTTTACCCTCAAGGACCGTAAAGCCTAATTTTTTTTTAAATGCTCAATAAATAAATAATAGTTAAACTCCTATAAATTGTGCAATTCAAAGGCTTAAAAAAATATATAAATCTACGCTATCATTTTCAATTCTCTGAACTGAAGAATCAATCCACGAATTTAGAGATTTTCAAAATTATATTGTTTTAAGGAATTTTAAGTTAGAAACATTGAAAGTTGAAAGTTTGTTTTTTTGAACTGAACAATTTTTAAATAACGTATAAAATCTTTTGAATTTTACGTCCTCACAAATTTATAATTGTTCAATTGTTATTCATAAATCAAAAGTTGTTTTGAAATCTATCTTGAATATTCTCTTGAAATCATTATTTTTCAAAATAAAAAATCATTTGAAACTTTTTCAGGAATCTTAAGAAAATTTTTGTATTATCTTAAAACCTCTCAAACTCCTTAAACAGCTTCAAAACTTTATTTCAAAATGCTTAAATCCTGGGAAATTAAAAAAATCACTTAGAATGTTCCAAATTATTTTTGCTAATTTTTAATGTCTTTTGAAATCTATTTTAATATTCTATTAAAATTAATTTTTCAAAATGCAAAGTCATTTTAAATTTTCCCAGGAATCTTAAGAACATTTTTTTTACTATCGTGAGACCTTTAATCCCTTTAATTTATACTTCAATGCATAAATCACATGATACTTGTAAATATAACCTAATCTACTCATAAAGTGTTATAATACTTGAAAAAAATTGGATGGGAAATTCGAATAATGATTAGACAAAAAATGTCAGTCCTTTATAACGTAAATTACAGAAATATAATATGTAAATTACCTCGGAGAGCGTGAAATCACATGCACATAACCTGCTGCTTTCTCCATGCCTCATGTAAAAATAACATTCAAAAATTGTGATTTTTCATTTTTCTGTAATTTTAGAGAATAGCTGGTATTTTGACAATGTTTAGAGTACAATTAAAAAATTATCTTGTTTTGTGGAAAATAAATCGGAGACTCTCTGCGTAAAATACAAACATCATTATTTTACACTAAGGATTCGTCTTGTGGTTTACTTCGTTTTCTAGTGTGTATTTCTTCTTCTTAATGCTTACTTCTTCTTCTTAGTCTCATTATTCTTAACTAACAATAAATTCTCAGTGCTAATCAACATATTATATTAAAACAGGATTTATAAACTTCTAACATTGTTTATAACCCAGATTCTATATTTCAGTGACAGTTCATGCACTTCTAACGTTCCCATGTGCTACGTTACGTTACTGAAATTTGATTCTCACTTCAGTACTGTTTTGATCCAAAAAAGTTGTACTACAACATCGTTTAGTGGCATCCAAATAAAGAGGCATTAGAATAGAGTCACCCGAGACTATGTTTTTCGAGGACTCTTTCAATACCGAAAACTAGCCTTGAAATGATACTTTTTTTTACAGTGAAGGATTCACTTTGTTGCCGATGCTTGCACTAGCTACTTTAGTTTTATTGCCAGAGCAATACAATTAACTCACTTAGTCTAGATCTTAGACTTTCCTAGAATCTAATTTGAGAAACTTTAGAATTCTTATTGCTGTCATTAAGTATATGAGAAGTCTTCATTAAGCCGCCTCGGAGGCGGGAGGCCTCCTCTGCCTCATGTCTGAAGCGGCCCCTGCGATTTATTGCAGATAAGACTTTCGGTTAGTCACTCGTACTTCCTTGAGTTGCAACATTTATTTTTCAGTGTCAGCTTGACTATATAGCATTAATCAATCAGCAATCATCTTATATACATTCTCTGTAAATCTGGATTAACTAAACTGCGCTAATAATGAGTGGATGTACACTGTTAGACAAATCTGTACTAGATTTAGTATACATATAATGGAAGCAAGAATGCACAACATGCAATTAAATTTAGTATACCAGCGTACAGTAAATTTAGTATATGCATATACTGAATTGAGTATATGCACGTACGTGAAATTTAGTATACACGTATACTAAATTCAGTATACATGTATACGAAATTTAGTATACGCATATACTAAATTCAGTCTTTGTATCGGTGAGGTGGTCACGTGGTGTAGATTACAAAGTGGGGATACGCTAGTCAAGGCAGAGGGTTAAAAAGCGTGATGTATAATTTGAAAATGATTAATTTTTAACGATTTAGTTTCACGAACTTAATTTTAGAATACTTTAATTTTAAACGAAGTTTAGAAATTATTATTATTAGCCTTGGATTAATTATTCTGAAAGCTTCCAATTAGAAATCATATAATTTGCAACTTTTTAAGAATAAATCAACTTGGAAGGTTTACAATATTTAACATTCTTCAATTTTGAACAGTGAAAATAACAGTGGATGTTTTTTTTGTACAGAAATCTCATTTTTTTAATAATAAAATCTATCCAATCACTTTGAATGTCATTTGATACTACATGTTATGATACCTCTTAATCATTTTTATCATCTTGAAAATTTCTGTAATTTCAATTTAAAATTATAATTTTCAATGCGCAATTCTGAAAAAGTTTAATGTTTTAAACCTTTAAACAAAAGTTTTTTAGTTTCAAAAGTTTAAATTCGCAAATATTTGTTTCGAAGTTTCTTAATTTTTAAATGTTCAATCAGTAACGTTACTAATTGTTTAATGTTTAGTTTGTTATGCTAGGTTTTTTAACCAGATTAAACTAATTTCAAGTGTACAGTTTTTGATGCTTTTTTAGAATTCTTATTAATAAATAAATAAATTTGAACTAGTAGGTAAGATTTGTGCGGATACTATCGTCATCGAAAATTTAGGGCACTTTTGATATTAGTTACAAAAACATAGCCCTTAAAATAAAAAATAAAAAAAGTAAAAACCCTTTAATTCTTGAAAATCCTATTAAAATTCCTTCAATCTTATGAAATTCCTTCTTATACCCCTTAAAATATTATAAAAAATGAAAATCATTGAAATCTCATTAAATCCGCTAAACTCCTTTAAAAATACCCTGGAATCTTTTCCAATATCCTAAAACCTTATAGTTCCTATAAAATCCTTCTTAATCTTCTGAAATTGTAACAAACTCGTTAAAACCGCATGCAATTTGTTGAATTATTTAACATCAATAGACACCTTGGAATATCCGTAAAATTTTTTAAATCTCTTGAAAATTCGTTGGAATTCTTGGAAATATCTTAAAATGTTTCAAATCCTTTGAAATCTTTAAAAATATATTGAAATTTTTTAGGTGCTTTGAAATTCTTGAGAATCTTTCAAAATACCCTTGAAGTCCCTTAAGAAAACACTTAAAGTTCTTGAAATCTATTCATAATGTTTGAAAATCTTTTCAAAATTTTGAAATTCTTTAAAATCAATCAATTCTTGTGAATAAATTTCTTGAAATCCACTGAAATATAAAATCTGTTCAAATCCCGTGAAATTACATGAAATCTGATGATATTCCTTTAAATACCTTGAAATATTTGACGACCTATGAAATCCTTTGAGATCTAGGAAAATTTATTAAAATATCTTATTGAAAGTCTTTAAGATCCCTCAGAATTACTGAAATCGTCGGAAATCTTAAAAAATCTCTTCAAAATCCTTTGAAATATTTGCAAATCTTGGAAATTCTCTGAAATTCCTTGGAGTCTTTTTCAATATTCTAAAATCTTGTAAATCCTATGAAATCCTTTTACATCTTTCGAAATTTAAGGAAATTCTTTAAAAACGCAGATTAACCGAAATATTTGAAATTATCTTTAAAACTTTGAAATCCTACGATATCCCTTCATTTTCGTGAAATTCTTTGCAGTTTATAGAAATATTATTAAATGATCAGAATTTTGTTATATCTATTGAAATTTGTCAAAAATAACTTGAAATCCTTCAAATAATATTTAGTCCCTTAATTAACTCTTGTGCAATCCCTTGGACTGCCTTAAAATCTTTATAATCTTTTAAATTTCTTTAAAATGTTCAAAAGCTGTGAAAATTTCTTGAAATAATGAAAGTCTTTGTAAATTCTATGAATTCCCGTGAAATCTGTTGAGATCCTTTTAAATCACTGGAAATCTTTTAAATGTTTTGAAGTCTCTCACAAAAATTGGGTGGAATGGCTTTTAGGGCTGGTTTGCAAGACTTTTATCGGGTCGGATAACATTTTTTGATGAATCAATTAATTCAAAAGGATTTAATTTTAATTTTAAATACTTGAAATTTAGAAGATTTTCAACGTTTTGAATGCTTTTATTTTGTAATTATGTATTCAGTATTTAAATTGAACATTTTTTCAGGTATGAAACTTTGAATTTTTTTATTTGTATGTCTTGGAAAAATATTAAGTACCCGGGAAATGACCAGAAATTTCTTTTCTTAGAGGCCACTCCGAAATATTTATATTTGAGAATTTGATTGTTGATAAGAAACGTATTGCGCGCATAGCATGATTGCTAGTATGAAATTGGGTAAAAATTCGGCAATTTCATTAGTCATCCCTCTATATCAGAGGTCGACAGCCAGGGGAAATTTGTCGAGTCCAGCTCTTTAAACACGTGTTTCGTTTCCACCACTCAGCCTCCTCCCTCAGCTGAAAGAGTGAAACGGAAGTTTTCCGTGCTGAGTGAGGAAGCGTAGTGGTGGAAACGAGACATGTGTTTGAACTCCAGAAATTTCTTCTCGCTGCGGACCCCTGCTCTATACCTATAGTATAGTCTATAGTCTATATGTATACAATTTTCCGACGCCGCCCCCTCCATGTCACTTCTCTGGATCCGCGCCTGCTTCCTTAAAGATTAAGCATCAATATAGTTAGATGACATCTTTGCTGTTTTTTTGAAAGATATCGTTTTTAATTGACCCAAGTATTATAAGTGTGAAGAAAGATTATTTTAAAGTACAATATGTCATAATGTGATATATTTTCCCGGTCAAATCCAGGTCATTTCCCGGTTTTTCCGGTTTCCCGGACCAGTAGCCACCCTAAATAACTTTCATACGTCATTTTCTATATTTAATTATAATTATTCAGCTCAGTATGAACTTTCAATTATTTGATTTTAAATTAATTATTTTAAAATTATATAAATATTTTTCTATTTTCAATTGGGAAATAGAAACTTCTCATTCCCGCTGACTGAAAATGAACATTTTTAAATAAAACTTTTGTTTAGCGTCTTCCATATATGTAACCTTCAAAATTGAATTAAATTGCCTGTAGATTAATATATCCTCTGGTATTATTCTTGTTAATAATAATAAATTTGTACTTTTAATTCAAAATTTTCATTTGAAGTTGGCGGAAGTGTTAATTCATATTTTCTCAATAGGAGTCGCATGGGCCCTTCGCAGTAAGGTCACATGTTTCTCGCAAACGCTATTATATTCTTCATTTAGTATATAAGCGATTTCCAGATATACTCAGCTATGTATTTCTGCGTTGCGTGCAAGCGTTTATATTTATGCGTTAAAATAGGCGTCAAGTTTAAGCTAAGAATGTATTGCGTAGTATGACTGTTGTGTATATATGCGTGTCAGGATTGGAGTAGTGTTGACCTCTCACTGTGGCATACTTTTTTCCTCCACTCGATTCTTTCTAACGATGAGTCATCATTTTTCGTATAGTGGTTTTCCGAATCTCATATTGTTCCTACGAAAGTTTAAAAAGATTATTTTAGTCTTTCGAATTCATTACGTACATGTCGTCTGGAAACTGCTCGTTCACTTTGTTATACTGAGTATAAAGTATTCACACTTTTTATGCTAAATAGTGCAACACTTCTTTCACTTATTGTAACAAAAATATGAAATTCGCCAGTTGAAAACCACTATATCAATTTTTGAAACGCATCACTTTTTTCCGTGTTTTGATATTGCAGAATACTAAAGGACCTCAAGAATTAGTGTATGTGTGTGTGTGTGTAATGACCATAAAGTCTACATTCAAATATTCATGAACCTTGAAATAATTTATCACTAGAAAGAAATGGGCTTCAGATGAAAATTCAGAGAAAATCCCAGAAGACAAAGACACGAGCAAAGGCCTACTTAGAAACTTCATTGCGTTAAGACTAAAGAGATTAATCGCCTGTTAACGACCAAACCCTTGTTGGTGCCGTTTATATTCAGTGCAGTTTGGACGCCCCCCCACCAAGATCCAAGCTTGGCCGCCCGTGTGCCCCGCACAGATTGCACCCTATTACGCGCCGGCCCTGGGAGTGAGTTAATAATTAATTCAGTGAAGAAAAAATAATTATTCAAACAAATCATTATTGTTTATAACTATATTCTTCAATAATGCTAGATAGTTGCGGCTTCTTATGAAATTTTTAATTTTTTATCAACTTTTTGCTTCTTCTTTATTCATAATGTGTCCCCTAAGGGTTTGCATGACCTCCGTTTCTTACAAGACCATCTACAAACTTTTTATTATCTTATCCTTACTATTTACAAATATTTACAACTATTTACATTAATTCTTATATCTATCTCCTTACTTCTATACTCATATAGCGTAATTTTACTGTCGGAAGAGTGAGCGAGCGATCGAAAGCGAGAGAGTGAGTGAGTGAGAGCGAGCGCGTCCGCATCCTAATCTACTCATACTATTACATAATAACTACTTACAGATCTTTACGCTTCTAATATATGCGACTTCTTTTTTCTTTTTCCTTCACTTTCACATCCAACTCCCTCATCCACTCCTCACTCATTCCATCCTCCCCTAGAATCTTCACCACATTCTCTTGCCAGCTTCCTTTATCTTCCATTCCTCTCCTTCATCCGTCCCTTACATGCTCCCATGCTTCCTCCTCCCATTTATATATTCTGCACTCTTTCTTTTCCCAATACATCCCCTCCCTTACCTCGTTTCCCAATTTAAATCTCGCTATTCTGGTCCATCTTCTCTCTTCCCATCCCTTTTCTAAATACTATGATACGCCATCCTTTTTTATCATCCTATACCATTTATTATATTTTGATTCCTCAATCATTCGCCGTCTTTCCATTAATTTTCTTTCCCTGTCCCTTCTCTCCACTTCCTCTAGGTAACTCGATTCCCCTCTCCTAGATCTCTAGCACTGAAAAACTTCCTTCTTTCATCTTCCCATCTTGTTAGTTCTACCGCTCTCCCTCTCCTTTCTTCTACCTCTTTCAAACACATTTTCGCTAACTCCCCTCCTTTCCTCTCCCTTAACTTCGTCTCAAATTTCGATGTTCTCTTACCCGCTCTAGTACTTACTTTATACCTCTGTGCTTCTTTTCTCACCATATATCTAGGCGTCCTTCAGTCTACTCCTAGCGTCCACCTTATATACCTTTCTCATAAATTCTCAATCTCTTTCCCTTCCTTCCACCCCCATATCTCGGCTCCATAACCTAATACCGGCCATACCAACGTATCAAATAACCACATTCTACTTCTGCAATCTTTCTTGAACCTTATTTTTTCTATTCCCCATGTCTGTTTCGTTGTTCCTGCCGCTTTTTTCTCCTTTCTCTTATATGAGCTCTGTGATCTCCATTCATTCGCAAGATATATCCCAAATATTTAAACTCCGTTACTTCTTCTAACTTGACTCCCTTCCATCTCCCAGTTCATTCTTTCTTCCTTCCCCCTGCTTTTCTAAACCTCATTATTTTTGTCTTTTCTACATTTAAATTCAACTTTTTCCCATCTAAGTATTTCTCCAATCCTCAAGTACTAAAATCAATTGACAAATATAAATTGGTATAATCTACTCATCTGGCAAAGTAGACTCCAACATTTTCTATCTTAACTAACTATATATATATATAACGTCACTATAGTGACGTTATCTTAAAAATCTGACTAAAAAGTGATTTGAGAAAAAAAAAGGTACTAACAGTGACTGTGACAGCCCTGATTATTCTTGACAGTTACTTAAAGTGCTTCTTACAGAAAGTAGGCTAGCTTTTGCCATTTTGTTTTTAAAATCCCTGACTTTTCTCTGATCAAATACATTTCAAAAGTTCCCCAAGAGAACTTCTAAAGCCGTAATTAAAATCACTGTTTTTAATTACTTCTCCACTTTTGAAGGCAAAATGTATTGAAATTTCAAATTCCTGTAGAACACAACAACTCATCGAGACTTATTACACTAATTCTTCTCCCTCAGATACCAAGTCGACAAACGCCTTTTCTCCGATTACATTTCTTTTCCGAGCAAAAAGCCCTTTTAGTCGAGCCAGACATCAAGCTTTTTAATGACCGTTCACAACTCCTGCCTTATTATCGCTTTCTCTTCTTCAGTAGATGGAACCCTCGTCCCTCGCTTTCCTTCAACGAAACCAATTATATAAGAATTCGCGAATTTCCACCACAAGAATCTGAAACGAAGCTTAAACTAATTAGGCGGCGCTAATTATTCGAGTGGAAGGAGTCTAGAGAAAGAGACTTTGGTTACACGGCTTGGTTAAGCTCGTATACGACCTGAACATTTGCAAGTGTAAATAATCGAGGTTGTATATCTACAACACGTATTATAAGCGCATGCAATGTATGCATGTCTGAAAGCATGAAAGACAGTAAGCCGCAAAAGCCCCGGGAAAAAGGACGAAAGGGGATTGGACAAAAACCCCGAGGACAAAAAACGACACGAAAGTCGAAACTGCTTGCTGTGAGCGTTTTGTAACTACATAACTCGCATGTGTGTCTCTGCGTTTGATTACTGATGAGGATTTCTCCTTTGCGTGCCGTGAGTGCACATTCGAATTAGAGGGTTTCGTGATAAATGCAAATTTCGACTGATGTGAGCTTTGCTCATTGCATATTATTGCTAATGTATGCGATAGCGGTAAGAACACCACATTTCGAAAATGTAGGGGTTACTGTGTTCAATCTGACGAAAAAAAATTACGCGTTTCAACTTATACTTCGCAAGTTTCTTTAAATAAAGTAAATAAGGGGCCGTGAAAAAATCAGGGTGGCCGAAGACCTTCATTTTCAAAATTCTCTTCCAGCTAAAAAATCGAATGTTTTAGAAAACAGTTGACTTTTAGGCCCGAAAAAGATGAGTTTTCAAGGAAAAAGTCCATTTTCATTCAAGAGCGATGAATTTTGAAGCAAACAGTTGACTTTTCAAAAAACAAAAATAATTGTTAACCAAACAGTTGCATTTAGAACCAAATACCTGAACTTCATAGCAAAACAGACGAATTTTCAACAAAATATTGAACTTCTAATCAAATAGTTGAATATAAAACCCACAAAGATAAATTTTTAACCAAATGATCGAATTTTTAATCAAAAAAGATTAAACTTCAACCAAGACCTGCTGCATTTTCAAACAAACAGTTATATTTTCAAGCCAGAAAGAAGAATTTTTCAGACACAGATGGATTTTCAACCCGAACAGTTGAATTTTCAAAAAAAAAAAAAAGAATTCTAAAACAAAAAAATTTCATATTCATATTTCAATTTAAAAAAAGAACAATTTTCAACAAAATAGTTGAATTTTTAACTAAAAAAAGTTAAGTTTTCAATCGAAAATGGAAAAGTTAAATTTTTAGAAGAAATAAAACGGATTTTCAACAAAATTGTAAAATTTTCAACCAAAGAGATGAATTTTCAACTAAAATGATAAATTTCCAACCAAAAAGACGAATTTTTAACAAATAAAGATTTTTCAATCAAGAAAGAAAAAAGGTTCATCTAAATTATTGAACTTTTATACCAAAAGACGAATTTTCTGTCAAAAAATTGAATTTTCAATCCAAAAATATGCATTTTCAAAAAAAGTTCATTTTCAACCGAAGAGTTGCATTTTTAATAAAAAATAAAAAACTTCAAACCAAGAAGGTTAGTTTTCCTACAAAAAAAACAACAACTAATTTTCGACTAAAATAGATAACTTTTCAACGAAAAATTACAAGTTTTCAACAAAATTTTTGAGTCCACAACCAAAGAAGATTCATTTTCAATCAAACAGTTGCATTTTCAACCAAGAAAAATGACCTTTAAACAATATAATAAAATGTTTAACAAAAAATATAATCGTCAGAAGGAAGCAGCTAACGGACTGCCATTTTTTTGAATATCGCATAAACCGATAAGCGTGGGTCTATTTGAAATCAATAAATACTATCAATAATAATACAGTTCAATATTTTAAAAAGTTTTTTACTTAAAAGAAACGAATTGAATTGAATCTAAGAAATAGCTAATTTCTTAAAATAATTGATTATTAATGTAATATTACAAGATCAAAAACTGGTAAAGCTGCTGGTGTAGACAGTATTAGCGCTGAAATGCTTAAGTACGGTGACGAGTACATACCTCACAGGTTGTGCGAATTGATAAATTGATGTATCGTGGTGAGACAATCCCAGACGATTGGCGAAACGCGATTATCGTACCCATATACAATGGAAAGGGAGATAAAAACAACTGCAATAGTTACAGAGGAATCAGCTTCCTAAGTACCGTAAGTAAAATATATTCAAAAATACTTATTCGTAGGGTAATGGAGATTACAGAAGAAAAGATATGGGATACAAGACAAATTTAAGGAATTGAAAAATAAAGACAGTTATTTCGCAAAATCGAGCCTTGAAAATTAGAAGATTTTTAAACGATGCATGAAAAACTGAAATTTTTTTTTTATTTGGAAATGTTCCAAAATATTAAATGTTCTAACTCAAATAAAAAAAAATCGAATTGAAAGGCTCAAAATTTCGAAATTTCAAAAATTGGAATCGTAGCGATATTTTTTTGTATTCTTAGTTGCAAGTTTTGATTTTCACCGTGATATCATTAAATTGTTCGAATGTTAGTTAAAGATTGAAAGAAATTAATCCATTTTAAATTGCAAAATATTCAATTTTAAGATTTCAAGAATGAATAATAATTCTGAAGGAATTGTTAAAAATAAAATGATTTGAAATTTTGAATGGTTATAATTTTAGGTTTCTGAATTTTCGAGACGAGGGCTGAATTTGAAGTATTTCCGTAACATAAGTTTTTATTTTGTCAATTAAAATTGAAATTGTTGAAAATTGAAATGTGTAATTAACAATGTAAAGAATAGTTATTTTTAAACGATTCGAATTTGCTTGAAATAATTGAAATTTTAAAGAGTTTGGATGTCATAAAATTTTAATATCACAATTCAATGTGACGAAAGTTTTTCTCACTTTTGAACGAAGTTTGGATTCGTTTAATTTTGAACATTCCGTAGTAGAAATTATTTCATTTTCAATGCTTATTTTCAAACCTATTTAAAATTATTTTGAATGTTTTTCTAGGATAATTCAAATTTGAAGGTTTAGAATTAAAATTTTTAGCATGTAAAATGCATTTATTTGCATAAAAATAAAATCCGGGACATACTTCAGTTTGGTTGCCAGAGTAGTCCAGGCATCTGGTAGTTTGGTTTTCGAAAAAATCCAAAATCCAATGTTTTTGTTGAGAAAGTTTCGTTACGGGGTCCCTTTTAACGTATCGAAAATGCTAGAACAGATCAATTGCCAAACCGCGCTTTTTTTTTAAACAGTCCCAAAAGTTACTTTTGCGTGGACGGATAATTCCCATTGCATTTTAGAGCAAAATGTGCTACGTAAAAAAGAAAGAGGACAAAATTCTGAGAAAATTTTTTTTTGGAAAGAATAATCACAAAAAAGATCACAAAAAAAGAACAATGTCCTACCTATAATAGGTTATAAGTTATGACCACTCAAATTTGGCAATTTTTGCCTGTTTTTACGGGCAAAAGAGTGGAGTTCAGTTTTTCTAAAATTAATCTAGTCAAGTTTGCCTTTTTGTTACAAGAGTACTCAAAAAGTACATAACAGTGGTTAAGACAAGATTTTGTTATAAACAATTATCAATAAAAATATTTGTTTATGGATAGAAACACATATTACACATTTTAAATCAAATACAATCACTTTTTTGTTATAAACAATTATTCATTCATTATTGACAAAAAACGTACTATACATGATTAATAAATGATATATACACTTATTTGGGATAGAAATGTCGAAATATGAGCGTAGTTCTATTTTACGGTACGCTTAGGTGCCTTATGCGAATATGAATTTAAAATTTCCAAATTCAAAATGGCAGACCCAAACTGATGACACAACAGTTTGAACAAATTTACAATGCTCGAATTTTTTCTGACATGATCATGAATAAGGCTTTTTTAAATCCGAATTTGAAGTCAAAATTCATAATTTAAAAAATAACTAACTCAAAATAGAGAACCCAAAATTGAAAAAATACAATATTCGTACTTTTTTGAGAAGACGCTCACTAACGGGATTTTCTTGAGTCGCTGAATCCGAATTTGAAGTCAAAATCGGAAATGGTGGACTCAGAATGGCGAAATTAAAAGTAAAGAAATATACAATACTTGATCTTATATAAGAAGATACTGACGAAGTGGTTTTTTCTTGGTTACTGAATCTGAATTTGAAGTAAAAATGGCTAAATTCTGAATGACTGCCTCAAAATGACGGACCTAAAATTAAAAAAATATATAGTACTCGGACTTTCTTCAGAATACGCTCACGAAGGAGCTTTTTTGGGTAGCTAAATTTCAATTTGCAGTCCAAAGTGTTAAATTAAAAAAAGTTGATTCAAAATGGCGGCTCAGAAATGGCGGACCCAAAATTAAAGAAATATAGAATACTCGGACTTTCTTCATAAGATGCTGACTAAGGGGGATTTTCATATCAATGAATTCGAATTTACAGTCAAAAGTGCTAAATTTGAAGTACAATAAGTAAAGTTTTGGAAAATACGGGAACGGAGAGTGTAAAAAAAAGATATCGAATAAAAGGGAAGAACATTTCTATGAGTTCAGTATATGCAAAACGTACAGAAAAATTGTATAGAAAGGCTTTAAAATATGTTTCAAACAACATTGTAATCGGCTAGTTAGAGACAGCTATATAAAAAGAGGAAAAAAGAGGGAGAGAATTGGAAAAGAGACAACCAAGCCATCCTCATAGGATACTACGAATATATATTTCTATCCCATGTTTACTTTTAATTTTCGGTACAATAATTTCAAAAGTTTCTTATGAAAATTCGATAGGACTATCAAGGGCTTTGTTATATCTCAAAAGACCTCTTTTTAAATTTATTGCATTATTGCCCTCTCTTTTTATGTATAACATTTCCATGAATTCCCTTTTTCTTTGGTTTCTTTCATTATATAGCACTTTTACACCGCCCCAATCGAACTCATGGCCAAGTGTGATTCTATGTTTCGACAGCACGCTACGATATTTCTGATTTCTATGAAAATTATTTTGATGTTCATCTCTCCTTACTCTTAGTGGTCTCCTTGTTAGGCTTATATATATATATATATATATATATATATAAGAATAATAATAAATAAGTAAGGAATTACAATAGGAGCATTTTGTGGTGTTTGTCCCAATTTTATCGTAAGATTCTTCGTTTATTTTCAAGAATTTATACATTAAAATGGCACCTTGTACAGAAAGGGACTTCTCGTTTGTCTTGATGTTGAAGGAGAAAGAAAAATAAATCTACCAATATTTGGATTCATTTTAGAAATAATAATTTTAGAATAAGAAGAAGTATATCTTCGAAGCGTGATTGATGAAACTCTTCACCTAGACCCTAACTTGAATGCCTTCTCAATAGAACTTGTCGAAGAAACTGGTCCCATATCTTTCGTATCTACAAAAATCTTGGCCATTATAAATATTTTTCTATATGGACACAGCTAGCATCTCATAAACTGTTTGTTAGTCTGCGGTACATTTTATTATAATAAGTCACCTAAATAAGAAATTATATCGATCGTTACAGAGCAAGATGTTGATGGAAGCAGTTTTTTGGAATTACCTGAAAAGGACTTGCTGGAAATAATGAAGTTAAAATTAGGTCCTACCAAAAAGATTCTAAAAATGATAAAAACTGTCGAGATATGAATACGAATTTTAGAGTGACTATATTAGTTTTGTGCATGAAATTTGTTTAATATTCTTTTTTTTTCTTCAGGAAAATGATCTGTCTTCTACAGGAATTCGTCATCGATCCTGTAATGGGAGATCTTGGCATTCCTCAAGATATAGTAAATCAGATAGGAGAACCTGAATTCGCGTAGCGGAAAACAAAACTTGATGTTAACCTTAGGAGAGACTCCTTAATTAATGCTCCACTAGCTAGCACTTCCGATTCACTTTTTTCAGTAAGTTTTTAATTTTTTTCACTGGATATGAAAGTTTTTTTTCAGGTAGCGTAAACTTATTATTTTTTGTAAATAGAAATACAAAACCGTAAGAGAAACTTTGAAAAATCACAAACAAGGGCGCAATTTAATAGCAGTTATTGAAGGAGAGCGGTATGGAGAAGATGATAGACGTATAGCTTGTTACGAATTCTTGTCGCCGAACTTATCGAAAAGTACAACAGTCTGTAAGTAATTATGAGCCTTCAATTGAATCCACTAGTTATCTGAACATTTATTATCGGAGAAATTCATGGGAAGAATTAGAAAAAATAGCCTCCTTTTAGTGAATTAATTAAGTATTACTCAAGTGCTTAGAATTTGCATTTGTTCGTTCGAAAAATCAGGTTTACTCAAAAACTGTATAATCTTATGAATTCGACAGATATTCTCCTGACCAGGTGAAATGGTATTTGGCTAAGGCCCTAATCCGGGAATTTCCTTCTCTGAGGGATATAAGTAGACCTGCTGGCTGTGTAAGATGTTTTTTTATTCAAATATTGTTAACTCAGATTCTGTTTTTGATTAAAATTTATTTTTGTTTGTAGGAGCATTTTTTCGATAAGGCCACCAGAAAAGGGTTTATCAAATTAAGGCTATGAAATGCCCGCAAAAATGTTAGCCTCTCAAAAAAGAAAAGTACGTTATCAAAAAAGTAAGAGATAACCGATAAAGTAAGGAGAAGCGTGAAACTCTTACTTTCGAAAGAAATCGTTTATCCGATGAAATATTAGACGAAAAAGTATATTAAATAACTTAAAAATATTTCATAATTTATCCATTTTTATAATAATATTGAGTTGACATTATCCGTCTTTTCAAGCTGAATACCTTTGTTCTTGTACAAGGTTACTCCAATTTTAATCATGTTAATTTCTTTACAGATAACTTCGATGCAGTTGACGATGCCTCGACCAGGAAAGAGACAAGCGATATCGGATTGTTTAATGGAAACTTTCGCAGATAAACGTCACTGGATTAATAGTGAAAAGCCTGCTATCTTTGAAATTACAGAGAAATATCCAAGACATTTTGACTTCCATGGTGAATTGGTAAATAATTTAAAAAAAAACTTTTTCTAATGAAAGAAAAATAAAATATTGTCTTCAGCTATAAAGGTCCTTTTTAAACTGATAAAAATATTATTGTAGGCCAATTTTTAAAGGGGGAAATGAGGATGACACGGGGAATTATCGAGGCATTTCACTTCTAAACACGGGGTACAAAATATTGACTTCTATTGTGGATGAAAGATTAAGAGATTGGTTGGAGTCAAACGGGCTATATAAAGAGAGTCAAGCGGGTTTCAGGAAAAAGAGATTTACCAGGGACCATATATTTGTCCTTGACACGTTGATTATTAACCGTCTAAAGCAAGAAAAAGGTAAATTATATACTCCATTCATTGATTTAAAGAAGGCATTTGATGCGGTGGATAGGGAACGTCTCTATCAAAAATTGCACAAAATTGGAATTCAAGGAAGGATGCTAGAAATGATCAAGACAATACACAGGGTTACAGTGAACGAGGTCATGACGGCAGAGGGAAACACGGAATGTTTTGAAACCAGAAGAGGGGTGAGAGAAGGATGCCCGCTAAGCCCCTCACTGTTGAACATATTTATGGACGACATAGGTGACGAATGGGTTAGAAAAAACGAAGGCGGAACAGTAATAGGCAATGAAAAAAAGTTCGCCCTTAAATTCGCAGACGACGTAGCAGTTGTAGCAGACTTCCCAGAAGGGCTAAGAAATATGCTGAAAACTCTGGAGAAGTACGTGGATAAGAACGGTCTCGAAATAAATGTGAATAAATCCAAGATAGTTGTTTTTAGGAAAAGAGGGAGGAGAAAGAAAGGAGAAGAATGGAGAATTTATGGAGACAAGGTGGAAGAAGTTGACTGTTTCAAATACATAATCACCAAATTATAGTTGTTGATGCTTTGACCTTTAATTTTAAAAGTGGGGAAAATACAATGACCGAGCGCGTTGCGCGAGGTACATACGTTATCGAGCGCGAAGCGCGAGAACCAACAGTCGCGCGCCCTAGGCGCGTTCATCAATCTTTCATCAAGTTTTTCTTTCACAACTGTCTATGATAGCATGCTCGGCTAAGATCGATAGTCGGAACCTCCGGGGAAAACTCTTGCGTTCCTCCAGTTCTTGACTGCTTCGCATTCGAGTTGAAAAAATTGCAAGCAACCAAAGATGCACGTGGAAGTTTCGCGACAAATGCGACGAAACTTTTCACGGAGAAAACTTTTTTAATGTGAAGCTCTCACAATATCGTCGCACTTTTTTACACTTGGGTGGCTTATTCTCGTTATTTTCCTTCTTCAAACGCAGATGTTGTGTGAAATGAGTTTGAATTTCCCGCCACGTAGTCCAGAGTTTTGAAAAAGTCATTCCGCGCTTGAATTTCAATTTCTCGATTCGGCAATTCGTAAAAGTTTTGCAGTCACATCTGGTATTTCAGTACTTTATTCAAACTTTTTCAGAGCTGGAAATATACAGCAGTTCTTCAATTTGTTATATTTTATACTTAAAAGTTCAGATTAATTTCTTATTAAATTATTTTTTCCTGCTTTAGCATAGTTTTTAAATTTATCTTTCCGAATTCTCAATTAGGCATTTTCACTTCATCGCGAGCGAACTTCGCTTCGTCGAGTGCTGAGGAGAAAACCATGAAATCAAATGCATGGGAGAAAACTTTATATTTGTAATACCTTCTTAATAAATAGTAATTATTATCATTTTATTATTTCAATCTATAGTGCTTAAAAAATAAAAAATAATTTTCAAAAACACTTGTATAGAAAAAATTAGTTTTTACTAAGATATTAATAAAATAGGGCCAAAATGGACCAAATCCCGTGCAGTTGGTCCACTGTTTTCCCCTCAGCACTCAACGAAGTGAAGTTAGCTGGCGGTTAAGTGAAAATACCTAATTGGTGTTTGATAAATAGTTTTTTTTTAGAAATAGAGAAGGTATATAATTATCAGTATTCTTATTCAAAAGTTTGAAGCTTTTATTTTCTAAAACAGGATATAGAGAAAGTGGAATTCTTTTCACGTTTCTTGTTTCATAGAAAAAGCCTGATGTTAAAATCCAAAATAGAGGAAGGCATCCTTTATTGCAACTTGTCGATACCCTTTGATATAAAGAAAGTCTCAAAAATGAAAAATTCTTTTGGTCGTTTTTCATTATCGAAATTATCGAAGTAAAAATAGAAGTTCACCGGGTCATTAAAAAAAATTAGTTCAGAGTCTCGAGCTGTCAAATGTGTCGTTTCGTGATTTTCCAGATTCTAGGGAAGGGTCAAAATAGTCTCATTTTAGGGGCTTCTGCGTTCATATCTGGCGACTGCAATATTAAGCTTTCAGCGGAGTTCAGATTTGTGCAATGTGCAAGTGTGGAAGTGTAGCGCTCGCCTGTACAAAGCAAAAATGCAACCAAGTGCGGCGAAACGCCTGATTGGCGGCGAAGCCATCGCAGATACGACGTTTCAGACAGGCACATGTGTAGCTCACGCTGCCTTCCCAAAACCCATCTACATCGACGCGACGGCTCTACGTTACTTTTACCGTCCTATGCACGTCAAGAACATTGACTATTCACTATTCCCTGGTGCCAGTCTAGTAACCTATGCAAATTAACGAACTGTCAATCAATTCCGACTTTTTTATGTCGTTAAAACTGACTTGTGGATTTTCATCCTTTCTGGTTCTTGTTAGCTTCAGGACTGTTTATTTTTCATTCTGGAGTGAGATTCGCTGCTCTTGACCTATCCATATGTATTTTCACAGTTAAGGTTGATGTTCGAGTAGAACTTACTTCCTCCAAAATGTTCGTTCCTATTCTATTCAAACTTTTACATTTGTATACATTGAGGTGGATTTGAATTCATGCAATTTGAAATTTAAAGTCGTACGTAATTTAAAATTTTCTATTTGATTTAAATATAATTTAAAAATTCGTCCGTTTCGAAAAGTTTCTATGGAGTTAATGCTCAATTTGGTGACACGAGAATAATTTTCACGTGCCATAATTTGTTTCCCATTCTCTCGGCTACTTTTACCTTTTGTATTCGAACGTTGCATTGCGTTTCACGTGGGAAGCATGTCTCACGCACGTCACGTGCTCACACACACTATATTAAACGACGCACGTGCTTACGAAATAAATTGTCCTACTGCAAATCGAATTATGATTGGGTAGGAAAGTATCCATCATACCTCATTGAGAATATTGTAACTTTAGAATTTAGACGCTTAAAACTGCAGACCTTTGAAGATTATAAGCTATTTGGAGGTTAGTTCAATTAATTTGAGGTATTCGGAATAACTTTCCTAAAACGAACCGTGTGAATGCTGTACGAAAATTAAATTTAAAGAATCAGTTCGTGAACCGGAGGCAAGCGTCCCTCAAGAAGAGTTTCGTAGATGAGCGTACTACTACTTTTTTAGTTTTTTTACATCTTCCATTATTCCTTCACCCCCCCTGTCGCTCTTCACTCTAGTCCCTCTTCATGCATATTCCTCTCCTAATATTTACAGAATCCCCCTAGCCCCTTCCATCTCCCATCACTCTCCTACTCTTCTACCCAACCTATCTTCCCTCCCGTCCTTCCTCAACCACTTTTACTTTTTGTCTTCGAGGTCGCTGAATACGAATATGAAATTATTTTTTCGATAAAATAGGTGGAACATTGAAAAAAACGACAATTTCGACATTTGATTGAATCCGCGAAAGTCATTTTTCACATAAAACCAATACCTTCTCATTGAGATAAGAATGTAAAAAAGAGTTTTTGGCTCCATAGCTAGAAGTTGGCCGGGAATTTAGCAAATGGGAACATATTAACTCCTATCTAATACAACGCTGCTGAAGACTGGTGACCTTCTCAGCATAAAACATCAACCAATTACGAATCACGCCCCCCCCCCTCCCAGTAACAGAAGTTTTGGTGGGATTGACGTTACAACAAGATTTTCCACCATACGACGAATCAATTCTTAACTAGGACATGATTTTCGACTAACAAAACAAAATTCACGCATGAAGGTGGTAGTTGGGTGTACAATTTAAACCATGAATAATACAAACAATAAAATAGCTTCGGAATGGATTGAAACTTTGATTGACGAAATGCATACACACAGTAAACGTGAAGGTCGAGTTTCAGGCGATGAATGGAAACTGGGTGTTTGGAATGCTAGATGAGTGAAGGTTCTTAAGATAAGATAACTACGAGAAATTATGCACGTAAGGAAACTAGGTCAGGAGTAGGTAGCGAATCACATGGTAGTCAAGGGGTCGGTTTAATTATGAATGAATAAGCAAGACAGCATCTCAAAGATCATGATTTTGTATCTCCCAGATTGTTGTGGGCTTGGGTAAAGGTAGCAATCAGAAACTTATTCATCGTAGCGTGCGATGCCCCAGTTGATAGTGACCCGAGGGAAGTCAAAGACGCCTTTTGGGATACTTTAAATGACACAATTAGTACTTTTGATCAGGATGAAAGAATAATTGTGCTAGGAGATATGAATGGATGGTTCGGCGTCCAAGGTCAAGATACAGATACAGAAAGGGTACCAGGTAATTTTTGGGATCCAAGAAAAAATTAGAACGAGGAAAATTTAGTTAGCTTATGCTTAGAAAAGGGCGTATTCATTACAAATACTTGGTTTCGGCATAAAATTATCTACACGTACACCTGGTGCAAAGGAAATAACCGCAGTATAATTGACTTCGTTATTGCGGATGAAAGACTAAGGGAACTAGTTAATGATAAAAGAGTAATGAGGGTTCCGAATGCAATACTGATCACTACCTTTTAGTCTTCAAAATAAACTTAGGGCGGGGATGGATAAGAAAGAAAACAAAAAAAAAGGAAACAAACGCGAATCAAGATTGAAAATTTACAGAAACCGGAAGTGCGAATAGATTTTCAGAATGAGATAAACGAACGTATAGATTAGGCAACTTGGAAGGGGATTGAAAACAATAAAAATGTAGAGGGCGCGTGGACAATGTTACGGGATAACATTGTTATAACTGCGATTGAAGTATGTGGTACGGCGGTACAGGGGAGAAAATCTGTTGATGCATGGTGGAATGATGAAATTGAGGTAGCCCAACACGAAAAGAAAAAAGCGCACGAGAGAACGTTGAACATCAGAGGTCTTTGCGATGAGGAGAGAAGTAGACTTGAAAATGATTACCGACACAAAAAGAAAAAAGTTAAACGACTAGTCAAGGAAATTAAAGATAAAATCAGAACAGAGGAAGAGAAGAAATTAGAAAACGACTTCCAAGGAACCATGAAACTAATATATAAAGAGATGAAGAAAAGTAAAACTACAGAGTTTGTGAGCATGAGAAACAACAAAAGTGAAATGCTGTATGATACAGACGGGATAGTAGACGCTTTAAAAGACTCTTTTAAAGAATTATTAGGAGGTGACGATATAGGGCAACATAGCTGCGAGATAGAAAATAATACATTAGAAAACCCAATTTAAAATGTCTGCGCCACTGAGGTTATTGATATAATTAAGAGTTTAAAATATGGTAAGGCTGCTGGTGTAGATAGTATTAGTGCTGAAATGCTTAAATACGGTGGCGAGTACATACCTCACAGGGTGTGCGAATTGATAAATTTATGTATCGAGACGGGACAAGTCCCAGACGATTGGGGAAAAGCGATTATTGTACCAATATACAAAAGAAAGGAAGATAAAAGCAACCGCAATAATTACAGAGGTATCAGCTTGCTAAGTACCGTAAGTAAAATATACTCAAAAATACTTATTTATAGGGTAATGGAAATTACAGAAGAAAAGATATGGGAAGTCCAAAGTGGATTTATGCCAGAAAAATCATGCAAAGATCAGATATTTAGCTTAAGACAGATGACAGAAAAAACGCTTAAGAGTAGGAAAGAAAGTCTTCAGTGCATTTGTTCTCCTAGAAAAAGCATTTGACAAGGTAAATAGAAGTAAACTTTGGGAAGTCCTTGAACAGTGCGGAGTTCATGGATGGCTCCTACAAGCAATATAAACAATATATGCAGGCAGTAAAGCAAGTGAAAGGGTTAATGGAAAACTGAGTGACTGGTTCGATATTATGCAGGGTGTTAGACTAGGATGCGTTATGTCCTCATGGCTATTTATCATATTCATGGACAAGTGTCTGAGAATGGCTCTCTTCGACGAATAAGGTGTGGAACTCGAAAGAGTGAAGGTGCATGGTTTGGCTTTCGCAGATGACGAGATTGTCATAGCAGAATCAATCGAGGACTTGCAAAGAATGTTGAATAAATTTAATACAAACATGAAGAACATGGACCTGAAAATTAAAGTAAATGAAACAAAGGTAATGGTGTTTGAAAGAAAAAGTGAGAAAAAAATGTCCTGAATGGTGAGAGAATAGAGCAAGTTGACAAATACATATATCTGGGTAGTCTATTCACTAGCGACGGAAAAATAGATGAGGAATTAGATAGGCGCATTAATGAAGGTAAGAAGGTTATCGGTAGAGCCTGTGGTAGAATTGATTCCTATTGGTTAACTTTTTTTTAGTTGCGCGTGGCTAGACCATGTATTTTTTGATCATGCTTGCAAGAATCTCTCCTTTGTGACGTCATAGAGGAGAGATTCTGAGATTCTACCACCACTCCCGCTTTCCAGAAGAAATAGTGGTGGACGCGAAACATGTGTTCCGGGCGGGAATTTCCCCTCGCTAGGCAGGTCTGTTTTAAATTCATGATTATCTACTGTAGGATCATTATCTTTGTAGGGTGGTCTTCCCCTACGCAAATTTTAGTACAGGTACAATTAGAAAAAAAAAATAGGGCGCCTGAAAAATTCCGAAAAATATAATTCCCGATACTGTAAAATTCCCGAATGATAAAATTCCCAAACAATAAAATTCCCGAATAATCAAATTCTAGAAAAAGTTTAAAAAAATCTGAGTTGGGAAATTCCCGAATAATAAAATTCTCAACAGTTTATAATTTTGCTGAATTTGAAAATTGTCAACAGAAAATTGCCGAATTACGAAATATCCGAACCAGAAAAATACAGTAAACAATAATTTTGGAAACTGTGAACATTAAAAATATATTTTTTTTTTCTGTAAAAATATTTGATCAATGTATTTTTAATAAATAAATAATATTTATAAAAAATTTGTTCAATTTTTTAATTTAGGAAATTTTATATTTTGGGAATTTTTTAGTTCGTATATTTTATTATTCGGCAATTTTCAAATTCGGTAATATGTATTATAAATTATCTGGAATTTTATTTTCCGGTATTTTCCCATTCGGCTATATTATAATGAGTTCAGGAATTTTATTGTTCAGGAATTTTATTATTCGGGAATTTTCAAATTCGTAATATTATAAACAGTTCGGGGAATTTTATTATTCGGTAATTTTACAATTCGGTAATATTATAAACTTTTTGGGAATTTTACAATTCGGGAATTTTATCATTCAAGAATTTTATAATTGAGGAATTTTCCAATTGGGGAATTTTATTATTCGGGAATTTTCCAATTCGATAATTTTAGTGTCGGGAATTTTATTTTCGGGAGTTTTCAGTCATCCCGTAATAAATTCTGTATATCCATTTTAATTGATATACAAAATTGTTAATGCCAAAATTAGTAGCAATAATTAAGAAAAAAAAAATTTTTCTTACAGAATACTCATTTTGTTGTTTAACCTAATGCTGAGAATATATTAAAACCATCAACGCACCACTTGAAAATGTTAAAGTATAATTATTTTTAATTATTAATAATAAATACAAAAATGGTATTTTTCAACATTTCAAATAAGCGCACGAACGGCAACCAATGACGCGCCTTATGCATCGCATGCGCAATAGTGCAGAGGGCAACAGACTGAGGTACAGTACAGCTGAGGAGAAAAAGAGAAAAATGTCCAAAATGGTCGTCCCCAATCTACCCATCATATGAATTAAATTCGGAGATTCACACGTTATAGGTGCAAAAATAGTAGCCAAATGAGACGAAGGTTTCAAAAGATTATAAAAAAGTGGCCTGGTGAAAAGTATCTTGGAGAGTACCGGTTTCTTCCTTTATTTTTTGTTGCCGGAGCAGCGTTGGAGTTTTGTATGATAAACTGGCACGTGGGAGAGGTAAACTTCTACAGAACATACAAGCGAAGACGAGTGGAAGAACTCGTCAACGAAAGACTTGCCCGTGAAACTTCAGAGTCAACTTAAATAAGAAAGTATGCCCGCCGGTTTATCTTACCCAAGGTATATTATCTACTTCACTGTGTCATTGTTAACAGCCTTGGCCGGTGCGCAAACGGTGCACAAATACTACAGGCCTTTGGACGATTTAAATGATCTTGTGGAAGAAGAGCTAGCCAGACGAAAATGCTTAAATAAAGGCAAAGTGTAAATAAACATGTTGATGTGTCATCTTAGGCGTAATGTGTCTTTATAGTGAAATATATATTGTTTGAAAAACGTCAATTTTTTGCTTATTAGTAGTGAGTGTGGAAATAGAAGTTAATAAGTTAGGTTAATTCTCTTATTCATTTTAAATTGTGATCTTGACTGATTCTATGAATTACAAAAAAGAGATGTAGGTACGCGAATTTGAAGGATAGGCTTGGGTCTTTGTCGAGAAGGTGATAGAACTATACATTCTTGTGTGTTTATATTCCCTCCAATTTAATTTTGTTTACATTCTCATCAGAGAAGCTATTAGATTTGTGTAAAATTTGACCCCCTCCTTTTTTGTCAAATGTCCACATTTTGATACATTCTGAACCCAACAGGTTTTCGTGAATGTCTGCCTGTGTGTACGTATGTAGATTTTTATTTTGTCAGCACGATAACTTTCGCAACAATTGAAGATTGAATTGGGCTTTGGTATACACTGTAAAAAAAACTTGTTGTAATTTTACCATTCTGAGTGTCGCGAGGAAAATTACCTACTCTGAACATGCCAATTTTAAAGACGATAGTAACTGTACTTTGAGGTTATGTATTTTTACTGAGCGGCCGTTTAAAATCGCAATGGCTTGTAAATTTGGTAATATGTGTGTTTTCGTCAAAAAATAAAAGCGAATATTCCGAAGATAATATTAATAATATTAAGTTTGTAACATTTTACGGTGGCGGGAGAGTAATATTTGTAACTATTATACTTTTATTAAGTTTATCTCTGGGGCCTGCACAGCTCCTGGATCTTCCCCTGATTCGTTTAATTGCGATTGGTAAATTTACCGTAATTCCATATTGTGTTCAAGATTTTAACAAATAAACGTAAAATGTAATGCTCCTTGAAATTTACATGCGACAAAAATATTACGGTTCAACCTAACGATTCATTTTGCGTCGGCTCAGGGATCAAAACCCAAACTGATCAAAACCTTTTACTCTCAGTCCCGGCTTTATCTCGTCTTTCTTTGCCTCTTGCATCTGCCACATCTAACCCTTGGGTAACTTCCTCTTCACCCTCCTCCAATCCTTCTCATCTACACAGGTTTCACTCAACATCACTACATCCCATTTCTGCACATTTTCCCAGAATCCTTCATCTTTATTCACTAGCCCTGATACGTTCCAAAACGCTACTCTCACTTCTTTCTTCCTTCCTTTCTCGCTTCTTTCGTCTTTACGTCCCCTCCTTAATTTTGTGGAAACCCCGTCGCTCCGCCTACTCCTTTCCTTTCACCCTCTACTGTTTCTGTAACCTCCTCCCTTCTATCTATAGTCTCCGCTTCTTCCCCTCGTCGCCATGGAGTCTCCCTATACACTTCACTCAATTTTTTTTCTTATCATCCCATATCCACACATTGCCATTTATCCACATCCTGTATTTCCCTATCCATACCGTGTTCCCTTTCACTCTTTTACTTTAATTTCTTTCGCGTGTGATTAATGCTTCTTTTGAAAAAATTAACTTCATGGTATTCGAAAGTGTTATAATCAAAGCCAAAAGTCAAAGCCAAAATTCGTTTTCTTTACTATTCATAATTTCACTTTTCATTCGAGACTGGGTGTACCCCACAACATTTATTGTCTTCTACCACAGTTTAAACCATAGTTTCATTACATAAATAAAAAATACAAATCTTTCTACAGCGCTACCTATAAAGTTTGTTATATTTTTCTAAAAAACATGAAACTCACACCTAAAGGAAACTACACGGAATATGTTTTAAACTGTTTTAAAATCTGATGAGGGAAACCAGCTGTGTTTCCGAAACGTAATCGATTCAAATTTGTTTCAAATAAATTTTAACTATTATCCTGGAAGATGTCGCATTTATTAGGTTCTTAACTAAATTTCTAAACTATAAATTTTCCCATACGTAAAAAAAAGACAATTTTATTCTTATAAATTAAATCTAAATTTCAATTATCAATTGAATCGTTATTCTCGATCACATTTGTTTTTATCGGAATAATTTATATCAATGTACATATTTTCTAATATTTTATCAAATCTTGCGCATAATGTTTCTTATAGTGAAAATCTAAAATTTATATGTGAAAATAAAAGTATTTTGCTACAGTATATACTTACGTTTTCAAGTTCCCATCCAAAATCATTCATTAGATATTCCACTGAATCATTGATCTTCCTCAAGCTCTTAAATAATATTGCTTTCCGTAAAGTCGGCTTTGCTACTAAGACTTCTTTAGAAATGTTGTACCTCCACATAACATAAAGTGATACTAATTGCATTCGAAGGTCAAAAAAGGTAAAATTTTCTGTTAAGTTTTCCAGAGGAGGTCGTTTGTAAGATTTAGGGAAAACAGTTTCGAAAAATGTTCGTACTATGTCCACTTCGTCTGAAATTCCTACAAATTCTTTAAATGGCACTATTTTCATTTTCATTGCTTGAGTAAATCTGTTGAAAATAAAATTCAATTAAAATGGGCTGAAAGTAAATTTTGTTGGTGTTCATCTTTTTTATACAGTGACTATTCTGAATCCAATTACGGAACGATCGCCAATTATTACAGAATCCATAAGAAACTGTAAATTAAGAATGATCAACTCCAAATTGGAAATGCACTGATTCCGTTCTAATTTTTGGAATTAGTAGAAATTAACAATCAACCTTCTACATTCTCCTGAGGGCAAAAAAAAGCAGAATGGCGCGTAGTCCACTGTGCGCTCGTTAGGAGCACTAAATTTGTTAATTCTGAGTGGGGATCCATCTGCGACTGAGTCTTGAGAAAAGATTGAATGCAGATGAGCCGAAGAGGATCACGTTCAAAATCCTCTTTATGGACAGAGCGAGTGATAAGGCTCAGGAATTTTCGTCGAAAGAAAAATAAAGGAAAATGACGCATATATGTCATTGCTTTCTCAACCCTATCACGTGATATATTCTCACATTGCCGTGTCTGTCGTGCGAAACGATGTCAATGTTTTTCCTGTGTGTTTGCTTGAAAACCTACATGTAAGTTGGGAACTTATTCATGTAAATGGTAAAGTTACTAGTAAGTAAGTATCGTTAATTACGTGCAGTACAAAGAATCTTTAAAATTATGAAAATCAACAAAAAACTACAAACTATTGAAAAACTAGTAAATGGTATAGCGGGCTAAATTCTGGCAGTAGAATGTAGAAATAATATAATTAAACGTTTGTCATAAGGACAATAATGGTATTCCACCGTAAGAGGGACTCAATACGACGGTCGATCGACTCAATACGACGGTCCGGTAAAAGTCTCGTGCACCCTGTGAATACGGAGAATACCAAGGACACTTTTCAGGCTATCAACCAATGAAAGCTTGGTGCCTTCCAGAGCAACGATGATCAGGACGACTAGCTGAACAGAATATTTTAGGTATAACCGTCGCAACTCCCTTATAAGGTAAGGGATAATAATAATATAATAATAATAATATAATAATAATAACGGCGTAGGGATGTGGCGACCCCATCGCCCAAGAGCTACGGCTCTTGCAGTCAGCCACGTTGCATTGGGCTTACTCCCCAACGCAACGAACTATGCGGTTACGTCACCAGTACCACGCAGTGCCACCCACAATAGGCCTCTCTCGGATGGAGGCCATGGTTCAGTTGGGAGTGGCAATAGGACCGAACCCAGGCGACGACCAGGCAATGGCCCCGGACAAACGCGAGAACGAAGATTTAAGTGGTCTGAGAAAGCAATAAGAAAATACACTCAAAAAAACAAGTCAACACAACTCACTAAAGAAAGAGAGAGAAAAACGACCATCATCCTACCCTACATTAAAGGTATCACAGAACAAATAGGAAGAATTCTCAACAAACTCGACATCTAAACCATATTTAGACCACCTGCGAAAATCGGACAACTTATAAACAACCCTAAAGATGAAAAGGCAGCCCTCAGTGATCCGGGAGTATATAAAATGCCTTGCTCTTGTGGCAAAGTCTATATTGGAGAAACCGGGAGGGCAAAAACGTACAATATTTGTCCAAGAAAAAGTAGAGAAGCAATCGAAATCTTAAAACACCCTAATAACATCAGTAGTAATAGTAATAGTAGTAGTAATGGATATAATACCAATCCGATTTGGCTTTCCGTCCTCCCGCGTATTTTAAAAAAGATTTGATTGGCCAATCAAGTTCGAGCAGTTCGCACCATGGGGCGCTCTGGCCAATCATAGGCATCGTAGAGAATCTATATAAAAACAATATAACCTGAAACTTCAGTTTCAGATCAGCCCTGAAGAAGTGAACTGCAATGTTCACGGAACGTCGGCAAGTTTCGTAGTTTTGCACACGATTGAAACCCGCAAAAGCTTTAAATTTTAGATTTAAATTTATCATGATTTGATTAAGAGGTTCCCTAATGGAATGTTGCATTTTTTATTGATTTTTTCAGTGTATTGAAAAGGTATGTATATATTAAACATTTTTACATATAACATGATACCTTCCTCTATTACCGCAATGCTTACTTATTGCATTTTGTAAAATTGGCACAACGTATGTTAAATTTTTATAGAAAAATGTGAAATAACTAAGATCAAATTTTTATTTTCCTTAAAAATCAGTTGAAAATTTTTCATTGAATGATGTACAATGGCCGTAATGTAAACGGGGATAATTCTATATGTATGAAAATGTAACACGCATTTTCAAGAAAAAAAAATAATTAAAAAACATAAAAAATCAATTAAAAAAGCAAAACTTAAATGAGAACCCTCTAAATCATATCCTTTCTTGAATGTTTTGTTTGAAAATTTGTTGACTAAAAAGGTATAACTCATGCAATTGATCCTGTTCAGATTCAAAAATTATTTTTTCCCCCTTAAAAAATGAACATATATATATATATATATATATATATTCATGATGACCTGATGACCGACACTCATCCAGGAAAATGACACTTGATTCCAGTAGAACCACGATAAATCAAATCTATGGCCAGTGGCCACGGCTCGCAACCGTGAGATAATGGCCACACACACACATGTATACCGTAAGGTAAAATTCATATGGCTTATTTCAAACATTTTTTTTATATCCGGTCAAAGCTCCGCGCGACCATGTCAGTGATTTAGCTGGCGATTTTTTTTCTAATTGTGGATGCCCAAAAACTCCCAAAAACGAAGTATTACATTTTTCGAATCAGAACTTTACGTAAAATGCCGCAAATGTGACATGCCGAAATGTGACTTGCCGTGTGCAACATGATCCTAACTCAGAGAAGAACCAAAGTTATTAATTCATTAATTACATGCGTAAAACTGTTGGGTAAATTGCACTTACTCTCTGAAAATTAAATTTATTAACACATACGCATTCTATCGAATTAGATCAAATAAGAGATTCTTTTTTATTCTTATCTGTAATTATTTCCTAAATATTCTTCACTATTGACTTTAGAGCAAAATTTTGAACACAAAATACTTGTAGTTTTTCAAGATCTTTAACCCTCAGCCTGGTCATTTGACCGTTATTGTCAAAAATCGTGAAATGAGGCATGTAGAAAGGGAACAACCAATAGTAGTGCTCATTTACGTGACATGATGTGTGTAAGTGCAACAGAGCTGTATCGTATAGCTATTTCGAGGGGCACAAGTGCCCCTTGATAGGGTCTTTCTACATAATAAGTAAATTATTATTAAGAAATACTCGAAATGAAGCGTCAGTACTAAAATTGAAGAATATTCAAGAAAATTGCTCCAAATTGGATAAAAAGTAACAGGTTTATGATACGAAAATCATCATGTGAAACATAACCTCGAGAAGAAAACGTCAAATTGAACAAAATACTTTTGAGTGGAAGAATTGTTCAAAATTCATTTAACGTAAATTTAATTTAAGGTGATAATGTTTATCATAACGATTGTTCGCAAGAGTTCATGCAATTTTCGCGCCTAAAAGGTAATTTCATATTATGCAACAATGGGAAGGAGAAGTTACGTTTTCGTGACAGAAAAGGAAGAAAATTATACAAAAAATTAAGAATTTCCTAATTGTTAATTAACTATCCTTCTTAAAAAATTTAGGTTATAATTTTGTATTAAAGTACTTAAATTTTCGATTTATTATAATAAGCAATGAATTCTTCTTTGCATAAAGGTACGTCGCATTCTTCACACACGAAAATTGTTCTTTTGATTACTCCTTTCATTTTGCAGACTAAAAATCGTTTTAATACACAACGTGACCTTAAATTAAATGTAAATTAAATGAACTTTGAACAATTCTTCCACTCAAAGGTATATTGTTCAATTTGACGTTTCCTTCTTGAGGTTATGTTCCACATGGTTTTCGTGTCATAAACCTGTCACTTTTTATCCGCTTTGAAGCAATTTTGCTAAAAGTTCCCTTGATCAATTGATAAAAAAAAACCTGCCGCTCCGCGGGTATATTCTCATCGCGCGCGGTTCGCAAGTTTCAGCGCGCCTAGGGCGCGCACCTGTTGGATCTCGCGCTTCACGCTCGATTTGGTATTCATCTCGCGCTTCGCGCTCGATGAATAATTACAATTTGACAAATATTTCCTTGGAAAACTTGAAAAATAAATAATATTTCTAAAAGAAATGTTCAAAATCAAACGATTTGAAATTTAAAAAATTGTATTGTGTAAAATCAAAATAGACGAGGATGAAAATAACTGAAATTGATACCTGATTCAAAAAATTTGTTAATTCCGAATGTTTAAAATTTTCGAGCACAGAATTTTTATTTTGGACTATGAGTGTTAAATAATTCTCTTTCATAAACTTTGAGTTTGGAATTCAAATCACGTTGGTTGAATTTTAAAAAGTATTATCAACTATTTAAAAATTATCAATTTTAAACGCCTTCAATTATTAAATAATTATCTAATTTTGAGAACTGCATTTTGAAATTCCCTAAACTGAAAATGCATGCTGACAAACAAAGACCTAAAATGAAATTTTTTTCAAAGTATAAGCTTTCAAAATTACCGGGTCACTCTTCGCATTGAAATTGAAAAATGTCTATGACGCAATTCATGAAAGACTTCTTAATGTATTTTATTATAAATATTTTTTCTCAAATGACTTGATCAAATTTTATTTCACGAATTCATACCTTTGAATTTGACCGTTTTTTTTTGCATCGCAAAGGTTTTTGTTGGGACTTTCTTTTTGTTTTTTGAAATATTTTTTTTCATCATTAACTTAAGCGAAACTCTTAATTCCTAATTTCAATGAATTCAAAATTGAATAAATTATATATCAAGGCCTTTGAAATTGGAATAATGGGACAATCGTCCAAAATCTAGAATAACACTGAAGTTAAAAAAGCAAATAAAAAATACGTTCATAGTAACCTAGTGATATAAGAAGACTATAAATTTTTATAATAATTTTGTTATTCAAATTGATTTTATGCGTCTTCGAACTTGAAAAGCTTTCCATTTTCGAGTGATAAACTAGATCGGAAATATCCAAACTGGAATCCAAACTGACAAGAGGTTAATTTTATTGCCGGAAAAACCCACAATTATGTTAATGTATCAGTCCTTAGTGCTCACGAGGAGTGAAGTACGAAACATGAAAATATTTAAATTTTGAAATTATTAATTTAATAAGACTATATTTGAATTCTACGTTTTTTACCGATTTCAACAATATGTCACTGACATAAATATATTAAATCATTTCATTTTTATTTCAAAATGTAATTCTAAGCATTCAAAAGTAAGAAAAATGTCAGATTTATGCCGAAGTGAAAAACTTATACATAGTATATCTAGATATTAAAAATTCCCTAATTGTTCAAGAAATGGTTAGAAAAAAACGCATGTAGATATTTTCGAGAAGAATGCAATTGATGAAAAATGCCAGCCATTTGAAATGAAAATTCAAAAAGTTGGAGCATTTTCAAATTTTTTGACACCACTTTTTTCAGGATTTGAAAATTCTATGTACGGATATTGGTGGTACTCGAAAACTTGCACAATTTATATTCACGACTTTTTTCGATAAAAAGAAAACTAACAGAGTTACAGCATTTTCAAATTGAAAAAAAAAACGAAAATGAACATTTTAAGGCAAACAATGAACGATAAGAAAAATAGTCAAGAAAATAAAAACGTTTCTTTTTGGAAGCCCTACGAGAGCATCATAACAACTTTACGATTGTTTGTGGAAAATCGAAAATTCAAATTTTGATAGCACAACAAATAATTAAAAATTCAACATTCCATTTGCCGTCAAACTATGCAAGAAACAAAAAAAAAATGAATTTACAAAAATTACACAGACATTAAAAATGAAAAAAAAAAATGAAATTTTTGGACAAACGTCACAAGCTACGAAAAAAAAATAATGAAACAAAAGTTGTTCATCTACAGAAAATCTAAAAATTTTTTTGCAATCATTTGTTGATATGATGCGTAGTTTTTGTTTCATTCATAAGAAACAACATTAAAAATTAAAAAATTCAATTCTTAGCAAAAGTTGCTCACCCAAAAAGGAGCTAAAAAATTTTTATAAATAATTTTCTGGCAGGATGCGTAGTTTTTGTTTTAATCGTAAAATATAACATTTAAAATAAAAAAATTATATTTTTTGAAAAACGACACAAGGTACGAAAAAAATGGACTAAAGTTGTTCAGCCAAAAAAGACCTAGAAATTCGTTATAAACTCTTGTTGTAAAAATATACTGATGATAAAAGAATCAAATTTTTGGGAATAGGACACAAGCTGCAATAAAATTGTATGTAACAAAATTTTTCGCCTAAATTATATCTACAAAATTTACTTAGAACCACTTTACGCTAGGGTGCGTATTTTTAGTTTAAATCGTTTGCGAGCAAAATTGTTGTTTTTTTTTCTTATAGAATGTGCATTTTTTTCGCTAACAAAAATAAGACAATGAAAATAAGTATGCTTCAATACCAATGCATAATATGAATCGCAATAATATAAATTGATTGAAATGATGCATTTTTCAGGGTAGCTGAGAATAAAATTTAATGCAAAATAAGAAGCAAATATCCAAGTAATCATGATAAATGAAATTTGTACTTTATTTTGCAATATATATAAATATATATAATAATAATATATACATTTGATATAAAAATGTCCATTTTTCATTCCGAAAATTACTGTGTTTATAACAACTGCCGAACTATAAGAAATAATTTAATTTTTTTAAAGTTGTTCAAACAAAATAACAAAAACAAACCGCATCCTGATATTTCGGAGACGAATTTTAGGGTGTTTTCAGTTTACCAATACGACTCTTAGTTTTTTTCAAATTCATTAAATTAGTTTCAAATCCATATCTGTGACAAACTTCAATGTTGTTACTATTTTCGGATTTTATTATACTCACTGTAATTCTTTTAATACTGATTTGTGGAGACTGCAATTTTCAATTCTTGAAGATTCCAGAAAAGTTTCTTCTGCCAGATTTTTGTCTTTGTGACCTTCCAAACTTTTTCCATATTTATCAGTAGACGTCAAAATAGTCAAGATAGTAAATCCGTTCTTTTTACAAGGGCTTCCTAAAACTGTAAATCATTTAATAATTTTTTATTTTTTTTCATATATACACGTGGAAAAAGTGAGATTTTTAACCTAACTTTTAAATTTCTGCTATTTGAGAGAAAATATATATTTATATTTTTCTTTAATTATCAGTTTCTTTAACACAATTCGTGGCACGCAAACATGAATTGAGACTCAAATATACGAAAAATAATATCGCAATGATCGAGTTCGTTGAAATTGTATAACAACTGAAAAAGCACTAGCGTACACCACAACATGACGCTCGCATAACCTCACTGACGGCAATGTCGGTAGCGATGTTCGGTGAACCGTGAAGTTTGAAAACTCTGCGCCTGTACAATACATGTACAAATATCATTTGGAACAAGATAAATAGATCAATCACTTGAAATAACATATTAGTTTGATTCAACTGAATCGAATTTGCTCAATAAAAAATATTATTGACATATTGTTTATATTTATTCAGAAAGGACGACGACGAAACATGAGTGATGGCTGAATGAGCCTCATTGTGCACGCACGCATTTACCCATCACTTCATCGCGGAATGTGCTTGCCATTTGCGTGCGATATGGGTCGCATCGTGCGACTCGCACGCGTGCTTGAAGCGTGCCTCACACGATTGTTATCTGGGCATTTGAAATCTTATATAATGAGGAAACTTAAAGATCAATAGTACCCAATATTAAACTATGGTATATATCACTAAGGAAATTGATGTCGGAACATTTGTTTAGAGAAGTACTATGTTTTATAATTTCAAACATTTCTTTGAAATTACGTTTTTCGTATTTATTTTCTGTACCTAATATTTTAGCATTATAAAAGTCAAATTTGTGATCTAGAGTGTGTGAGTGAGACACTAAGGCAGAACCTCTAAAACCTCTTTTGCAACCATTTTTGTGTTCCCTCATTCTACCCAGATAACAATATACGCGCATAGTGCCACGCAGGGTGCAGGCACGAGTGCGAATAATTCGTCACGCGTGTAACGCAGATCACCAAACAGATGTGTTCGCATATGCGTGACATATGCGTCGCACATCGTGCGAGTCGCACGTGTGTCGAAGAAGTGTATTCCCTCTATAACTAGCGTAAAATATTGAAAATCACCATGAATTTTGCAAACATAAGAAATTTTTGAAATAAATAAGAACATAAATTTTATTGAAATACTAATACAATGTTTTTTTAATCCAAAAATAAGGAAAACAACGTGTACAAGTTTTGAGCAAAACTCCAGAAAGAATGTACTTCTGTAACAATTGTTAGATTTTCGGATTTTATTATACTCACTGTAATTCTTTTAATACTGATTTGTGGAGACTGCAATTTTCAATTCTTGAAGATTCAAGAAAATTTTCCTCTGCCAGATTTTTGCTTTTGTGACCTTCCAAACTTTTTCCATATTTATCAGTAGACGTCAAAATAATCAAGATAGTCTATCCTTTCTTTCTACAAGGGCATCCTGAAACTGTAAATGATTTTATGATTTTTTATGTTTTTGCATATATAAACGTGGAAAAAGTGGGATTTTTAACCTAAATTTTAATTTTTTGCTATTTGAAAGAAAATATATATATTTTTCTTTACTTACCAGTTTCTTTAACACAATTCGTGGCAGACAAACATTAATTAGGGCTCAAATATACGAAAAATAATATCGCAATGATCGAGTATGTTGAAATTTTATAACAACTGGAAAAGCATTAGCGTACACCACATCATGACGCTCACATAACCTCACTGACGGTAATGTCGGCAGCGATGTTCGGTGAACCGTGAAGTTTGAAAACTCTGCGCATGTGCAATACAGGTACAAATATCATTTGGAATAAGATAAATACATCAATCATTTGAAATAAGATATCATTTTTTATTCAACTGAATCGAATTTGCTCAATAAAAATATTATATCATATTTTTAATTTTAATTTCTAATATATTTAATTTTTGAGTTTGCGGTTCTTAATTTTACAAAAATAGCTTGAATTTTCGATTATATCGGTAAACCGTTTTACTTGTCAAAAAATGTTTATATAAATGTTCATACTTATCATTTAGGTTGTTCATCGTCAAGACTGATATTATAAGTTTCATAGTTATTCATATTCTTCATCGGTTGAAAGAAACGTGTACGTTGTGGTTAAAACTACTAGCCACGAAAAAGAGGCCAGGTTTAAATAAATGAAGACACTCAACGCTGTATTTATCCTGGTAATAAAATCAATCGTTTAATTATGAAGGTCTGATATACGTGGCAGATATTTAAAGGCTCATATTGAGTATCGATAAACAAAAACACAAGTAAGCTTAACACTTAACATTTCGACACAGCCGAACACAAACGCACGCATCGCAATGCCGAAAGTGAGGTTACATTACGTCCGAGATTCTAAAAAGTTTCTAACTCCAAAACTGTCAAATAAACGAAGATACAAGAGTCGCACGTTCAAGCTTGGGTCACGCGCGCGGAGATACAATATTCTTGAATATTCTGATGTTTTCATGCTCTGCATCTATATTTAAAAGCACATTTAAGGGCATGCTCTACGGTGACCACGTGACCAAACCAGTCCTCGGTTATGAAATGTTTTTTTGGTGTTCACCAAAGTTCAGATTACAATTGTAATTGTTCTATTTAAAAAAATGTTAATTCGTTAGTGACATTGTTGTATTTTCATGTATAAATAAAAATTGAGGAATTATTAGTTTTAAAAAAATTGAGTAAGTTTGAAAAATTTGTTTCAGTTTCGAAAAGTCTGAGAAATAATTTAAAGCTTGAAAAGATTTTAAGAAATTTGAAAAAAAATGTAGATTTATGCAGATTTCGAACAAAAAATTTAGAAGCTTTTTAAGCACTCTGAAAGGTTTCAGCGGAATGAAAAAATTTGATTAAGGTTTCTATGAAAATGGATAATGATTTTTTATTTTTACAAATTAGTTTCAAGAGAATATATAAAAAGATTTCCAAAAATTTTCGAAAAAGGATATAGAAGATTTTAAGGCGATTTTTTAATTTTTCAGGATTTATAAAATGTTTAAGAAAAATTCAAATAATTGTCAAAAAATATATTTAGAAGTTTAAAAGAAATTTCAAATATAATTTAAAATTTGAAAAGATTGAAAAAAATTCTAATGTAGATTTTTCAGGATTCCAAAATAAAATTTTGAAGCTTTTTAAGAATTTCAAATATTTAAACGGAATTAAAAACAAATTTTGATGTATAAACAAAATTTGAACAATTATTAAATTTCAATGACTTTAAATTCAAAACAATAACTTCTAGTGTACCAAGTGTGATGTTTTAAACAAAAGAAGAATTGTTCAATTTCTAATTTTCTGACTTAAAATTCTTTAAAATTGTATAATTTTGAAAGTTTACAAATTTAGTGTTGAAAATGATAGCGTAGATTCATGTTTTCAAATTTTTGAAATTTACAATTAATAAAAGATAAAAAGATTTTCTCTTGCAGTTTGACGGCATTTAATTTTAAATTGTTCAATTGAAATGTGTTAAAAGTTTCCATTTTTACGTGTAAATTATTGAGTGTTTGAATTAAAAAAATTTAAGCTTCAATTTTAAAAGTTTAAAATGAAAAAAAGTTCCAATTTGAGTGTTTTAATTTGCAGTTAGGTTTTTATACCTTCATATAAAAAATGTGTTAACTTTAAGAGGTCGAATCTTTTAATTTTTATGGTCGAGAAAAAGTTTTTTGAATTGGGAAAAAAACTGGGAAATGAACGGGAATTTTTTTCCTCTATTAAAAGGGCTACCCTATACAGAGAGAAAGTCCTATATAAACAATAATAAACATCGTTTGGGACTGTAATCCATCCAGATGTTGTAACCTTGGCTCAATTTGTTTTCGAGTTATTATAAAAAAAGTATTTGTGACACAGACATGCCTACATATACATGCAGATATTTTTTAAAAACCTTATTTTCGGACTCCTGAGTTCAAATTATTATGTCGAAAAACGAAGTTCAAAATTTTTTATCGTTTCAAAGCATTCTTTACGCGGAAGCAATTAGTTAATCTTGCATTGATATTAAAATAAATAATAAAATTTGTAAACAAGGAATTGAAAAAATTTGAAGGCAATTTATGAAATCAATCCGTGTATTCGACAGTATTGTCTCCTTAACCCTTTCACACTTTCATAAATAATCAATTTCATCTCTTTCTTAACGAGACTTGCATCATCAATAGAGAGCGTGTAGTTTTCGATTTGAGGAGAAAAATAATTTTTGATAAAACATAAAAATTTCGAAGAACAGTAATTTGAAATTTTCATAAATTTACTTAAAAAGATTTTCAATTCAGTTTTTAAACACACAAATTCGATTCTGTGACCTAAGAATAAGGATATAAGTATTATCAGATTGTTTTAAGTTATACAAACATAATTTGCTTAAGATTCTTAAGAAAATTAGAAATGATTTTTAAAAATTTATACACTCTTTCTCGAAAGTTTAAGAAATCATTTGAAATGTTTTGAGATCAAAAGAAATAAAAGCATTAAAAAAACTTTTTATTCTCTTGAAACATTTAATAATTCTTAAAAAGCTTTTTTTCTCCCAAAACTGCAAAACAAAAATCTACTATTTAAAAAAAAATGTGAACCCTTTAAAAATTTTAAATTATTTTTGAATATTTTCAAAACTTCTAAACCTACTAAATAAGTGTTAGAATAACTCAATGAAAATCTACTACTCTGTTTCAATTTTTATGGAATTATTTGAAATGTTTTAAAATCTTTTTCAATTTTCTCTTCAAATTAATTCTTCAAAATGAAAAGTCATTTCAAGTTTTCCCAGGAATCTTGAAACATTTTTTTATTATCTTGAAACTTTTGATCATTCTTAAAATGCTTCTTTTATCGAAGTCTTCAAAAATTTACTTTTAAAAAAAGTGTTTCAAAATCTTTTCAAGATTTAAATTATTTTCGAATCTTTCTGAAAATTCTAAAATTTGTAAATTGTCGTAAAATCTTTCAGACATTCTTTAGCAGCATATCTTGAAATCTTCGAACCATGAAGTTAATATTTTAAAATAAACTCTTGATCATTTTAAATTTCCCCAGAGATTACATTGCGGTAGCCAAAAGATTAGAACATAATTATTTCTCAATAATAAAAAATCATTTACAAATAACATTTTCACATTTAACAATAGTATTTGAAAGCATTTAGAAATAAATATTATTGTGAAATAAAATTACTTCTTTGGGAATTTTGAATTACACAATTGATGATACAAAAAAAAACTGACAGCAGCCACTAAAGACTGGATCACAATACACTGATTCTTTTTCGCGTAATGACTACACACAATGATTTGATTTTAATACACTGTCGAGTACGCTGATTGATTTTGTTAACTGTATTACATTTTTTATTCAAAAATGAACAATGGCAGTACAGCCGTTTTTTCTGGAATTTAAAACTTTTTGTTCACTTTTTACTTGGAGTGAGTTGAATAATTAATTGTAGTTGACAAAATTATTTATTTTAAAAATTTGTTATCATTAATAGGAATATTCAATTTGATTAATGCTAGAAAATTGCGGTTTTTTCAAAATTTAGAACTATTCATCTACTTTTTACATGGGGTGAGTTCATAATAATTTTAACTTAGCAAAAACAATTATTCAAACAAATTATTATTGTTTATAACTACCTTCTTATTTATTAATACGATATAGTTGCGGTTTCTTCTCAAATGCTCAACTTTTTACCCACTTTTTAGTTCGTAAAGTAATAAATAATGCACGTTAACAAACGTAGTTGTTTAGGCAATTTATAATTGCTTATATTTATCTTTTCTTAGATAAGTGCTAAAAAGTTGCGGTTGTTCAGAGCTCTTAAAGTTTTTGTTCTCTTTTCACTTTGTGAGGTGATAATTGATGCTAGTTAACAAACATGCTTATTTAAACAATTGATTATTGTTTATAACTATTAGCTTTTAGAGTAATATCAGAAAGTTGCTTTCTTTCTGAAATCTTTAGCTTTGCTTTGACTTTTTAGTTATGAACAAATAATAAGTGAACCTCAACAAGAAATATTTTTGAAATAGTATTGTACTTTTACAGGTGAATTGTTGTTGCTCTTTTTCAAATCTCTAAAAAATATCAATTCAAACAAAAAAGCCATTTTACGCAAAAGACAAAAACAACGAATGGAATAATTAGGAGTAGGTGAGAGAACTAGATGTGTCAATGACTTGTAAAAGATTTGTTTTAAATTACCACAAGAATTTTATTGCAATGCGTAAAAGAAAAATTTGGAATTAAACATATTTTGATATCAGCCCCCCTCCAGCAAAATATATTCACAAAAAAGAAAGAGATTGTTCAAAATATGTTACTTTCTAATGTTTATTTATCAGTTGTTCATAACTGAAAAGGCAAAGCAAAGTTCAACATTTCAGAAGAAACCGCAATTTTCTAGCACTCATCTAAGAGAAAATAGTTATAAACAATAATAAATAGTTGAAAAAACAATTTGTATTAACTTATATTAATCATTACCTCACTAATAGTTGCAAAGTTAAAAATTTCAGGAAAAGACCGCAACTATCTGCATTAATATAGATGAAGATAGTTATTAACAATAATTTCTCCCGAAAGATAACAACTTTTCACGATTTACATTATGAAAAAATTATTCAAACAAATAATAATTGTTTGAACAATTTACACTTGTTTTAAAACTACTTTAAAATTAGTCACTCAAGGATTAAAAATAATTCAGGTTACACAAATTTCAAAAAATACCATCTTTAGCATGAATTTGATAGAAAACTATTATTCTGCATTTTTCGTGGAAATTTCCGGGCACAATGAAAGGGGATTGGTGGTGTCGAAATTTAAATATTTTTTTAAGATTACGGAATTTTCTCTTCTCGAAAATGAACTATTTGAGGGTGGGGGTTATCGCTAAAAAGTGAAAGTCGAATTTTTGGACCACCCTAATGTTACGCGCTAAACGCCAGATTTTTTAATTTAAACAATGAATTGTTTCAGAAGTAGTAGAAGCTTTTTGAAAAGAAGTAGAGGCTTTTTGAAAATTTTAAATGGTTTCAAGATAATACAAATACACTTATACAAGTAGTAAAAATCTTTTTAGCAGAATCAAAGTTTTTCCAAAATGTTGTAAAATCTTGAAAACTAGTAATTTCTAAAAAATAAATGGCTATTCGAAATTTTTATTTTGAATTTGAAATTGTTCCCACACATATTTTGAAATAATTATTTTGAACGTCAATAAAGTAAGGTTGAATAGATTAGGTTTGTGCACAGAAGCTTTTAACACTCCATGTTAAAGAAATTTCTTTGTTTCAAATAAAATTCTTTTTGTTTGAATAAAAATTCTGCTTTATCGTGACCCATTTTGAAGTTATTTTTGTTAGATTTCTAAGTTAGAAACAATAAAAATGATTATATTTCCTTTTCTTCAAACTGAACATACTCATTTTTGCAATAATATTAATGTTTAAATTATTAATGCTCTCAGTCATAGGCGAAAATTCCGGATTCTAATCGCGATCTTCAGTTTCAGTATATTTATCTTTTCAGTTACAAATTTAGCTATTTCGTTGAAAATTCGTTTTTTACTGAAAAATTAATTTTTAAATTGAAAATACAACTATTCTATTTCTGGTTGAAACTTTATCTTTTTCAGTTGATAATTCAACTGTTTGGTTGAAAATTCATTTATTTTATTTGATGATTTATATTTCTGGTACGAAATGAAATTCATGGTGAACAAATTAATATTTTCTGAAGAAAATTAATGTTTTCGGTTTAAAATTTTTTTTTTTTTTTTTCAAATTCAATTCCTTAGTTAAAAATTATTCTATTGTACAAAATTCAACAATATTGTGAAAGTGTTTCTTTTCTTTTTAAATTCAACTGTTTTCTGAAAATTCATCATTTCAGAATAAAAATGCAATCACTTTGGTAGAAAATTCAACTATTTGTTTGGCAATTAACTTTTTTTGTTGAAAATTCATCTCTTGGTCTGGATATTCATTTCGCAACTGAATATTTAACTATTTCAGTTCAAGATTTATCACTTTGATATAAAATTATTTTATTTTGTGAAAAACTAGTGTCTTTCGATTGACTTTACCGATTTTTTATTAAAAATTAAAACATTTTTTGGTTGAAATATCTAATATTACATGTTGAAAATAATTCGTCTCTTTGGATTAACTAACGGGTTTTGATCTAAAAATAAACATCTTCCCATGAAAATTATTTTTTTTTATTAAAAATGCAAATAATTAGTTTAAAGTTGAAATCCTTTGTGAAAAATCCATTTTTTTTTGGTTGAAGATTCATAATTTTGGTGGAAAATTCAACTGTCTTTTTGAAAATTTACATATTTTGTTGAAAATTCGTTTTTTTTTTTAGTAAAAAATGAATCTTCTGTATAGAAAATTCTTTTTTGTTTTTGTTGTACTCCTTTGTTAAAAATTGATTATTTTGGTTAAAGATTTATCATATGAGTGAAAAATTAATCTCTGATTGAAAATCTAGCTATTAAATTTTTTCTTAAAAATGACTTTTTTGTTGAAAATTCGTTGTTGTAACTAAAATTTTTACTATTCCATTTTAAGGTGAATCTTTTTTAGTTAAAATGTAACAACTGGTTGAAAATTTATCTTTTAGAATTGAAAATGCTACTATTTTTTCGAAAATTCATTTTTTTTTTTGTCAAACATTAATCTTCGCATGAAAATTCATTTTTGGTTAAAAATACAAATACTTAGTTCAAAGTTAAAATCATTTGTGAAAAATTCCTTTTTTTGGGTTGAAGATTCATGATTTTAGTGGAAAATTCAACTGTTTGGTTGAAAATCTAACTATTAAAAATTGTTGTAAAAAATTAGTTTTTTTATTGAAAATTCGTCGTTGTAACTGAATATTTTATTATTCCATTTTTAGCTGCAAATTTATCATTTTTAGTCAAAATTTAACTATTGATTGAAAATTTATCTTTTTGAATTGAAAATTCCACTATTTTGTCCAAAATTCTTTTTTTTTTGTGTTGAAGATTCATAATTTCGGTGGAAAATTCAACTGTTTTTTTGTTGTTGAAAATTTACATATTTTGTTGAAAATTTGTTTTCTTTTTCTTTAGTAAAAAATGAATCTTTTGTGCAGAAAATTCTTTTTTGTTTTTGTTGTACTCCTTTGATGAAAATTCATTATTTTGGTTGAAGATTTATCATGTCAGTGGAAAATTAATCTCTTTGGTTGAAAATCTAACTATTAAAAGTTTTTGTTAAAAATGAGTTTTTTCCTGAAAATTCGTTCTTGTAACCAAAAATTTTACTATTCCATTTTAAGGTGAATCTTTTTTAGTTTAAATTTAACAACTGGTTGAAAATTAATCTTTTCGAATTGAAAATTCTACTATTTTTTCGAAAATTCATTTTTGTTTGTAGAACATTAATCTTCGCATGAAAATTAATTTTTTTGGTTAAAAATACAAATACTTAGTCAAAGTTGAAATCCTTGGTTAAAAATCCATTTTTCCGTTGAAGATTTATAATTTTAGTGAAAATTCAACTATTTGTTTGAAAATTTATGTATTTTGTTGAAAATTCATTTTTCTTCTTCAGTAAAAAATGAATCTTCTCTGTAGAAAATTCACATTTTTTTTTGGGCTCCTTTGATGAAAATTCATTATCTCGGTTGAGGATTTATGATTTTAGTGGAAAATTAATCTGGTTGGTTGAAAATCGAACTATTAAAATTCTTTGTAAAAAATGAGTTTCTTGTTGAAAATTCGTTGTTGTAACTAAAAATGTTACTATTCCATTTTTAGGTAAATCTTTTTTAGTTTAAATTTAACAATTGGTTTAAAATTTACCTTTTTTAATTGAAGATTCTACTATTTTTTCAATAATTAGTTCTTTTTTTGGTAGAGCATTAATCTTCACATGAAAATTTGTTTCTTATGATAAAAATACAAATATTTAGTTCAAAGTTGAAATCCTTTGTAAAAAATCCTTTTTTTTGGGTTGAAGATTCTTTATTTTAGTGGGAAATTCAACAGTTTGGTTGAAAATTCGTTTTTTTTTCTTTAGTAAAAAATAAATCTTCTCTGTAGAATTTTTTTTTGTACTCCTTTGATAAAATTCATAATCTTGGTTGAAGATTTATCATTTTAGTGGGAAATTCAACTGTTTGGTTGAAAATTAGTTTTTTTTTTCATTAGTAAAAAATTAATCTTCTCTGCAGAAAATTAACATTTTTTGTTGGATTCCTCTGATGAAAATTCACTATCTCGGTTAAAGATTTATGATTTTAGTGAAAAATCAATCTCTGATTGCAAATCTAGCTATTAAATTTTTTTGTAAAAAATGACATTTTTTAAAATTCGTTGTAACTAAAAATGTTACTATTCCATTTTTAGGTGAAAATTTATCTCTTTTAGTTCAAATTTAACAATTGATTGAAAATTAATCTTTTTGAATTGAAAATTCCACCATTTCTTCAAAAATTCATTTTTTTTTTGTAAAACATTAATCTTCGCATGAAAATTCATTTTTTGGTTAAAAATACAAATAATTTCTCAAACCTATAATCCTTCGTTAAGAATCCATTTTTTTAGTTGAAGATTCATAATTTCAGTTGAACATTCATTTTGTAACTTATCGTACAAACTTTTTAATTGAAAATTTAACTATTCCAATTTTCAATAATATAATAAATCAATTAATTTTTAATTTTTTATATTAATTATTCTTATATAGTAAATCATTTTTTATAAAAATACTCCATTTTTAGTTTGAAATAAAATTCTTTTATTGAAAATTTAACTGTTTAGTAGAAAATGTGTCTCTTTGGAATTGCAAAAATAGTGTACCGTTATTGTAAAGAGATGCCACAGAATAATTATCATAAGTCCTTTACACCTGAAGCAGGTCGAACCTCGGTCGTATGCAAATTTAATTTCATAACTTTGCTGCCTTGTCGCCTTGTGGTTGTCCAACACACACACACACACACACACACACACATATATATATATATGCTTCATGGACAAATCCCGTAAAAATCTTTGAAATTCCTGAGAATTGTTTGAAATCCTTCAGAATTCCCTAAAATCTTTTGAAGATTTCAAAAGTCCCTTAAAATTCCTCAAAATCTTTGAAAATCTTTTCAAATCCTCTAAAATTTCTAAAAGCTTAAAATCCCATAAAAATCTTCGAAATTCCTAAGAATTGTTTGAAATCCTTCAGAATTCCTCAAAATCCTTTAAAAAAATTTTTAATCGCTTGAAATGCCTCGAAATCCTTTAAAATCTTTGGAATCCTTAAAATCTTTTAAAATTTCTAAAATTTGTTTAAAATCCCGTAAAAATCTTTGAAATTCCTGAGAATTGTTTGAAATCCTTCAGAATTCCCTAAAATCTTTTGAAGATTTTAAAAGTCCCTTAAAATTACTCAAAATATTTGAAAATCTTTTTAAATCCTTTAAAATTTCTAAAAGCTTAAAATCCCATAAAAATCTTTGAAATTTCTAGGAATTGTTTTCAATCCTTCAGAATTCCTTTAAATCTTCTGAAATTCCTGAAAATCCTTAAAAGTCTTCAAAAAGGCTTTCAAATTCTTTAAAATTTCTAAAGATCCCGTGAAATGTTTTGAATTTTTTGAGAAATTCCTTAAATCCTTCGAAGATTTAAAATCACTTGAAATTATGCAAAAAAATTTGGAAATCCTTTAAAATTTCTAAAAATTGCCTAAAATCCCATAAAAATCTTAAAATTCATAAGAATTGTTTGAAATCCTTTAGTATTACTTAAAATATTTTTAAAATTCTGAAAATCCTTAAAAATCTTTACAAATCCTTTCAAATTCTTGAAAATTTTTTTAAATAGTTTATGATCCCGTAAAAGTCTTTAAAATTCCTGAAAATTGTTTGAAATCCTTAAAAATGTTTCAAAATCCTTTGAAGATTCTAACAATCGCTTGAAATTTCGCTAAATCCTTTGAAATCTTCGGAAATCCTTTCAAATCCTTTAAAATTTCTGAAAATCCCGAGAAAATTTTGGAATTTCCTTAGAGTTTCTTTAAATCCTTTAAAAAGTCAAAATCACTTGAAATTATGAAAAATCTTAGGAAATATTTTTAAATTCTTTAAAAATTTGTTAAAAATCCCGTAAGAATCTTTGAGATTCCTGAGAATTATTTGAAATCCTTCAGAATACCTTAAAGTCTTTTGAAGATTCTATAAATCGTTTGAAATTCCTGAAAATTTCTTAAAATCTTCGAAAATGCTCTGAAATCCTTTAACATTTGTAAAAATCCCGTAAAAATTTGTGAGTTTTCTGAGAATCTCTTCAAATCCTTTAAAGATTTAAAATCACTTGAAATTCTAAGAAATCTTTGGAAATCCTTTCAATTCCTTCAACACTTTTAAAATTTCTTAAAAATTCCGTAAAAATCTTTAAAGTTCCTGAGAATTGTTTGAAATCCTTCAGAAATCCTTAAAATCTTTTGAAGATTCTAAAAATCATTTGAAGTTCCTGAAAATCCTTTAAAATCTTCGAAAATGCTCTCGAATCCTTTGAAAATTTAAAAATTTGCTTAAAATCCCATCAAAATTTTGAATTTTCTGAGAAACTCTTCAAATCCTTTAAAGATTGAAAATCACTTAAAATTATGAAAAATCTTTGGAAATCCTTTCAAATCCTTTGAAATTTTAAAAATTTCTTCGAAGTCCCAAAAAATCTTTGAAATTCCTGAGAATTGTTTGAAATCCTTCAGAATTCTTAAAAATCTTTTAAAGATTCTAAAAATCGCTTGGAATGCCGCTAAATCCTTTAAAATCTTTGGAAATCCCTTCAAATTCATTAAAATTTCTAAAATTTGATAAAAATGTGATAAAAATCTTTGAAATTCCTGAAAATTGTTTGCAATCCTCCGGAATTCCTTGAAATATTTTGAAGATTCTAAAAATCGCTTGAAATTCCGCTAAATCTTTTGAAATCTTTGGAAATGCTTTCAAATGCTTTGAAATATCTAAAAATCCCGTGGAAATTTTTGAGTTGTCTGAAAATCTCTTCAAATCCTTCAAAGATTTAAAATCACTAGAAATTATAAAAAATCTTTGGAAATTCTTTCAAATCCTTTGAAGTTTTTTAAATTATTCATAAATCCTCCAAAAATCTTCGAAATTCCTGAAAATTATTTGCAATCCTCCAGAATTCCTTAAAATCTTTTGAAGATTCTACAAATCGTTTAAAATTCCTAAAAATCCCTTAAAATCTTCAAAAATGCTTGCAAATCCTTTACAATTTTTAAAATTTGTTCAAAATCCCTTGACAATTTTTGAATTTTCTGAGAATCTCTTTAAACACTTTAAAGATTCAAAATCACTTGAAATTATGAAAAATCTTTGGAAATACTTTCAAATCCTCTGAAATTTTTAAAATTATTTTTAAATCCTCTAAAAATCTTCAAAATTCCTGAGAATTGTTTGAAATCCTTCAGAATTTCTCAAAATCTTTTAAAGAATCTGTAAATCGTTTGAAATTCCTGAGAATCCTTTAAAATCATCGAAAATCCTTTCAAATCCTTTACAACTTTTAAATTTATTCAAAGTCCCGTAAAAATCTTTGAAATTCCTAAGAATTGTTCCAAATCCTTCAGAACTCCGTAAAATCTTCTGAAGATTTTAAAATTTCTTTGGAAATTCCTCCAAATCATTTAAAATCTTTGAAAATCCTTTCAAATCCTTTAAAACTTCTCAATTTCGCTCAAAATTTCGTAAAAATCTTTGCAATCCCTGCGAATTGTTTGAAATCTTTCAGAATTCCTTAAAATCTTTTGAAGATTCTATAGATCTTTTGAAATTCCTCATGCAAGAAGATTATCTTTTAAAAATTATTTAAAAATTTTGCAAACAAAGAAATGAATCTTTCACCAAAAGATGAATTTTCAACCAAGCAGATGAATTTTGAACTAAAATGATATATTTTCAACAACAAAATAAATTTTAAACAAAATAGTTGAATTTTCAACCAAAAATATAAATTTTCTACCAGAAGGATTAATTTTTTACCAAAAAAGATTAATTTTCAATGAAAAAGTAACATTTTCAACCAAATAAGTTAATTTTCAAGTAAAAAAATACATTTTAACCAAACATGGAATGGTAGAACTTTTAGTTAAAAAATTAATTTTCAAAAAAAAAATATAATTTTTAACAAAATAGTCAAATTTTCAACGAAAAAGATGAATTCTTAACAAAATACATAAATTTTCAACTGAAAAATATCAATTTTCAACAAAATAGAAATATTTAAATTTTTAGTTAAAAAAAAAAGATTTTCAACAAAAAAAATCAAATGCTTGACAAACCAGGAATTTAAACCAAATAGTTCAATTTTCCAATTCAGAAAAAAAAAATAAATATAAAAATTTCCTCGTTTCCAATTAAATAAAAATGTTAAATAGTAAAAAATTTCTCTTTTCCGATTCATAAAAAAATTGAAAATAAATAGTCAATATTTTAACTAAAAAAAGTTGTAAATTTTAACTTAAAAAGAGTTGAATTCATAAAAAATACGAATTTTCAACAACAATACTTGAATCCTTACACAAAAGACTTTTTAACCAAAAAGATTAATTTTCAACCAACAAGAATAAATTCCGATAAAAAAAGATCAATTTTTCACAAAAAAAAATGGAATAGTTGAATTTTCAGTTAAAGGAGTGAATTTTGAACTAGAATGATAAATCTTCAACCAAAACAAAATTAATATTTAAATAATTAGATAAATTTTCAACCCAAAAGATTAATTTTTTACCAAAAAAGACAAATTTTTAACCAAAAATATATTAGTTAAATTTTCAATAAGAAAAATAAATTTTCAACAAAAAAAAAACACGAAATTTTAATAAAATAATTACATTTTCAACCAAATAAATGAATTTTTAAACAAAAAAATGAAGTTTCAACTAATGAGATTACTTTTCTACCAAAAAAGACGAATTTTTAATTAAATAATTAAATTTTTACCTAAAACAGATAAATTTTCAACTTAAAAAAGAATAATTAAATTTTCAGTAAAAAAATTAATTTTCAATCAAATAAAATTAATTTTCAAATGAATAGTTCAATTTTCAACAAAAAAAATGAATTTGCAATCAAAAAGATTAAATCTCTATTTAAAAAAATAAATTTTCGACACAAAATGGAATAGCTACATTTTCAGTTCAAGAAATTAATTTTCAATAAAAAAACAAATTTTCAACCAAAAATATCAAGTTTCATCTCGGAGGATTAATTTTCTGCCAAAAAAGATTAAATTTCAACAACAAAAAAATGAATTTTTTCCCAAAAAGATGAAGTATTAATTAATAAGATTACTTTTCTACCAAAAAATACGAAGTTTTAACCAAATAGTTGAATTTTCATTCCAAAAGATTAATTTTATACTGAAAAATACAACTTTTCAGCCAAAAAAGATAAATTTTCTACTAAACAAGAATAATTTTTAACAAAATAATTAATTTTCAACTTAAAAAAGAAATAAATTTTTGACCAAAGAAAGAATTGTTAAATTTTCATTCAGAAAAATAATCTTTCAATAAAAAAGACGAATTTTTAATCAAAGAAATTATTTTTTAACCCCAAAAGATGAATTAGTCATCAAGAAGATTAATATTTTACTGCAAAAGATGAATCTTCAACTAAAAAAGATCAATTTTAACCAAAAATAGAATAGTTCAATTTTTAGTAAGAAAAATAAATTTTTAACAAAAATCCCGAATTTTCAATAAAATATTTGAATTTGTAATAGAATAAATGAATTTTTAACCAAAGTGATGAAGTTTCAAGTAATAAAATTAATTTTCCAACTAGAAATAAAATTTTTCAACAAAATAGTTGAATTTTCACGTAAAACAGATAAATTTTCAACGTAAAATAGAATAATTAGATTTTTATTTTAAAAAAAATGAATTTTTCTTTGAAAAATAATTTTTCAATCAAATAAAATGATATTTTAACCAAATAGTTCAATCTTTAACCAAATAAATGAATCTTTAACCAAAAAGATAAAATTTCTATAGAATAAAATTTCAGTTAAAAAAATTAATTTGCAATCAAAAAACGAATTTTCAACCAAAGAAATGAATTTTCAACCAAAAAGATTTATTTTCAATCTAAAAGATTAATTTTCTACCTATAGCAGATAAATTTTCAACTTAGAATAGAATAGTTAAATTTTCATTACAAAAAATGAATTTTCAACCAAATAAAATTATATTTTAACCAAATAGTCCAATCTTCAACCAAGCAAATGAATCTTCAACCAAAAAGATAAAATTTCTATTAAAAAAATTTCAGTTTAAAAAATTAATTTGCAATCAAAAAATGAATTTTCAACCAAAGAAATGAATTTTCAACCAAAAAGATAAAATTTCTATTAAATAAAATTTCAGTTGAAAAATTAATTTGCAATCAAAAAATGAATTTTCAATTAAAGAAATGAATTTTCAACCAAAAAGATTTATTTTCAATCTAAAATATTAATTTTCTACCTATAGCAGATAAATTTTCAACTTAGAATAAAATAGTTAAATTTTCATTAAAAAAAATGAATTTTCAACCAAATAAAATTATATTTTAACCAAATAGTCCAATCTTCAACCAAGCAAATGAATCTTCACCACTCGCCATGGCACTGGTGGAAGCTGCCATAAGCGTCTAAATTCTTAGATCCTGGTCCAATGTATTTTTGCTTACACGATTTTGAGCGCCATCTCTTGTCTCAGAGGACAAACTAAAGTCCCACATAACCGCGAAATTTGAATGTCATAGCATTTTCAAAGTAAAATAAGTTTACTATTTTCTATTTATTATAGTAAAAGAAGGGAATAATAATACAAAAACGATTGAAAGTATTAAATAATTGTATTGTTTTAAAAAGTTTGGGAAATAGAAAGTATCTGTAATGTTTGAATTTTAAATATTATATTGTTCTTACAAATTATTATTATTATCATAAAAATATAATCTAAGAATATAAATTGGGAAAGCAAACTCAAAAACAATTGGAAAGTATTAAAAAATTAACAAATTATTTTACCATAGCTATTCATTGCTACTCATTGAAATAGTAAGTTAGTACTACTAAGCAGATTAGTAGAATACCTTTACTAATATATCAAATAAATCGTAATAAATCTTAATAAATCTCACCACTTCATTTAGTAGAAAGTGATAAAATTACTAATTTAACAGTCAGACACAATGCTACTAATTACATCAGTAAAATTTCTACTAATCCGGATTTAAAGAGATGACTTGCTGATTCTGTTACATTTGAGGTAATAAGGAAGCGAAAAATTAAGTTTCCAATGTCGCTCATTTCGAAACCGTGATTATTGTTCTGTTACATTCCAAACACGAGAATTTTCAAAGAAAGTAAATACAGTTTGTTTATTTTATAAGAATAACACTTCCCTCTACACAAACATTTATTGCATTAACTCTATTCCACCGCCTAACTTATCCTTTTTCAAAATTCAGAATCTGATTAGTTTTAGCAGCAGAAGATTTTTTCAGATCATTAAATTTCTCTGTCTCTAGTAAAATGAATATTTTCATTTCTACTCTGTTCCTTACTTCGATGATATTTCTCAATTATGTTGGTAAGTACAAAATAATAAAGTACCAAATCCATCATACATGAAAATATCTGATATCCAGATATACCGAATATATTCAAAAATTGGTTTTTCATAATGAATAGACGGGGGAAAAATATAAGATGTCTATTGATACCATACTTCACTCATTGACAAAACATGAGTGAAATAAAGAATATTATATTTTTATTTGAGACAGCTTCACACCTTATGACATGGTTATTCCGTTTTCTTAAATTTGTGAAAATTTGGTTTGTATAAATTGAGAAACCATTAGTTTCAAATTTCAGACAATCGCGATAAATACACTTGTGAAAAAATAAGATGTAAATTTTCTTACAACTCTTTATCACAGCTTGAACTGGATTTTTTTCTAGGGGCTAGTTGCATCGAACTTTTGGTACGAATGGCCGGATTTTTTCGGTCCATGTAGACAGACACTTAGCTGTTTCGAAATAAATTAATTAATTATCAATATACATAATTTAAAAAAATGAGTATTTATATAATCGTTGGAGCGCTTTTTCACAATTATAAATTTTGAATGAAAAAAATGTTTACGAATAAAAAATGATAATTGCTCACAGGTTGTTAAACGTAAATAATATTTCTCTACAAAATAAGTATGTTGTGAAAATCTTGAAAGCATTATTGTCGCTTTTCCTGAAAGCCGATTGGGTAATTTGAAAAGTTCGAAGGGCAATGACAAAGAATTTCACATTTGTGTGCATAACAGAACTGACAACAATTTCAGATTCATTAATGTAAAATATTATTATTACAGTTTTAGTTGAAATAATTAACTTTCAACCAAGGAAAAGGGAATTTTCAACCAAATAGTTAAATTTTCAACCAAACGGATTTATCTTTAATAAAAAAAAATGAATTTTAAATGAAAAGTGTAGTCCTTGATATTTCCATCAAAAAATATTTCAATTTTCAATGAAAATTGTCAAATTAAACCTTTTGTTGAACTTGCACAAAAGAGTTTAATTTTCAACCAAGAAAGATTTTTTAATGAAAAAATCTCATAAAAAATGTTGAGTTTGTAAGTCATAAAGACTGAGAAAGACGAGCTTCTCACAAAATAAGTGAATTTTCGACGGGAAAAGATCAATTTTCTAGCCAAAATAGAATAGATACATTTTAAGTCAAAAAATTCAATTTTAACCAGAAAAAAAAAACGAATTTAAAACAAAAGCTGTTAAATTTTTAACTAAATAAATTAACTTTTAAATAAAATGATGCATCTTCAATCTAAAAAATAAATTTTTAACCGAATGGTTGAATTTTCAACCCAGAAGATGAATTTTCTACCAAAAAAGACAAATTTTCAATTAAATAGATGAATTTTCAACTAAAAGAGCTAACATTTCAACAAAAAATAGAATCGTTTAATTTTGAGTTAAATAAATAAGTTTTTAAGCAAATAAAATAAATTTTCAACGAAATAGTTGAATTTCCAACCATATAAATTAATTTTCTACCAAAAAGATTAAATGTCTATAAAAAAAATCGACAAAAAATTTAGTTAAATTTTGAGTTAAAAAAATTAATTTTCAATAGATAAACTAATTTTTAACCAAAGAAATGAATTATCAACCAAAAATTTTAATTTTTCAATGGAATTTTCAACCTGATAATTGAATTTTTAACCAAAAAGGTTAATTTTCTACCAAAAAAATACAAATTTTCAACAAAATAGATGAATTTTCAACTAAAAATATTAAATGTTTTGTTATGCGTAAAAATGCTTAGCGAGCTTTTTTGTGTAAGCTCGAAGTCAATCTCTGACTTCGAGCGCTTTATTTACGTTTATGAGTACAGGTATAGAACCTGTGTGGCGTGAGATGTACGAACAACGTGGCTCGAAAAAAGGTGTAGCAGGCTGTCGAGAGAACCTGCTAATTGACCGATGCGTCTGTGATGACGCTGTAGCCTATCAGCGCGTCTTGTCAATGGCCTGGATTGACTACCGGAAAGCTTTCGATTCAATCTCTTATAAAATTATCATCTGTCTGTTGGAAAACTTGAAGGTGCATCCACACATAGTGAGCTGCATAGAGAGATTGATGCTTCTTTAAAAAACTAGATTTACTATCTCATCTAGAAATTATCGTATGACAACGAACAACGTCACTCTCGCACTGCGAAATTCTTCTGGTTACCTCTGGGGCGGCACTAACCAGCGTGAGCAGAAGGTCACTTATGTATTTTATATGGATGACCTGAAGATCTATGCCTCTGGTGAAGGCAAACTTCAAACTCCGATAAATATCGTCAAGAAGTACACAGGAGAGATTGAGATGGACTTTGGATAGGATGAATGTGGCAAAATTCATCTGAAGAAAGGAAAGATTGTTGGCGTTCCCAAGGACCCTGATCTTGTGGATATAAGTGTTATCAGACATCTAAACACTGGAGAGACCTATACATACCTGGACGTGCCTCAAAGCCGCATTCAGGACGTAAAATCAGTAAAGGAGTCTCTCTGAAGCAGATACAAGCAATTTCTTCAATGGATTTGGTCCTCCAATCTATCGGCGTTGAACAAGGTATCTGCGACTAACATGCTTGCCGTCTGTGTTCTACTCTACTCGTTTGGGGTGGTTTAATGGCCGAAAAACAAACTTAAGGCCCTTGATGTTACCATTCGTAAGATCCTGCATATGCATAAAAGCTTGCATATCAATTCGTCAATTCCGCGATTATACATTTCACGCCGTCAAGGCAGACGCGGACTTCTGAGTCTCCAGTGTCTTCATGACCGAATTATTTTGAATCCAGCTTATATCGTTGCCAATGGCAGAGATTCTCTCCTGAAAATAGTCAGAAACCATGAGGTAATTTGCAAAGGGGCGTTCCTCTACAAAGCCACGGAGCAAGGAGCTGAGACCCTTGGCCTGAATTTTAACATCAGAAGTGAGGAAAGTGCATTACTCCATCCAGATGCTTCACTTCTAGAAGCCGAAGTGAAGAAAGCAGAGTTTGCGAAATTTCGCCAACAGCTACTCGATAAGAAAACTTTCACGGAAACTTTCACAAAAATGTAGAAAAAAAGTCCTTGTCGAAGGAGCAAACTTTTGCTTTTCTCAGATCAGCAGGGCTCAATTCAGATACAAAGGGTTTCATTCTTGCGTGCCAGGACAATGTTATTTCCACCTTAGCATACCGCGACCGCATTGTATGTCAAGAAATTCCGAACGATAGGTGCTGAGCGTGTCTTACACACGCTGAGTCAAAGGAAGATAGAGCAATTGTCCAAAACGAGAAGTGCCAAATTTTCTGAAAGTTCGATTTTCGGACAGCATTCTCCGTTGCACACTCGAGGCCTGACATTGCTCTTTAAGACTTCAAAAAACGAACTATATTAGTGATCAAATTCTCGGCTCCTTCCGAATACAATATCACTGCCAAGGAGAAATAAAAGAAGGAAAGGTAATAATACTTCGAAAGGGAACTGCAACGACTCTATGCAAAGTATTCGGTACAAGTAATTGTTCTTGTGATAAGTGCTCTCGGAGGTGCGAAACTATCACTGGTTCGTAACCTTAAAGCCATACCCGTGGGCCAAAAATATGCCGAGGCACTTGCGAAATGCATTCAGAAAACTGTCATCCTTGAGTCGCTTCGTGTTCTCAAATCCAGCATTCAATAAGTTTCCTAGAAGAATCTTTCCTCAATGTGCTGAGTCTTGCCTCGCAATTGTGTCACAAGTCCTGAATATGCCAGTTTATTCGAAAAAATGTAATGCTTTTTTTTCCTGCACAGTTAAGATCACATTCTGACAGTTTGCATATTGGCGACACTACTCCTGACAGGGCTCTTCCTCTTGGCAGAACTAATTCTATTCCCATATGTGCTTCTCCTGCCAAACATGCTCTTCGTGTCTCGTTTAAGTCTCCTCATGCCACGTCTATTCTTCGTGCCAGATCCAGTTTACCTCTAGCGCATTCCAGGTTCATGGCTCCACCCACCACATTTTTTTTCTGATGGAACCGAGTATGGTCTTGACCAACTTCAATTAATTATTGGATGTAGAAATTCTCTCTAATTCCAGCTCATATACTAAATAGCACAACAAATTTGAACTTAGCCAATGTTCATTATAAGATTTACACTCAAATTCAAAAAGTAAAATTATTTTATCAGAGAAAACTTATAATTTTTTAAATCAGCAATATAATTGAAAGGATTCAGAAACTAGGCCATTTTTGTAATTATTTAAAATATAGATTAAACAGAAATATTAATGATAGCCCAATTACTTAATTCTTTAAATCACAGGAATCTAGTTCACATAGACTGAAGTATGAACAGAGAGTTTTTAACATTAACGAATTCAACTTACTTAAAAATAGGTTTGAAAAAAATAAAAATGAATATAGAGAATTAAGATTAAGCGAGTGGTTCAAAAATTTATCCAATGTTACAATTCCAGATGAGCTATCTGAAACCTTGGCGTTGAGAAATAAATTTGTTATTCGTTATGAGTCAAATAAAATGCCATCGACTAATATCATTGCAAATATCGAAGAATGTATTAAAAGTGTTGAAGATCAAAACAAAAGATCAACTGTTAGAAAAGTGATCTCAGATTTAATTACAAACCATACTCAAATCAATAAATTTAATATTTCGAATAAAGTCTTTGTAACGAATTCGCTGTATTCAGAGAAGTCATTGAATTCTAATAATTCACTGAATTTAGGAAATTCGCTGTATTGAAAGAATTTTTTGAATTAGAAGAATTCACTGAATTCAAAGAATTCACTGAATTCAAAGAATTCACTGAATTCAAAGAATTCACTGAATCTAAAGAATACACCGAATTCAAAGAATTCACTGAATATGAAGAATTCACTGACTTTAAAGAATTCACGGATTTCACTGAATTCAAAGAAATACTTGAACTGGGAGAATTCACTGAATTCAAAGAAATCACTAAATTGGTGGAATTCGCGGAATTCACCGAATTCACGGAATTTTTGAATATACTGCATTCAAAGAATTCACTGAATTCTAATAATTCACTGCTCTCAATGAATTCATTGGATTCTAATAATTCACTAAATTGATAGAATTCATTGAATTTGTGGAATTCTCGAAATTTAAGGAATTCTGCGTATTACAAGAATTCACGGAATTTCAAGAACTGACCAAATTTACGGAATTCAGGGAATTCTTTGTATTAAAAGAATTCGCTGAATTCTATGAAATCATTGAATTAAAAGAATTCACTGAATGAAAAGAATTCACTGAATGAAAAGAATTCACTGAATTAGAAGAATTCACGAAATTAAAAGAATTCACTGAATCAACTAAATTCACAGAATTATTCGTATTCACGGAAGTCACGAAATTTAGGAAAATTACCGTATTCAAAGAATTCACTGAACTAATAGAATTGACTGAATTCGCGGAATTTAAAGAATTCGCAGAATTCAGAGAATGCACTGAATTTACGGAATTTAGAAAATTCTTTGTGTTTAAAGAATTCGCAGAATTTCGCTGCATTCACTGAAATTGAAGGATTCACTGAATTGAAACAATTCACTGAATTAAAAAAAAATCACTGAATTAAAAGAATTCACTGGAATAAAAGAATTCACTGAATTCAAAGAATTCAATGCACTCTGAGAATTTTATGAATACAAATGATTCACTAAATTCACAGAATTCACCGAATTCGCGGAATTTAGGGAATTCACTAAATAAACGGAATAAGGGAATTCACTAAATTCTGATAATTCACTAAATTCACAGAATCCATTGAATTCGCGGAATTCGCGGAATTCAGGGAATTCGCTAAATTCACGAAATTTAGGAAATTCACTGAATTCAAAGAATTCACGGAATTTAAAGAATTGACTAAATTTACTGTTTTTAAAGAATTCACGGAATTCAGGGAGTTCACTGAATTAAAAAAATTCACTGCATTGAAGGAATTCTTTTAATTTCAATAATTCACTGAATTCACTATATGGAAAGAATTCACTGTATTCAAAGAATTCACTATATTGATAGAATTCACTCTAGGCACACAATTCACAAAATTCAAAGAATTAACGGCCATAGAATTTCGGCAATTGAAAATTTCCGATTTCGGTTATTTTGATTTTTCGGAAAAATGTCATCCCCTCCTTTTCAACTCACTATTTTATCAATGTTTAATCTCTCTTTAATTCTCTAACTAATTATTCCTTATCTGCCGATTGGAAATGTTTTTTCGTCTACTTTTTTAATTTTCTTTCAATAAATCCTGTATAATCTGTGTCACCACTGCGCTAATTGTCAGGTGACAGACATTGTGCCCAAGAAACAATTGCTGTGACGCCATAATTATAGAGTGTAATGAGTATATGTACCAAAAGGTGTAACTTGTGTAAGTGTACTCGTGTGTACTTGTATATAATCCAATCCATTTCCCCTCCTTCGTCTTTATTACCGAACCTTAGATCTAGCGAAAAAAAACTCTTTCACCTTGCAACACCGCTAATAACTGGTATCCTGGAGGTAATCTTAATTAGAGACTAATGAGTTTTCTATTACCAATACACCTTGATTAATAATTACAGATTCTTGGTTTCAAAAGTGCGATTTTTATTAGAATCTTTTCAAACTCGACTGAAAAAATATGTACACTACTCTAAATTATTGCTTAAGTTTTTTATTAACATTTATGATCATACCTTGAAAAACGTAGCTAACAAAAACGTTTACCACTACTCCACGTTTTTCAAAATATGATTAAAGAAATCAATCCTAATTCTTGATACCAGTTATTGAATTAAAAAAAAATAAGATAAGTCCTAATTTATAAGATATGTTGACTAAGAAAGTTTTGTCACGATCTCGAACGAGAACTGAGATTCGTTTTATGTAAAATTGGTATTATGTAAAAGGCAAAAAGGCATGAGAAAAAAATTAAAAAATTGAAGGGTAAGCGCTCGGTGAAAAATTGTTTTACAATTTTCATCATGGAAAATTTTGATTTTTTACTGGGCGAGTTTATCGAATGAAATATACTTGGTACACGTGATTGTATATGTTGTTTCAAATAAACATTGTTGTTTTCTACATAAACGAGTCTTTTTATTTTGGTTTTTGCTGCTAATTAGGACAAAACTAGAAAAGATAATTTATACAAGAACCAGTCTGATTTTTGAGATGATCTCCCGTTTTAATTACTATTATAAATAATTATAATTGAATAATGATAATTAACTAAATAGTAATTAGTTAAATTGAATTATTTAAAAAAGAAATAATTTTGATTGAATAATTACAATTACTAATTTAGTGACAACTGACTGGTTTTAGTGTATTATTCAGAATTTATTTAAATTAAGTTCAATTTCTTTCAATTGTTTTAAATTCAGATTGAATTCCTTTTCATTCTTTTGAGCACTTTGAAATCTGTGTAGTCTTTTAAATACTTTTGGGTTTTTTGGAATGCCTTCAAAGTCTTTGTGGACTTTTAAATACAAAAGGATGAATTTTCAACAAAAAAGATAATTTTCAATCAAGAAAGATGAATTTTTAATAACATAGTTTAATTCTATACCAAAGAATTGTATTTTTAACAAAGAAGAATACTTTTATACCGAAACAAGACGACTGTTTAACGAAATATATGAATTTTCTACAAAAAACACTTTCATTTTCAACAAACAAGATAATTTTTGACACAAAGAGACAACTTTTTAACAAAATACATGAATTTTCTCCCAAACAGTTCAATTTTCAACTTATCCAATGTACGGTATGAAGTTTCAAAGAAAAAAATGAAATAGTTACATTTGCTGATAAAAACTGTGATAAAGAAATAACTTTCATTTTTAACCAACAAGATTCATGTTCTACCAAAAAAGACGAATTTTGAACAAAATATGTACAGGGATTTTTAACAAAATTATTGAACTTGAAAGTCAAAAAGACAAATTATCTACACGAAACTTGAATTTTCAACTCGAAAATGTGATTTTTGGACCATAAACTTAAATTTTCTACCAAATAGTTGAATTTTCTACAAAATTGTTGAATTTCAAAGCCAAAAACATTAACTGTCTACCGAACAGTCCAATTTTCAACATTAAATTTTTTTTCAAATCAAATAGTTGAATTTTTAATTACAATTATAAATCCTTGATAAAAAAATTATCTTTTTACAAAGTATAGTAAATAGTTTCATTTGAACGTTAAAAATGTTATTTTCAACCAAACATGAAACCAATTTTCATCGCAATAATTAAACTTTGAACCAAATAGATGTACGTTGAACTAAAGGAATGAATTTGGTATCAAAGTGGTAGAGTGTTTCACAGAAGGAAGGATGACTTTTTACCAATATAGCTTCATTGTCATCAAAATAACTTAATATTCAGCCAAAAAATAAATTTGTAACCAAATGAGATGCATTCAGAAGCAAAAACATAATAGTAGCCTTTTTAATTACAAAAAAGATTACCAAAAAATAGCGTTTGATTTATGGGTCAGTTCTCTTCTGCTTGAGGATTCACCTATTTTCTTTAAAATTTATCTTTTGCATGAATGCAACTGTGATTGATTTCCATATTGTAGTTGAAATTATATCAGCTATTACATTTTTCTTTGAGAATTCATCTACTTTGGTTTATACTTTGGCTTTATCGTTTCTAAGGTTATCACTGTTAGAACAAACATGTCATTTATTTTGGTTGAAAATTCAACTACTTTGGTAGGAAGTCCAAATTTGCTTGAAATTTCATTTTTTGTTTTGTTTCGAAATTTACATTTTTTGTTCAAAATTCGTCTTTTTCGTTTCCAGATGATAGACAATACAAGCATTTCGCTGAAAATTTACTTTCTTGTAAGAAATTTAATTGTTTTGTCAGTCGATTCTACGTAAATTACACTGATGTAGCCTACCTACACTATTCTCTTCTGCATTATGCCAATTCACAATTCCACAATTTCTTCTTTTATAAGTATCTCACTGCTAATAATCCAAGACGGTGTTGTATAAGATCCATCTTGTACACTTTGGGCGAAGACCCGTAAAATTTATTATTGACAAACACGAAAATCTTATACTGCTGTCCGTGATGGCACGGCACAGCTTTGTGTCGCTGCAGTTATATTACTGCTACACTGTACACCTGCTTCTTTTCCGAACCTTTACGCTTACCTGAGGCCTCAAGCGCAACTTTCGTTTATCACCTAGCCTGGCCCGCAATCCATGTCTATGGCAAGATCTGTCGGCAATGTTCCACTCCTACACAAACGGTTGCATTGAGTGAGGACTCAGGTACGGTCTTCACCTTGACTGCAGTCTCTGCATGTATTGTTTCCTTATTCACTGTTAATGCGTCACCGTATTTAAATTTTTTATACTTTTACTGTCATTTATAACCTCTAAGTTCAGTCTCCATGGTTCCACTTCGCAAATTCGTCTACTCGACTTTCGTATACACAATATTTTGTTTATGCCGCGAAACTGAATATGCTAGGAAAGAAAATCTATTTTCAACGTAGCAGACTAACTTCATACCACAAAGAACAAATTTTAAACAAAGCACATGACTGTGAAACTGTGAAAGGGCGCGCGACTGTTGGTTTTCGCGCTTCGCGCTCTATAATATATTTATCTCGCGCTTCGCGCTCGATGATGTCTTTACCTCGCGCTACGCGCTCGGCCTTTGTATTTCCCCCACATTTGCACCCGGACATTTTAAAATTAAAGGTCAAATCATCGACATCTGTCATTTGATGATTGTGATTTCTCTTTTGTTAAAGCTCCTCTGGCTTTAACGAACACATTCTCATCACGTATCTCGTGCATCGCACTCGATTTTTTGCAAAATCGGACCTTTTCTACATTACGTTCAACACGCGTATTTTTTGTTTTATTCGTCAAAACATCTAAAAAATTTTTATTTCCCACTTTTTGATTGGACGCGTATTTTTTGTTTTATTCGTCAAAAATAACACTTTAAATAATAAAATTTAATGTTTTGGAAGACGACGCAAGGAAAGAAAAAATATATATATATAATAGGCAAACCTATTCACTCAAAGAGGATGTACAAATTTGTTATTTTTAGTTTTCGGACAGGGGGAGTATATTTTTCAATCTTGAAAAATAAAGATAAAAATAAAAAAATTAAATTTTTCAAAATGACACAAGAAACGAAAAAAAAATGATAAGACAAAAGTTGTTGTTCCAAAAAATATCTACAAATTTGTTATAAACTCTTGCTATAAAAATACATCAAAAATTAAAAATTGATATTTTGGAAAAACGATACAGTTATCGTGCTCACAGACAGACATACATACATACATACAGACAGACACATTCGTAAAAACCTGTTTTTTGGGTTCAGAGGGTTTCAAAACGTGGACATTTGACAAAAAACAGGGGGTTCAAATTTTACACAAATCTAATACCTTCTCTGGATGAGAATGTAAGAAGATAGGTGGATTTGCAAGTAATTGTAGTTTGAATAATTGAACACATATTAAAATATTTGAAATGTTTGTGAAATCCTCGAAATATTTGGAAATGCTTGTGAATTCCTTGAACTCTTTTAAAGTACGCAAAATCTATGTGAAATCTTGGAATTTCTGTGAAATCTTTTGGAATCTTTTGAAATTTTAGCAAACTCTTTGATATGTTTGTGAAATTTTTTGAAATCATTTGAAAAGTTTAAGAATTCTTTGCAATAATTGTGTAATCTCTTTCAAATTTTTTGTAATAATTTGATAATATCAAAATATTTGAAATGTTTGCGAAACCTTTAAACATTTGGAAATCTTGGTAAATTCCAGAAATAGTTTTAGTGTATGCAAAATCTATGTGAAATTTTTAAATTATTGTGTAATCTTTTGAAATCTTTTAAAATTTTTGAATAATAATCAATATCTTGCGGTTGGGCGGAGTTGAAATGAAAGAAAATAATTTTTTAATTGCAGTTTTAGAAAAATCATAAATATTATTTTTGTTTCTTAATCTGCATAATATGGCTAATTCTCCAAAATTTTTCAGATTTTTTTTGAGTATCCGTACGAAAAATTAATTTTTGTATAAGCACCTGAGAACAAAAAAAGTCTAAAAGCTGTTTTGGAAGTACATTTCGAACATAAGAAAGTTTTTCTATGCTAAAAAAATTATTCATGAATTTTAGAGCTGCTATATTTTTTTCATTTTCACGACTCCATAAGAGATTATATTTTTCCTATATAAACTTGAATGAAAATTCTGCAAAAATTGTAAGAATTGGGCATATTATGCAGATTAGGAAACAATAAAAACATTCAGGATTTTTCCACAATTTTGCGATTAAAGAACTTTTATATTTTATCTTGGCTCAGCCAAAACCTAGGATATACATGTCATGAGGGACCCGAAAGGAAACTTTTCAGTACTCAGGCATTTCCGACGTGTACAAGTTTTTACATACATAAATATACAAATATACATATATGAATATACAAACATACATACATGTATTTCGTAGGGGTGAATTATAAAATTGATTGTGTGCTGATCATATGAGTTTATATGAGTCTTATGACGGACTTATTTACGCCTTATTATAAATTCAAATTGCATATAAGTTGAAAAATGTGTAATAGACAAATTGACTCAAGTAGCTACGCACTTTCAATTTCTTAAATGTCCGGACAAATATATTCTGTTTACCTTCGAAAGAAAATCGAAGGATGAGATAATAAATAAGGAGGGGGAGATTCTAAGGGACTGGATGGAGGATAGATAGAGGCTGGGCGGTGGCGAACGATATGGCAACTGGGGACGAAGAGGAAGAATACACATATGTATGTAAGGTGGGGGTATCGGCGATAGACTATGTGATGAATATGCAAAGGTGGGAGGAGACGGAAAGATTCGCAGTAGAGGGAAGGGTAAAGTCAGACCATCAGCCATTAGGTTTGTGGATATGAGGTGAAAGCGGCGAACGGCAAGGGGGGAGGGGGAAGAAGGGTCGATGGTGGATAGGGTGAGCTGGACGAGGGAGAATATAGAAAGGTATAAGGCTGCGTGCAAAAGAAGGGATTCAAAAAGAAGAAGAAAGTAATGGTGAAGACTTGGTGGGATAGGGAATGTAAAAAGATGAAAAGGAACGTGAAGAGAAAGTACAAGAAGTGGAAAGAGGATACAGCGAAAAGGGAGGAGTACGCAGACATGAGGAAGGAGTTCAGATTGATGTGTAAGAAGAAAGGACAGGAAAAGGAGAAAGATATGGAAGAGGAGTTAGGAAATTTTAAGACAGAGGGGTATGTCTGGAAGATAATAAATAGGTTCAGAAAGCGTAAAGTGGGGATAAGCCAGAAGATAGAGAGTGAGAAGTGGAGGGAGTTTTTTAAAGAATCATTTCAGGGCTCAGATTCAAAGAAGAGGGATGGTGGGAGTAGAAGTACGCAGGAGGCAGAAATGGAGAAGTTTGGAAGTAGTAAAGAAAGTATGGAGAGAGGAGGGATTCCCAGGAGGGTAGAGAGAAGAGTTAATGATGCCACTGTACAAGAAGGGAGACAGGAATAGACAGGAAAATTTAAGAGGGAATACGCTAATAGATACGGCGTATAAAGTATACGCGATGGTAGTGGCGGAGAGGCTGCGGAAGGATTTCAAGGGGAAAGGAATATTGCCGGAGATGCAGGCGGGCTTTAGGGCGGGTAGGAGTACTTCCGACAATATTTACGTTCTGCAGCACCTGGTGGATAGAGAATTAGCGAAGAATGGCTCGAGAGTGTACGCATTTTTCGTGGATCTCAAAGCGCGTTTCCTTCGTCGGATAGGGGAAGGTTGTGGAAGGCGATGATGGATAGGGGAGTGGAGAGAGGCCTGATCGAGGGGGCAAGTGAGATATATGAAGAGACCAAGGATAAGGTAAGAGGAGGGGAGGAAATTTCGGAGGAATTCAGGATGAGTAGGGGATTAAGGCAAGAGGGTCCGCTTAGCCTATTGCTTTTTGCGATTTTAATTGCGTATATGGAAAGTAAGCTGGAGGCCGGGGTGGTAGGAGGAGTCAGGATGGGAGGGGTTAGAATTTGGTCACTAGCGTATGCAGATGACATGGTGTTGCTGGCTAGGAGCGAGCAGGCCAAATTATACTTGTATCATCCCGAAATGAAAGAGTTTGACATTTAGCAATTTAGGATAAAAAGTATTTTAAATTGGAAAATGTTCAATAAGCAGCTGGAATTCAATTATTTCTAGTTCAAAAGGTTTGAAAATAAACAATCAAAGCGATTAAAATTTGATGATTTAAAATTGCGAACTAAATTGAATATTTCAATGCTGAAGCTTTCCAAATTCTACAATTTTCAATCTTCATTACCCAGAAAATCCTGAATAAATTAAAAAATTGACTAGACAACTGTTTCTAAGATTAGAAAAATCTTCGTCATTCCCACCGTTTAGAATGGAAATATTTTCTATTATAAAACTTGAACATCGAATTATTTAGAGGAATAAACATTCAAAATAACGTTATTTTAAATCGGAAACATTAAAAATGAAAATTTTCTATTACGGAACGTTGCAAATTATATGAATAAGAAGTTCACTCAAAACTAAAAAATATATTAATTACCGAAAATTGAAAATTCAGCGTTCAAGATGAAAATTCAGAATGTGAAAATGGTTGCTTCATAATATCACTGTTTTATAATATTTTATAAATCGATTTCTTTTTACTAAAACTTTTTTCATTATCATAATTCAAAGTTGATGCAAAATCATAAAAAATTTTTTGGTTCGAGACAAATCGATTGACCCATAATATCAATACATTTTATTGAAGAGTAAGGAAGCTATCGGAATGTATAATATTCGAAACATCTGTTTTAAACAGAAAAACTTTTTTCACCAACATCATTTAAAGTTGATTCATGAACATAAAACACTTTTCAATCTCTAATTTCCAAATAAAGAAATTCTGTCAATTTTTGTGAAAAAAACATACAGATGGAAAAGGGATGGGGTACAAAAAAACTTCCCCCTTCCATTTTTCAGATCGAAAAATTAACATTCCAAGTACACCATTTGATTGGTCTGACATGTCATTGTGTTTTAAAAATAGTCTTGTATCACTTTGTGTTTTCGTATTTTTGGTTAATTTCTATTATTAAATTAATCAAAATGAAAACATTAGTTTGTCTATTATTTAAACAAAAATAATGCTTCCTTTATAAGGAAGCAAATCCATTCGCTAACGGGAAGCGAAGTGCCTGAGCATCATATAAATATGAATACAAGCAAAGTAAAAACACTCGAGATCGAATTCACAGCTAGTACAATTAAAAATCGTTCATTTTCTTATATTTTATATATTAATTTGAACATTTTTTATTTTAAAGAAGAATGCGTAACAAGATTGCTGTATATGATTCCAACGTTTGTATCTGCACAATTTCAAGAATATTTCAATCTAAAATTATTAAATTAAAAACTGATTTTCAAGCAAACTTGCGGTTATAGTGCAGAAGGATATGAGAGTGGTTCCGCTCCTTGTGCTGACTTACGAATGAGACTTCTGAGGGATCCCATTCTCAAAATTAATACTGAAAATCAATACTTGAATTCGGGAATTGGACTTTTACACCCAAAAATATGAAATAGCATATGATATATGACGTCACAATATCAAGCTATTAAAATCTGCTGTCCCCGGAATTAAAGCTTTTTGCCCCAAAATAATATAATTTATATATTAAATATTTATCGCAATGATGTCATAATACATTGAACATTTTCAAGATCTGCTACGTCTCAGTGAGGCATGGCTAACTTTGTTGCGCGCCGACACCATGCTTTAACCATGCTTTAATTTGAAAAGTGCTACAAGTATAATTCCTTTCCATTCCATTCGAAATGTTACCCTGTCCGAGACATTCCTCACCCTTGTAACAAAATATCCCCATCCCTTTACTGTATGTAACTTATTGTTATCTGCCAGGCTCTTGGAGAGGACTCTGAGATGACTATTTTTTATGTGAAATTTTTTTGGGCACTTTAGTTTAAGGTAACTGATACTGAGTTCGTTAAATGTACTAGGGGTGGTTTTTTTGGGGTGTGCAATATTATTGTAGGGATAGCGATATCTGCTAGTCTTGAAAAGGTGTCTGGGATGACTATTTTTTATTTAAAATTTTGATTTTTTAAGAATTATGTGGAACTTGAAAGAATGCTTACACTGCTTTCAAAAAAATTCTTCTGATTTCAAGAGAATTCTGTTAAACCTAAGAGAATTCTACTAAATTGAAGAAAATTTCACACAATTCAAGAGAATTCTGCTGAATTCAAGAGAATAGTACAAGATTCAAGAGAATGCCAATGAATTCCATAGAATTCTTCTAAAATCAAAATAATTAACAGAATTAGAAAGAATTTCGCGGATTATGCAAAAATTATTTTGAATTCAAGAGAATTCTTCAGAATCCAGAACTGTCTAACTCGTGCTTCTGATTGATTGATCTTTAATTGTTAATTAGTCAGTAATTATAACCCATAGAAAAATTTGGTTACAACTATTTTGGCAAATACAAAAAAGATGTTTAAACACAGGAAGACAGATGTAAATTTTTCATGAAGATATTCAATTTTCGATACAAAAATAAGAATTTTTAACAAAATAGCTGAATTTAAAAAAAAAAAAAATTAATGACAAAAAAATTGTTGAACTTTCAATCAAACTGTTTCCTTTTTATCCAAGAACCATAATATGAATTTTTTCATACGATAAATTTTCTAAAAAATAGTTGAATTTGCAACAAAACAGTTGAATTTTCGACCAAAAAGGATGATTTTTTAACACAACTGTTGAACTTTCAATTGAAAAGTTGCATTCTCATCCAAGAAAGGTGAAATTTCTACTAAAATAGATGAATTTTTAAATTTGAGATAGAAATATATTTTTTAACTTTAATAAAATAGATTTATTTAATGCAAAGTAGAATTAAAATTGTTAAATAATAGCGATGTTATAAGCAAAATCGCTTTTGCCCCACCGGTTGGCGCTGCACCTCCTTCCCCTATTTGGTCGAAAATTCAATTGCTTTATTGAACATTTGTCTGTTTGGACCGCAGATTCGTCCACTTGGACTAAAAATTCATCTTTTTTTATTTGCTTGATAATGCAACTGTTTTTGCTGGAAGTTTAATCTTTTTTGTTTGAAAATTTGACCGTTTAGTTGAAAATTTATCTTTGTAGATTGAAAATTCAACAATTTGGTTAAAAATTCAGCGATTTTGTTGAAAATGTAATTTTAAAAATGTTACAAGATTGAAATGCTGTTCTTTGAATATTAATTGTCAGGGAATTTTTAAAAGGAAGTTCTTCGGCCACAGAGTTAAAACTTGAGGCAACTTCCTAATTATTTGCCATAACTTGAAAGTAAAACTTGACTCAAAAATAATATTTACCGACTATGTATATCTGAGAAGCGTTGAACTTTGTTTATGAACTAGGCAAAGTTTTTAAGGTGCTTCGGACTGGACGTAAGTCGTCTTTGAAAGCTTACGGAAATCACGAGAGTGATTAGGTAACCAGCCAGCCATTGACCCGAGAAGGTTGGCGTCGTAACGGAAGGACTTTATTGTGAAAGAGCCTGCATAAAGTCAATTGACGCCATGACTCTCTTGATGATTCTGATTTTTCTTTCTCGACTTATTAGGTGTTAACTACGCAAAAGAATAATGAGACCTTGGTTACTTGACTACTTAGCTCTTGTCTACAATTTTTTTTACCTTTTGTGTTTTGCGGTTTTCTATTTCAGGACAATATCGACAGAGATTATTTGTAATTCATGGCGACTTTTATTGAGATTCAAATTTAAGAGCTTGTAGCAGACTTCACATTCTTTTGCCCCCACCCCCCTAAAAAAAATTCATTTTTTCCCCTGTTTTAAGAAATTTATCGTTTCTTAGCTTACATGCGAACTAAATTAACAGAACCCAATAAGAAATTAGAAAATCCAACTATTTTTGGTTAAAATTTAATTCTTTTTCGTTGAAAATTCTACTATTTGGTTGAACAACTTTTCTGATCGAAAAAAAGTTTGTGTGATAACAATTGCATTTCCAGCCAAATAGTTGAATTTTCAAGTTAAAAAGACGAATTTTGTAGAAGTTAAATTAAAAAAAAAGTTTATTTTCAACCATAAAAGATTACTTTTTCCAACCAAAAGATTAATTTTTTATCCGAAATGACGAATGTTCAACAGAACAGTTGAATTTCGACCAAAAAATACGAATTATTAACATAACAGTTACAAAATACGTAGTTAAATTTTTATCCAAAAAGATGAATTTTCAACTAAAATGATTTTTCAATCAATTAAATTAATTTTTAACAAAGTAGATCCATTATCTAAAAAAGACTCTAAAAATTCTCAACCAAAAAAGTAATAGTTGATATTTCAAACCAAAAAATTTAATTTTAAATAAAAAACAATTGAATTTAATAATAAAATATGAATTTTCAATCCCATATTTAAATTTTCTACAAAATTGTTAATTATTAAGCCAAAAACATAAAATTTGCCACAAAAACAATGGAATTTTCAACAGGAAAATATGAATTTTTTTACCAAAAAGGTCAGTTTTAACCAAATAGTTGAATTTCCAACCAAATTACTCGAAGTTTTAACACAAAAATAGAATTTTTAACAAAATAGTTGCATTTTTAGCCGAAATACTTGAATGTTCACCCCAATAATACGAATTGTCAATAAAGAAGTTATTTTTCAACCAAATATTTTAATTTTTGCCGAATTGTTGAGTTTATAAGCCAACTGACGAACTGGCTATAAAACAGTTGAACTTTTAACCCAAAAATATTAATTTTCAACAAAAAAGTTCATTTTCAACTCAACAGTTGAATATTCAACCAAAAAGTTTAATTTTTAACCCAATAGTTGAACTTTCTATCAAAATAGTTGAACTTTAAAAACAAAAAGACGAATTTTCTACAAAACAGTTGAATTTCAAACTCGAAAATAGGAGTCTTCACAAAAAAGTTAATTTTTAACCAAATAGTGGAATTCTCTACGAAAATAGTTAAATTTCCAACCAATTAGTTCCATTGTCAGACAAGTAGTGCAATTGTCAACCAAATAGTGTAATATTCAACTTAAAAAGATGAATTTTCAACAAATCAGTTGAATTTTCAATCAAAAAATGACTTTTACAAAATTATTTAATTTTTATTTTAAAAATTACATTTTAAACCAAATAATAATTTTTAATAAAAAATATAATTCTAGTCTTTCAAACCATTAAAAGATAAATTTTAATCCTACAAATATTCAACTACGAGGTTAAGTTTTAGACCAAAAAAAAAGGAATTTTTGAACGAACTAATTGAATTGTCAACAAAATAATGAAATTTTCATAAAAGTAGTTGAAATTTTAACCAGCACAGATGAATTTTCAACCAAATGGTCCAATTTTCAAATAAAAAAGATGAAACTTTAAAAAACAGTTGAATTTTCAAGGCAAAGAGGCAATTCCAAAAAGGCACATTCCAGGGTTCACAGCGCAAAAGGAGCTCAAAAAAGGGGAAATAGGGTAAGTTTCTCACAAAAAAGGGGAAAATAGGGGAAAGATTAAACATTTATTTTTAGATGTTGAAAAGAACAAACAACCTTTTTATAAGAAATCTTATATTTTTAAATAATTTTCAATGATTTTTCAATGATTTCTGCCATTCAAGAATTTATTTTAAAAAATTGGATATAGGTGTCCCAGTACTCAAGGTACATTTTTATATTTTTGAATTCCTCATAAAAAATGGAGTTGAAAATAATAATAAAAAGTTGTTCTAAAGTTAATAATTAATTAGTAATTAACAATTAAAGATTAACCATTCGGAAGAATGCGTTAAATGGACGACAGTCCATGTGTCACGGATGAGGGTGTGTGCGCAAAAGAGTAATTTTAAATTTGCAGGAGGTTGTGAATATCATTGGTGCAATTTCACACGGTAACTGAGAGACGAGATTCTTAGAAAATATCTTTTCCTTTAGAGTACACGTTCAATTATTTTAACTTTCTTTGAATATTTTGAATTCTGTAGAATTCGAACGAATTCTTCAGAATCCAAATTTTTTTTAATTCTCTAGAAATCTTTACCATACATCCTGAATTGTTCTAACTTTCTCCAAGTCTTTTGTATTCTTCGAAATCCCCTGAATTATTCTAAATTCTCTTATACATTTTGAAATGTCTGAATTCTTTCCAATTCTCTGAAATATTTTGAATTTTATGAATTCTTTTGTATTGTCTTTTTTTAAAACTATCCGAATTCTTTTGAAATTTTCTCAATTATTGGAACTGTTCTGAATTTCTTAATTCTTACGAGACCCCTGAATTCTTTTAATGATTTTTAATTATCTTAAAATTATTATAATACATTTCAAGTTACTTTGAACTCCTTCAGATTTTTTGGATTTTCTGAATTCTCTTAAAATCTTTAGAATACACGTAGAATATTATTTTAACTTCCATCAAGTATGTTGCATTCTGTAGAATTCAAACGGATTCCTAGAATCCACATGTACTCCTTTGACTTCTTTTGAAGTTTTTTTTTAAATTCTCTGAAAACCTTTACAATACACCATTAATTATTTTGAATTTCTACATTTCTTTCGTATTATCTGATTTCTCCTGAATTCTCTGAAATATTTTGGATTCAAATAGTCTTCTGAATTCTTTTTCAGTTTTCTGAATTCTTTCGATATCTTTAGAATACGCGTTAAATTATTTTGAACGAGTTCAAAATAACTCAAGGTGTATTCTTTTGATTTCAAGATAATTAAAAAATATTTTTAAAACACTCAGTGATATCGTGAGAATTCGACGAATTCAAAGTGGTTTAAAGAGTTCATAAAATTTCTAAATAATTCAGAAAATTCAGAAGAATTCCGAAGAATTCACAGATTTCAAAAGAATCCACTGAATTAAAAATGAATATAGATAATTTTAACAAATCTAGATAATACAAAAGAATTCAAAAATTCAAAAATTAGCAGAGAATTTAGAATAATTCGGGAGAGTTCATAGAATATAAAAGAATTGCAGAAATTCAGATCAATTAATGGTGCTTTGTAAATATTTCAAGAGAATTAAGAAAAAGAAGTTTAGAATTTCTGTAGAATTCGTGTGAATTATACAGAATCAAAAATATTCAAAGGAAGTTAAAATAATAATTCAACGCGTATTCTAATGATTTCAAGATAATTAAAAAACATTTTAAAAATTCAGTGATATCGTGAATTCAGCAAGTTCAAAAAGTTTAGAGAGTTTAGGAAATTTTGAAACAATTCAGAGAATTCAGAATAAATCAGGGAATTCAAGGAATTTGGAAGAATTCATAGAATTCGAAAGGAGTCAGAGAATAGCGGAAAAACTCATAGAATTAAGAAGAATTCAAAGAATTAGGAGAAATTTAGAAAATTCGGAAAAATTCACAGAATTCAAAAAAAAATTTAGAGCATTTCAAAAGAGTTAAGAGAATACAAAAGAGTTAAAAAGATTTCAGAGAATTCAAAAGAGTTCAGAAAATTTAAAAGAGTTCAGAGAATTTAAAACAATTCAGGCAATTGAGAAGAATTTAGAAGAATTCAGAGAATTAAGAAAAATTCAAAGAATTAGGAAGAATTGACAGAGTACAAAAAAATTCACAAACTTCAAAAGCATTCACAGAATTCAAAAAAACTATAGGATTTCAAAAGAATTTAGAAAATACAAAAAAATTCATAGCATTCAAAAGATATCAGAGAATTTGAAATAGTTAAGAGAATTCAATGAATTCAGACAATTGAGAAGAATTCAGAAAATTCTGAGAATACAAAAGACTTGGGGAATTTCAAAATAATATAAGGTGTACTATAGAGGTTTTAAGAGAATTGCAAATAATTTCAAAATAATTCAAAGGAGCACAAGTGAATTCTAAGAAGTCATTTGAATTCTACAGAATTATAAATACTCGAAGGAAGTTAAAATACAAGTTAAAATTCAATGAGTATTCTAAAGGAAAAGATATTTTTCAAGAATCTCGTTTCTCAGTTTTCGTGTGAAGTTGCACCATTGATATTCACAACCTCCTGCAAATTTAAAATTACTCTTTAGCGCACAGACCCTCATCAGTGACACATGGACGGTCGTCCATCTAACGCATGCTTCCGATTGGTTAATCTTCAATTGTTAATTATTCATTGATTATTAACTTTATAACAAATTTTTAATAATATTTTCAACAACATTTTTTATGAGGAATTCAAAAATATAAAAATGTACCTTGAGTAATGGGACACCCAGTAGATATAGAGGGCGCGCGGACTATGTTACGGGACATTATTATTAAAACTGCGATTGAAGTATATGGTACCGCGATTGTAGGAAGACAATCTGGTTTGCATGGTGGAATGATGAAATTAAAGCAGCCCAAAAAGAACAGAAAAAAACGTACGAGAGAGCGTTAAACATCACAGGTCTTAGCGATGAGGAGAGAAATAGGCTTCAAAATGATTACAGACACAAAAAGAGGAAAGTTAATACTGTTTTACCGTCATATTTTACGAAGAACGAGAAAAACAGCGCCCGACTTCGTAGTACGGTGAGGGCAGCACCTCGATATGACAGAAAATGTGATGTCCTATATATATAGCTCCCCCACTCTGACACCCCGTACCGTATCTAGGTTTATAATATCTTTGCTTACCTGCTCTCTGCTTCGCTAAATAGTAGAACACATTACCACAACTATGCTGTCAACGACAATTTATTTCGTTTCATTTTTGCATGAAAAATAGAATTTTTTCGAAAAAATAAAAGTTTACCGAGAGTCTCTATATTCTTTAAAGTATGTTTACAAAAAATTAGACAAACTGGCTTCATCGTTTGGCCTGAATCAAAAAGGGTGATTTACACTTGATTTCCAGGGTCCTTAACGCGCTCTATCGCTAACAACTAAACCTCACGGCTAACCTAACAGTTGGAATATCGAGAAAGAAATCTCGGCTATAAAGTCAAAGTACGAGTACGTCAGGGCCGTACAAAGAAATATATGGAACCCCGTTTCATCGACATTTGTTATTGTAACATTTTATTAATAAGCGGGCTTATAAATTTGTAGGCAGTGAGTAAAAACATTGGATAATTTTTTATTTCAAATTTTGTAACCTTCAAAATTAAAATTATTCAATTTTCAATATTTCAAACTTTTGCATGGTCTACTATTTAAAAATACTAGTACATTGTGCGTGTTATGCACACACTAATTACCCTTTGTTTAGAAAAAGAACTCTGTTCATTTTCCAACATCTTTTTACAGATTTTACAGATAATCTTATATTATTTGGAAGCGTTGTACATGATTTACAGAAGTTTCCTTATTATAGCAAGAAAATTCCAGTGAATTCAATATGAATGAAAATTTTTTCCACTTGCAATTATTTCCTTTGGTGGAAAATTAGTTTTTTTCATGAAAATATTTTTTTTTAACTAAAAAGTGATCTAAATTTTGTTCTGAAATTTGTTTATAGGCATTTGATTTTTCGGTAGAGAATTCATTTGTTTCCTTGAAAATTTTAATACTTCTACAAAAATTTAAGTTATTTGCTTAAAAACTTATTTCTCTATCTGAAAATTCAACTAATCTTTTTTTTGTTGAAAATTTATCTTTTTTAGTTATAAATTTATATATTTTGTTGAAACTGTGTCTTTTTTTGGTAGAAAATTAACCTTTCCTGTTAAAATTCACGTATTTAATTTAATTTCTTTGGTTAAAAAATATTTTTTTCTTATTAAAAATTAATTTTTCAAACTAAAAATTTAACTCAATTCCTTATCAAGATTGTTTTTCATACAAATAAAATGTTATTGGTAAAAAATTCGTTTGTTTAGTTGAAAATTCATTTTAATTGCTTAAAAACTTATTTCTCTAACTAAAAATTAAACAATTCTATACTTTGTTGTAAATTTATGGTTTTTAGTTGAAAATTCATTTATTTAGTTGAAAATGTATCTTTTTTTTTATAGAAAATCAACCTGTTTGGTTGAAGATTCAACTATTGGGTTGAAAATTCCATTAAAAATAAAAAAATTTTATGGAAAATCCATGTATTTTCTTTAAAATAATTCTTTTTTGGTGAAAAAATATTTTTTTTTGTTTGTTGAAATGTTCATTTCTTCAGTTGAAAATTATTTTTCAAATCAAAAATTAATTTTTTCAAATAAAAATTCAAAAATTGATTTTTTCAACTAAAAATTTGAATATATTACATTTTTTGTCAAATTTTTTTTTATAGCCATTACATCTTTTCGTTTGAAAATTAAACTATTCTATTCTTTGTTTAAAACGCATGTTTTTAGTTGAAAATGTATATTCTTTTGGTTGAAAATTCACGTAATTCGTGAAATGTTTCTTGTTTTTGTGTAAAGATGGATTATTTCCATTGAAAGCGGATTTCTCTTGTTAAACATTGAACGAATTTTGTCGAAATAATGTTTTTTTTTTTGTTGTAAAAAATAATTTTTTCAACGAAAAATGTAGCTATTTCATTTTTTGCTAGAAAATTGATCTTTTTAAGTTAAAAATTCACTTATTTTGTCAGAAACATTTTCTCTTTTGTGAGAAATTCAATCATTTAGGTAGAAAATGCATATTTTTTTGTTATAAATTCAACTTTGTTTTCAAACATTAGGCTTCATAACCTGAACACTCAACATTTTGGATGAGAATTTTTTCATTGATTGAAGAATAGCTTTTGCTGAAAATATCAACTTTTTGTGATATAACAATTACACTTTTGGTTGAGAATTAATTGTTTTCTATTAAAGATTCATCAGTTTGAATAACAATTTAAATAATTTGTTGAAAATTCCCTTTTTCTTGATTGAAAATTAATTACTTTAACTGCAAATGTGATACTAAAATTTTACATTTATAAATCTCAAATTTTTGTCAGTTCTATTATGCACACAAATGTGACTTTAATTTGTCAGTGCACTTCAACTGAAACACAATTCTTAATTACATTTCTGTGCGTGAATTTGGCAGCATTCCTTTCTTCGAGTATTTCAAATTAGCGAATCGGAATTAAGGAAAACCGACAACAATGCTTTCGAGATTTTCGTGACACTTCTATTTTTTAGAAAAAGATTTTTGACATGAAACATTTGTTCCATTAAAATTGAGCATTAAAAACTTAAGCATTAAATGTATATTATATAGTAGTATAAACGTTTATTCTTTAGCCTTTTGGCCTTAAAAAATTGACTTACTTACACTTTCCTTTTTACACAATTTTCCTTAAACTAAGCCTTAAAACTAACATCCTTCCATACCTTATCTCTAGGATCGCACGCTCTTACGTGGCCATGAATGGGATTTACCGCGGTCCTACTGGGAGCCGATGTCATTTTTTAGATGACAGTTGCTCCTAGTGGAACCCTGCGGTGTTTGTTAACCTTTAGTTTTTAATTATATATATATTAATATAAAAATGACAAAATCCGCAGTGAAATGTCAAAGCTTCACACTTATAGTCAAAAATAGAGCACGCTTCACGCTACAAATTGACCTAGAGCAAAGTTTCAAAAACTCTGTTATAGCGAGGGGTATAAATAAGGGAGAAAGGTGCTTGAAGAGGCAATCCACAAAAATTGAACTTTACAGGATTTGCAAAAAATGCTTTATAAATTTTGCTTAGCAATTTAAAAATAAAATTCGGGCGTCCGCATGAAGAGGGCCCTTATGGCCGGTTCTAGCTTAGGAGATATTCGCATTTTTCTAATTTAGGATGTGAAATTACCATTTTCGAATATGCATGGGGATGATACTATGACTCACACTGAATCTATCTGCATTATACAATTGTTCCAGCTGCAACCGGAAGTGGGTATATGGGAAAAAATTACATTTTTGGTTAAAGATAACGTACAGCCCACAGATACTGACCGATTGGGACGAGAAAAACTTTTTGAAAAAGCTGATCAAATCTCAAAGAATGCTTTTGAACCTCATTCATCAAAAATAGGAAAATTGTTGTAATCGCCTACGTTTTATAGATTTACACTATATAAAGATATTCCATGATAATAATATAAACAAATTATTTGGTGAAAATATTTTTTCTATAACTTTCAATAATTTTACGTTTTTTTAAGTTATATTGCAAGAAATTTGAATGCAAACAATATTGTAATGGAAAAAATGTCTCTTAAGATAATTATTGTTAATATTATAAATAAATTTATTCAAAAAATGCATTATTCAGATATTTATCGACAGAAAAATTGCTTTTTTTCGCTGTCAATTCTTTAAAAATTAGGAACCTCATAAAAATTTCAGCAAAATTCATAATTTGTTGATAAATTTCATGATTTTATTAAACAAATTTCATCGAAAGATGCATTATTCGGGTATCTGTTGACGGAAAAACTCGTCTTTTCAATGTCAGTCCTTTTGATTGGGAACTTCACGATTATTTGAAAAAAATTTATAAATAGTTGAATAATTGTATGTCTTCTCTCAACAATTTTTTTTAAACAAATGCAGCATTTGGGCATTTGCTTCAGTTTCTTATTACTTTCATTTTTTAAATAAGGCTGCAGCTTCAGTATCGAGTAGAATTACCTTTTACTTCCACACCATGAATGTTGATGAATTAAAAGGACTGACATTGAGAAAAAACTGATTTTTCCGTCGACAAGTTCCCAAATAGTGCATATTTTGACTAAGTTTTTTTTTAAAAAAGCATAAAATGAATTAACAAATTATGAATGTTGCTGAAATTATCATGAAGTTCCCAATTGAAAGGACAGACATAGAAAAAACACGAGTTTTTACGTCGACAAATGCCCGAATAATGCATTTGTTGATTAAATTTGTTTAAAAAATCATCAAATTTATGAACTTATTATGAAAATTGCCGAAATTATCATGAAGTTCTAAATTGAAGGACTGGCATTGCAAAAAACGAATTTTTCCGTTGACCAATGCCCGAATAATGCATTTTTTGATTAAATTTTTCAAATAAAATCATTAAATTTATCAATAAATTATGAATTTTGTTGAAATTAACATGATGTTCTGAATTAATAAAACTGAAATTGAAAAAAGCCATTTTTCTGTCGATAAATGCCTGAATAATGTATTTTTTTATTGAATTTGTTTATAATATTAACAAGAATAGTCTTAAGAGAAATTTTCTTCATTATGGTATTGTTTCCATCAAAATTTCTTGCAATATAACTGAATATGTTCGAAAAGGAGATCTAACGAAGAGAAAGCCTAACGTGTTTTAAATATTTATTTGAATTGTTCTTCCTAAATACTTCTTTCAATTCAACATTTGTACTTTGAGGTTGAAGTTTCTATGAATAATCAACTTTTTCGTTATAATTTTCATTTAAATGAAAATTTTATTGTTGACTGAACAATAAAATAATTTATTTAATTATTTCATGTAAATATTTTTGTTAGGATAGGTTTTTTCAAATGTCTTTTCTCAAATTTCAAATCCTAAAGCTCACAAATTTTTTAATTTTTAATATGAAAAATAGTTTTATTTTAATTGTTCGAAATTATGCCACGAATACGATTCCGAACCGAACTCCATACTAAAAAAGTAGAACCTTTAAAAAAAAATTGTTTGGTAAGAGGGTCCTTATGGACGGTCATCATAGAAACACTGTTATAATTAATAATAGATTTAATACTTTCACGATGATTCATCATGATATATTTAAATTAAAAATTTAAAGGTTTTTTGGGTTTCCATCGTGTGCAAAACTATGAAACTTTCCGACGTTTCGTGAACATTGCAGTTCACTTCTTCAGGGCTGACCTGAAACAGGTTATGTTCTTCTTATATAGATTCTCTACGATGCCTGTGATTGGCCAGAGCGCCCCATGGTGGGAACTGCTCGAACTTGATTGGACAATCAAGTCTTCTTTAAAAAACCCGGAAGGACGGAAATCTAAATCGGATTGGTATTATATTGATTGTCCCTATTGATGTTATTAGAGTGTTTTAAGATTTCGATTGCTTCTCTATGTTTTCTTAGAAAAATATTGTTCGTTTTTGCAATGACGGTTGGTTTGTCAAATAAAATGCTATGTCCGGTTTCAATATGATGCTCAGCTAGTGCTGATTGCGTGAAATGTTTTAGCCGGACTTTACTCTGGTCGGAGCAGTGTTGCGGAATGAACATGTTATTTAAATAAGTAACACGAGAATTCTAGATCAATCTAAAATATCTACATCTTAAACCTATATACCTATCTACCCTTCACCTATACACCCATCGACACATCACTAGTTTACCACCGAGCAATTCACGCCTACCCCGAAAGGGAAAAGGTTTAACGATATAATAATAATAATAATCTAGAAAATTGAAAAAAAAAAAAATTTCAAAAATTTTACAACATTTTAGGAAAAATTCGAGTCAGTTTAAAAGATATTCAGACATTGTGCAAGTTTGGAAATGTTTTTAAATTATTCGAATTATTCTTAAAAAAATGTATTTATCTTGGAAACAAAATTCTTTGAAAAATCTTTCTAAATTATAAAAATTTTCTCAGAACCATCCAGACTTATTTTGCATTTTCGGATTTCGTTTGAAATGTTTTGAAAACTTCTTAAATTTTCTTTAGAAATTAATTTTTCAAAATAAAAAATTATTTGAAATTTTACCAGGAATCCTGAGGAAATTTTTTTATTTTTTTAAAACCTTTCATTCTTTAAAATTCTTCAAAAGCTTCTAAATTTTGAGTTCGAAATCTGTTCAAATCTACTTGTTGTCTTAAACTTTTGGAAATCTTTTCAAGTTTAAAATTATTTTTGCGTCTTTATCGAAATCTTCCAAAATCTACATCAGGGATTAAAGTTTTTGAAATCTTCTTAAGGTTCAAATTATTTTCGAATCTTTTCAAAATTACTAAAATTTTGAAATATCTTTTGCAATAATTCAAAGTTTCCCCAAAATTATGTCAATTCCCGCAAAATCAAAAAGGTTGTCTTAAAATCTTCCGGATTTCTTTTGGACATATTTTGGAATCTTCAAATTTTAAAATAAATCTTTTAAAATAGAACATATATAATTGAAAATTTTTCTAGAAATATGATTTTCGGCACAATTTTGGTTACCGGTACCGGCAGTAAATTTGTAAATTGAAGTATTCCAAGTTTTTCTACATAATTTAATTTTTATCAACAGAATGTTTTTTCTTATATTGAAAATATATTAGCAAGTTAAATGTTCTCTTCTATCAATAAACTTCAGGAACATTCAGAAACCAATGTTATCATGAACAAATAACTTACTTATAGATTTTAATTTACTAAATTGATTTTGCAGAAATGGTCACGAGGTTTTTAATTTTTTAAATATGTGGTCAAAAAGTTAAGAACAGAATTGTTGCCTTTATTATTAAAGAATCATTTACAACTAAAATGTTCTCTTTTATAAATAAATTTTTAGAATATAAATTCTTTATTTGGAAATTGTGATTTACAAAAGTCCAGAAAATTCAAAAGAACAAACTGAAAAGAACCACTAAAGTCATGTTCACGCAGTTTCGCAACCAATCAAGTATTTCCACTTATTCATCAGATAAATTCACTTCGTCGAGTGCTGAGAGGAAAACAATGAACGAAATGCATGAAACTGAATTTCATTTCGTTAATATCATCGTAAACAATTATTTTTCACGATAAGCGAAATTGGTTTTTAGTTTTCAAGAAATATCTAATGAAATAATGAATTGATAGTTATTATTATTCATTACGAAGATAAAACAAAATAAAAGTTTAGTTACATGCATTTTGTGCCACTGTTTTCCCATCAGCACTGGAGGAAGAGAAGTTAGCTAGTGATGAAGTGAAAATGCCTATTCAGGGAGGCTGTGAATTTTGACAAAAAACTGAACTGAAGTGAATCCGAAATTCACGTAAAAGAGTAATTTCATACAAAAATGTTTTCCGACTTTTCAAACAAATTTCAATAAACACTTAAAAAATTATTCTCTTCCTCTTATCTATTTCGGAAAAAGCAAATCCTATGCTGCAAACTCAAGACACCTAAAAAAATGCTCGAAATAGGTAAATGAACAGTAGAAAGGGATAACAGGAAAACACAGGGGAAAAATACTGAGTGTTCATCTGACAATTGAGGCAGTGAAATCGACAGCTTGGGTATAAACGCTGCGAAGTTTGATCGAGATCATCTAACTCACCTTGTTTTTGATCGGAACTGGGAAATGTCGAAAGAAGAGTTTACTCATGGTATAGGAAAGTGCTAGAATGATAAGAAGGGCGCGAGAAAAGGACGCTGGAAAGCAGAAGCCAGGAGCAAGAAACGAAAAGCGAAAAGCGAGAAGCGAAAAGACTACATTGCCACTGGATAAGGCGAAACGCGAGAAAGTTTCAAGCACTTCATCCCTGAAGGATTTGGTTTACAATCTCGTTTGTCCTTGAACAGCGTTGGCGCTTTTCTCTCTTCTGCCTTTTTAGATCGACTACTTTCATACCCCTTCAACTCTCTCAATATCCACAAAGTCGAACGACAAGTGGTGAATCGGTCTTGGAAACTTTTGGCCTGCACATTTCTCGTGACTCTGGGGACAGAGTTGAACGAATCATCCTTATTGTTTTTGCATTGTTGAGAGGAACACGCTGTCTTCCTGTTCTTGAAATTCATCAATATAAATTCCTCCCAAAAGGAACATTTCGACGCCTCCATTCAATATAAGTCTATCTGCTGACAGCGCCGTGTATGAGACTATGCTCTGTGTATAAGGATAGGGAATGGTCTCATACACGGAGCTCTCAGCAGATAGAATTATATTAAATGGAGGTGTCGATTTGCGCAATAGATTCGTTAAGGAAATTCTTATTTATTTGAAAAAAATGAAATTTAAGAGTCTTAAATTAGATTGAAATCAAATTCAAAATCCCATTTAACGTCCAACACTCAAGTCAATGTATAAATTCTTGAAAAATTCCACTTCAAATTCGATAAAATCTGCACCACACTATCACCGCCACCAAACACTTTCATGCCGGAAACGGAAGTCTAATAACAATCTACTTGTATTTCCAGAACTCACTTGCTTCTCTTTTTTTTTTTTTTCATAAACTACAGGAGGAAGAAATGAAAAACAAGTGACTTCTAAAAATGCAAGTAGGTTGTTCATGCATTTAACTCGTCATTTTTTTTAAAATATTCTGACACCCACTTAAAAAAAAGGTTTTTGATGTTTCCTTTTTGAAACTTTGGGAATCATAACTTTTGTAATCTTAACTAAATGTCAAGATGTCATTAAGGTAATTTGTAAGCTGTTTTTCATCTACCAAAACCTGTGCCAAGAATGTTGAAATCTCTTTAAAAATTATATTTTGAGTTGAGTTTAAAAATTAACATTCCTTTAATATTATGAAACCCTGGACTTGCAATCGCTTTTTTACAATATGTGATAATTTGTATGTTTTCCCGCAAGTGACATTCCCTTGAAACTAACCTTGAATAGATGAATACAGCAATTAAAACTTAGGATGCGCTTTTCCATTTCGCGAGCAGTGCACCGGATGAATCGGTGTGAGATTCGAATGCTCGAGCCGTTCCACAATCCATAGCATCGTGAGCGTCAAGCATTACCATAAAATAAAGGAAAACACATAGTCAAGCCGGCGACATTGTTAGTCAACGATGCGTGGAGTTATTTTTTCCACGATGCCCGATTACTACGCAGTTTTGCTCTGCCAATGGTCACACTGATTTTTGTGCAGTTCGCCGAATCGTTACCGTGATTCGCTGAATTGACAATGATCAATTGACGATGCAAATTTAACGGATTAAATATTAACTTTTCCACTCACGTATTATATTTCGTGCAAAAGGAAAAATGTTAAAAAAACGTTTCTATTTTATATTTATGTATCACATCTGTAATTTTAATTCCACTAAAATTCCTTCCTAAAATTTAGTATAAATGTGAACGGTGCATGTAGATTCTAAAAGTTGAGTATTTGTCTTGCTCGCTGTAAAACATTTTTGAGTTGCAACATTGTTGACACACGCAAACAAATAAATGCATCATTTAATAATTAATAATATATTAATAAATATATATAAAGGTATATAAATATATTAATGAACATATTTTATAATTCCAAAAATTAGTATATGCTCTATTTTACCATATGTATATTAAGGTGGCCCAAAAAAATAAAATATTTTTATGTCGCCCCACTCCCCTGTTTCCTTTCGTTTGGTGCAAAAATAATAGGGGAATTTTTTTATGAATTAAGAAAAAAATTAACGCGAGGTCCAAGGTGTTCAAACGCTAAAACGTGTTAATTATCTTTTTGTAAAAATGACAAATGAATAACCTAAAAGCAATAATTATGAGAATAAAATGATGATATGCATCAATGAAAAGAATTTTACCTTAGATATTTTTGGCCTTGAATTATTAAATACAACCTTCTAAAAGTTCAAATGTATGCCAGTGATAGAAACCTACACCAAAATTTTAAAAACCTACCTACTAAGAATGATATTTTGCTTCTTTCACCCTTTCCATTTTGAGTTGAAATAAGATAATGGTACCATTAAAGATAATTAAATAATACATTTATTTAATTTATTTAACTTGTAACGAAAATTATTCATATAATTAATTAGATGTTTTTAATTAATAAATTTGTAATTAAATAAAAATTAAATTAATTTAGCGTAGCTATCATATTAAAAAGAAAATACAAAAAAAAACATGAAATCCCACTAAAAACATCTGCGACGCAAAAAATCTGCCAAGTACAACTACATGAATTTTGGAGATTAAGTTTGGCCAAGTAATTCGGAAAAAAATCCATAATAAAATACACTAGGGATCCCATTTCATTCCAGTTTCGGTCATGCTCCCAAATGGCCTTGACTTGAAGCGAACACAACATTCGCTTACTCATAACGTAAACAGCGGCGTGTGAATTATTTCTTAATATTGCGCAATATACGCTCGCAAGTACCCGCTCACTATCCATTTATCGCTAGGCTGCTGGTGTTTTACGCATTGTTGAGCAACCCTCTCTCAACCCCGCGGGCTCGGAAACCACCGCGGCAACCAGTCTCGGAACGACTTAAATGAGAGGGACTTAAATGGGATTCCCATTGTATATTAAGTACCCTATCGAAATTTTTACAATAAAGTTTAATAAGACATTTGAAACATTATAAAACTTGGCGGAATTATATTATAATATCAATCTCCCATACACCGAATTTTTTTTAATTAAACAAAAAATATTACTCTTGATCTTCATTTACTGTATCATTTTTCCGCCAAAAATAATAACATTTTATGGTTAAAGGGGAAAAAATTGTTTAAACAATTCAAGATTAGTTTGAAAATACTTGGAAACTTGTCCCTTACCGAATAAAAATAATTCGCCTTGAAAAATTCCATAAAATACCGTCTTCAGCAAATCTGAGCTTGTCCCACTTAAAATCCTATGTTAATTTCAAAAACCCAGAGGCACGCGTTAATCTTGACCGATTTGAACCCAAAAAAAAAGGAAATTTTCTTTTCCGGAAAGCAAACAATTGGGGGGGGGGGGTCGATCATCAAAAGTCGAAAGTCAAATTTTTGGACAATCCTAATGTTACATATAATATGTATTTTTGGTCTAGGGGAAACGCGAGATAGCTGAGACATTAAGCATCTCAAAAGACCGCGTGGATCATATCCTGCATGAAATTTTGGGCATGAGAAAGTTGTCGGCGCGATGGGTGCCGCGTTTGCTGACTCCGGACAACACTTTTCTCTCGACCAAATATTTCAAAATAAATTGCGAATCAAATGCTTTTGCATTATGCGCAATGCAAATGATTTCGCTAAATTTATTTTATTGCCTGGTGAATAGTTCGGCAAACCGGTCAACTGCATTTTTGCCCTCGAAAATATGTTCTCGAAAGCCACAATAATGGCAAATTTCTTTCATATTTTCAAGACCTATACAGCTGGTGCAAACTATCTGTGCCACACAGAGGTTTGGCTTGTGAACATTTTTATCTGAGTCACCAGGTAACTTTCCACACTGTTATGTTTTAAAGTCATAAAAAACAGAACTTATTAGTTGATTTTTTTTCGGCTTTGTCCAAAATAGGATAAATTAAACATTGGTGATCAGAATCACGACGACACTTGCAGCTGAAGCAATATCATTTTCCGCATTTATGGTTTCTTTCCACCCGCGAATTATTAAAACGTGTGCAACCCGTGCAAATGCTTAAGGCATTGCGAACGGACGTTCTTGCGGAGAAAGATTTTGCCTTAATATGATTGGTAAAACATGTCTGCGCGTAAAAAGACCTATTACAGTCGTCACACTTAATATTTACAACATTCGGATTTTCTGCACGAGTCTGACATGGGTTTGCGGAACAGCAAGAAGCACATATGTTTGAGCATCTATGCCCAGCATGATTCAGATAGCTCTTATTGCATGGGATGCAAAATTCTTGGCTACTTGCCACTGCCGTTTAATTTAAAATAGGGTAAAAATGTTTATCATCGAGCATGATATTTAAATTATACAATACAGTTTCACCTGTTACAGTAATGAGATCGGTCCCATTATAAAGGGTTGATTTAACGCTCTTTCCAAAGGTAGACAATTCATAAATAATTATTTTAATCCTGTCAGGGGCAAGAAGCATTTGGAATTAATGAATTTCGTCGATCCCGCAACCGTTTTCGGGAATTACTATCCCTACATCGTGCACGACTTGATTAGCTAACGTTGTCTGTAGGCTACTGTTACCTTTTCGAACCTGCTCATATAGGCGGGCTAGCATACCGGAACGAATTCTCCCACGTTCCGTATGGATACGTGCCACTACAATAGAGCCAGGTAGGCACAGTCCCTTTTGAATAAAAATCAGAATTATATTTAATACCGAACCTGTCACCATTTTCGACTTTACTCATTAAATAACTATATAATGCCCTAACAGCTTCTTCACAATACGCGGCAACCTCATAAGCTCGATTATTGAATGGTTCGTTAAAATTTACCTTGATCTCGATCCCGTTAAAGTTAACTTTTGGGTAATACCGACATCGCGCATACTCTATTCGGAAAAAATTCTCCCCCTCACCTGGTGTTTCATGCTGCTGCTGTTGTTCTTGTTGCCGTTGCTCGTTTTCAGTCTGGTTCTGATGCTGCTGCTTCTGGTCACACTGCTTACTAGCTGCAGCGCCACCTCCAACTTGGTACATAGCGACTTCTTCTTCACTCCTCTCATCCTCTGTGTCTGGATGACGTAACCTTTCGGTAGCAGCAACATCAGCCAGAACCATTAGGTTAACGTTTTTTGTAAAATATAAATATTATTTAGTAAAACAAATTTTCTAACCTGAATAAAATAAAAAATGTTTCGAAAGAAATATTTTGAAAATCTCATAGAAAATTTGATTGATTTTGGTGAATTTACTAAAATTTCAAAAGATTTCAAAGGTTTCACAAATTATCAAGTATTTCAAAGGTTTTTCAAGATTTAGAAAAAAAATTCTTAATATCTCAATGATTTTATAAATATTTTAAATATTTTCAGATGTCTGGAATAAATAAATTAGATAGATTTCAAAATATTTCAATTATTTCATAAAGATTTTGAATACTTGAAAATTTTTTGAAATCTTTCACAAAATTGGCAGAAATATCCAATTTTTTCAATTATATCAGAATCACTTCATTCAACCAGGTAATTAAAAACATTAAAATAAATATTTTTAAAAATATTCCGAAGGTTTAAAAGATTTAAGGATATTTTAAAGATTTTTAAAGATTTACAAAACAATCACAAAGGTTTCAAAATATTTCATTGGTTTCATTCAGATTTTGAAGGTTTAGAAAATATTTTTAATATTTTAAGAGATTTTGGTGGTTTGACAGATTTCAATGATTTTCTGATATTTTAAAAAGTTTTCAAGATTTCTCAGACATTTCAAAGATTAAAAAAAAATTGAAATATTTAAATGATGATTTTTTTTTAATATTTCAAAGATTTGGTCAGATTTTCCAAAAAAGAAAAATACAAAAATTTCGAAATGTTTCAATGATTTCATAAAGGTTTTCTATTTTTTGGAAAAAATTTGAAACCTTTCAAAAAATCTTCAAAAATTCGGAAAAAAATTCCAGAACATTGAATATTTATTAAGATATTTCATTAAGACTTCATTTAGGCAAATATTTTTCAACACTGAAAGAAAATTAATATATTTCAGAAAGATTTCAAAGGTTTCAAATATTTTAAAACATTTCAGTGATTTTATAAATATTTTCAAAATTTCACAAATATTTTTGAGATTTGAAAAGATTTCGATGTTTTGGAAGATTTTTAAATATTTCACACGTTTCAAAGATTCTCATGAAGATTTTTGAAAATATTTTGAAGATTTCACTAACATTTTTCAAGGTGGAAAAAAAAATTCAAAATATTTCAATGATTACATTAAGATTATACTGTAATGTGTACATCTATCATCCTTAATAAAGGCAACCTTATATACTAAAGGGACGACAGGGCCCAGCATCCAGGGGCTAGGAAGAGCGCAGTCGCGATATTCCCGCTCTAGAAGCTTAGAAGAATTCACATAATTTTGATAATTCAGAGGAATTAAAGGAATTTTTAGGCATTCGCAGGAATTCAAGGAGTTCATAGGAATTCATGGGAATTAAAGAAAATGATAGGAATTGAAGGATTTCAGAGTAATTGAAGGAATTCATATGAATTAAATGAATTAATAGGAATTCAAGGGGTTCAGAGGAATTCAAGAAATTTATAGGACTTCCAGGAGTTCAGAGAATTTGAGGAATTCAGATAATTCAGGGAACTCCCAGGACTTCAAATTAATGCAAGGCATTCAAAGGAATTCAAGGAGCTTAGAAGAATTCTAGAAACTTAGAAGAATTCTAGAAGCTTAGAAGAATTCACATAATTTTGATAATTCAGAGGAATTAAAGGAATTTTTAGGCATTCGCAGGAATTAAAGGAGTTCATAGGAATTCATAGGAATTAAAGAAAGTGATAGGAATTGAAGGAGTTCAGAGTAATTGAAGGAATTCATATGAATTAAATGAATTCATAGAAATTGAAGGGGTTCAGAGGAATTCAAGAAATTTATAGGACTTCAAGGAGTTCAGAGTAATTGAAGGAATTTATAAGAATTTAAGGAGTTCAGAGAAATTCAAGAAATTCAAAAGAATTCTGAAGACTGCAAAAGAATGCAAGGAATTTAGAGGAATTTAAGAGTTCAGGTAATTCGGGGAATTGAAAGAAATTCCGCGAACTCAAGCAATTTCAAGGCAATCAGAGAAATTCAAGGAGTTTATAAGAATTTGAGGAATTCAGATAATTCAGGGAACTCCAAGGACTTCAAATTAATGTAAGGCATTCAAAGGAATTCAAGAAGCTTAGAAGAATTCTAGAAGCTTAGAATAATTCTAGGAATTCAAGTAGCTTAGCAGGATTCTAGAAATTCGGATAACTCAAGGAATTCAGGGCATTCCGAGGAATTCAAAAACATTAAAAGAATTCATGAAAAAAAGTAGATACGAGGCTGACGACCAAAGCGTGATTGAATGGAATATCCTGGAAACACGCAACGAGCATACATCGATGACAGGTGTCAGAACAAGATCCGATTGATAGTGATTTCTACTTTCCGGTGTCAGAGTCGTTATTCCAGTGACACCAATATCGGAAACCAATCGTGTGGCTCAAATACGTTACTCAAATTGAAATTCCTTTACAGGTGGTCTCGCAGAATCAAATTAAAATCAGATCAAGCTTCCTCATTGATGCTATTTCATCAGAAAATCACTAGATTCTGTTTAATATCCATCCCATTCCTGGGAAGCGAATGAAAAATAATGGATTCACCGCTCGGTTTCCTGAAGTAGTCAATGGAATAGAATAGCAGCCAATAATGGAAGATCTCAGGCACTCCCTGGGCCAATGAATAAAGTATTGGGTTAAGCAGAAACGAGGTGGTGGATATATATTCTCGGATTCACACCAAGTCGAAATGCCAGAGGGTCTCAGTTGCGCTTGAAGATCCTCTCCGGCTGGCTATACTACTCAAGCACCAGAAAACCTGGGACTACTCTTTACGTCCGCCGCGACTCTGGATTCTGGAATAAGGTGAAAAAAGAAGAAGAGGCCCACTTAAATTTACTTTAAGTGCCTCACTTTGAATTCCAGAGACGCTCAGGGCGTAGTTGCAACTCTTGCATTGAAATTGGTCATTCCTTACCCTAATTTTTACCTATAGCTTATGCTTCTCTCCAGGAGAAATTATTCTATTTTCACAGCCGGCTTTCTAAGTCATTTGATATTTTACATTTAAAATTGCACCTTTGTTTATAAATGCGCTGCAGCCAGGTTGGTTACTTGCGAGCTTTTCTTGCGTGTAGAGGGTGAACAAATTAAAAGGAATGTTAATAATTTGATAGATCATTGAATTCATTGCATTTTTTTTGAAGTCGTTAGAATTCCCCGAATTCAAATGATATCAAGTAATTAAAGAAAGGCTCGAGTTTAAAGAATTTAGGGAAGTCTACGAATTCAAGGAGTTCCAAGGACTTCAAAATATTGCAAGGAAATGAAAAGAATTATGAAGTTCAGAAGAATTTAAATAATTGAGATAATTCATCGTATTCAAAGAAATTCAAGGAGTTCAGATAATTCCGAGGAATTCCACGAATCCAGAGGAATTCAGATAATACAAAGAGTTCAGAGATATTCAATAAATTATTAAGAATTCGAAAAATTCAAAAAATTTAGAGGAATATCATTAATTCAGAAAAATTCAATGGATTTAGAGGAATTCAGGGGATTTCAATCAATTCAGAGAAATTCAAGAAATTCAAGGAGATCATAAGAATTCAAGGAATTCAAGAAACTGATTGGCATTCAGAGGAATTCCAGAAATTCGGAGGAATTTATTGAATTCAGGCAAATTTAATGAATTCATAGGAATTCAATGAATTCAGAGGCATTTAATAACTCAGACGAATTCAAAAAATTCAAGGAGATCAGAGGAATTACAGGAATTCAGAGGACTTACAGGAATTCTGAGGAATTACCGGAATGCAGAGGATTTACAGGAATTCTGAGGAATTACCGGAATGCAGAGGATTTACAGGAATTCAGAGGAATTACAGGAATTCAGAGGAATTACAGGAATGCAAAGGAATTACAGGAATTCAATTAATTCAGAAGAATTCTAAGAATTCAGAGAAGTTCAGAGGGATTTAGAGGCTTCAGAGGAATTCTAAGAATTCAGAGGATTTATGGTTGATTATGAACCAATCTATTTAGATTATTACATTTTCCAATTAGGAAAAGAAATAATAAAAAATTTAATGTATTTCTAAGATTGCTAATACCAGAGCCGCGTTTCTTAGTGCTTCTTATTTATTATCCCAAATTTTCAACTCGATGTGGCTATTCGTGTGAAAATATGTTTACAAATAAAGTGTCGGCAAGGTAGGAAGCCAGTCACGCGACCCACTCGTCACATGGCCTTAAACAATTTATTATTGTTTTTAGCTATTTTCTCTTACAATAGAATTAGAAGGTCGCGGTTTTTTCAAAAAATTTCCACTTTTTGCCCAATTTTTAATTCGAAAGAATTAATGTTAACAAACATAATTGTTAAAAAAATTCATTATTATTCTTAATAATATTCTCTCAGAATAATGCTAGAGAATTGCGGTTAAAAAACATCCAGTTTTTGATCAATTTTCAATAAGATTGAGATCAATAATTAATTAAAGGTAACAAAATTAATTGTTCAAACTTATTATTATCATTGAATAATGCTAGAAAGTTGCGGTTTTTTCTGTAATTTTAAACTATTTGTCTACTTTTCACTTGGAGTGAGGTAATAATTAATTCAATGTAGCGAAAATAATTATTTAAACAGACTATTATTGTTTATAACTATCTTCTTCATTGATACTAGATAGTTGCGGTTTCTTATGAAATTTTTAACTTTTTCCCCAATTTTCACTTAGCGAAGTAATAAATAATGCAATGAAACAAACAGTCATTTAAACAATTTATTGTTGTTTATAATTACATTCTCTTAGATAAGTGCTAAAAAGTTGCGGTTTGTTCTAAGCTGTTAAACTTTTCTTTCAACTTTTATCTTAGTGAGGTAATAATTAATGCATGTTAATAAACATGCTTATTTGAACAATTTATTATCGTTTATAACTATATTCTCTTAGGGTAATGCTAGAAAGCTTTTTTCTGAAATATTTAGTTTTTTTTTTTTTTTTTTTTGCTTTTAATCTTTAGTTATGAACAAATAATAAGTGAAACTCAGCAAGAGCCATTTTTTAAATAGTATTGCATTTTTTTAAAGCACATCAGTGTATTTCATAGTAGCCTCGGTTAGCTCGGCATCCTAAAAGTTGTGTTTTTGGTTCGGAAAAAAATCTCAGTAATGTCGAGTTTTTTACAGATATTGCAAATAGTCTTGCTAACAACATGTTAAAAATCTAAAGTTCTTAGACTTATATATCAGTGGAAAATAACAAGTTTGTGGAGTACGTCAGTGTATTTCACAGTAGCCTCGGTCAGCTCGGCATCATAAATGTTGTTTGTTTGGTTCGGAAAAAAAACTAAATCATGTCTTTATAAAGATTTGCAGGCGCATTGTCGAAATATGAAATAATTTGTGTAAGAAGTATGAGCTTTAAGCATGGAAGTGATGATAAAAAAGACCGTTGAAGTCAGTAAACAAAATAAACAATATTAAATGAAGTAATTGAATTATCATAATTCTGCAGGTACTCCGTGAGAGATAGACCTTCATCATGCTCACATCTGTAGTTAGGACTTCTTTTTTCGAAAACTGTACCACACAGGTGCAAAAACGTAAAATACTAACAATGAATGCTTTTTCCTATTTTCTAAGCAAACTTGTTTATATGTGAAAAAGGAAAATAACCTTTCTTATAGAGAAAACAATTCTGCACATTTGCCTACAAAAACTTAATTGTGTGAAAACAATGGCCGCTATTTTTTTAATATAAAATGTTTAGCCATTGTTTAATCGATTTCGATTTTTTGTTTCATCATTAGCAGCTTATGGAGAAGGGGTTTTGCTAATATCCAGCCTATTACCATTTTCTTCCTTTATAAAATCCTTCGTTGCCTAGCCTACAATAGTGGTACCAATATTTGTATTGCGATTTCATTGATTTACTTCTTTATTTAAAGTTAATTTCTAACAATTCGATATGAAAAATCACGGTCGACTGCGATTTTTAGCAGAACTATTGTTTACAGTAAATGATTCAATTGTATTCAATTAAATTTTTTCCTGCAGGGTAAAAGTAAATTTGTACGTTTACTGTTTCACCTGAATAATATCACTATATTTTTCATTGTCAGTCTTTTCTAAGACGTGCAAGAAAAAAGCTTTTATTAATCATTTTCTTAAATCACTTCTGGTGAATTAAAAATCATAAGCGTGAGTTACTAAACGAAAAAGGTCACCAAAATGCAATTTTATACCTAATAAGACATTTTGTATCATAAATTCATGGCGTAAATATTTAGGAGAATTGGAGCAATGAAGTGATGTTTATTGGTTATGGAACCAGACTTGCACGTGAATTTAAATTAAATTTTGTAAATTAAACCTAATTTTGATATCAGTAGATTCTACTACCTGTAATATGTCTTCTTCACTTAAGAGGTATACTGCCGATAGATGATGTATAGGTATAAACACGGTCATGACAAGATAGACACCTACGTACTGATTGACACTATCATTGCAAATCAACGAATTTAAGACATTTGATATTTCATTCCTCAGGGGAAAAATGCTTCAACACTTCACACTACGTATAACTCATTTCTATAAAATATAACAATCGAAAATACTAACCTTCGTATCGCCAGAATTGTTACTGTTTTCACCGTCACTCCCATAATTTACTAAAGCATCCATAATGGCGGGGCAAGTAGTAGAAGTGATTAGCATGATCAAGTAAATACATGGTCTAGCCACTTGAGGGCCCAGCTTCGTCCAAGTCACGCAACCGCCTAATTCCACCATTTTGTTAGTATGACCGCGCAGTTGAGTTTGACGTGTACTCTGTGTACGCCAAACTATTATAGGAAAATGAGTATGTAGGAAGAAATATTATGAAAATATTGAAATAATGAATTCCAAACAAACTTGAAAATAAATGGAAATCTTGTAGAAAAAACACTTAGATAAAAAGAATAAATTATAAATAAATTGTTACGACGTAACAATGCTTATTTTTGGTTCGAATCGTAAAAAATAACAGCAAAAATAAACAATGTAAATATAAGGAAAAACGATACAAGTCGCAATAAAATTTTTAATAACAACATTGTTTTTTTGTAGGATGCGCACTTTTTGAAATTATAAAAACAAGACAATGCAAATATGTTTGTTTCAATGCACATGCATATTATTAATTTTAATAATATAAATTTATTGAAATGATACATTTTTCAGGGTATTTGAGAATAAAATTCAATGCAAAATCAGAAAAAATATGAAAGTAATCATGAGAAATACAATTTGTACTTTATTTTGCAATATCTTAATAAGCAATCACAGGCCGACGTAAAGAAATAATTGTAATATATATTTGATATAATAGTGTTGATCATAATGCAGAAAAGTTCGCATTTTCGACAAAATCGAATGCGAAGCACAAGACACGTGATGAGAATGTGTTCCTTAAAGCCGAAGGAGCTTTAACAAAGAGAATTCACAATCACGAAATTACAGTTGTCGATGCTTTGACCTTTATCTTTAAAAGACCTGTGCCAAAATTTGGGAGAAGTGTAGAGACGGAGCGCGCTCTGCGAGCAAAACATATTATTGAGCTTGAAGCGCGAGAACCAATAGTCGCGCATCCCAGGCGTGCTCAAACTTGCGAGCGAAGCGAGCCGGGCGCGTAGCGCGCGATGGGAACGTGCTCGCGCAGCGGGCAGATTTTTTCAAATCTAAATTGTGCCAACAGCCAAATAACTATCAATGGTGAGTCGACGACGCAGGTGCACTGGAGCGTGCACCAGGTAGTTTAGCACCTAGTCTGCGTGAACTTTAAAAAAATTTTAATCGTGTCAAAAACCAAAACAATTCCAAACGGTGAGTCAGCGAACCGGGTAGAATACGTACTAAACTACCTGGTGCGCGATCTGGTGCACCGGATTGTCGACTCACTATTGGTAGTTATTTTGGCTATTGGCACAATTTAAATTTTTAAAAAGTTCGCGTGGAATACTTGCGAAACTACTAGATGTGTGATCCGGTCTTAAAATTTAAATTTTAGGTCAAAATTCAAAATTTTAAGAAGCTAACTCTAATTTTGAAAATTTGGTTAATCTGGTAGATTTTTATGACAGCCAGTACGGAGGTATTTTTTTTTGAATAGCAGAATACGAATTTGAGGTCAAAAACCATAATTTCACAAAAAGCAACCTAAATTTTGATAATTTCGTGTAATTGGTGTTGCGTAGAGATAATAATGTTTAATACCTAGAACCTGAGAAAGAGCTTTAATTACTATACTGAACCGGAGGTTCAAGCCTGCTAAATTAATTTTATTAATTTCTTTAATTTTGTGGGATCGTGATGACCATCTTATTAATTTAAGATGTTTTTTTTCGGCAGCCCTGTTACCGTTGAATCTCAATGATGAAAAGGGTTTTCTTTTGAATAACTGACACAGGCTGTCACACTATAATATCGATTTAAAGAAATGTAGACCTTAAAATTAAAAAAGAAATTAAGAACCCTTAATATGTTGAAATTCCTATTAAAATTCCTCAAATTTTATGAAATTATCTTTGATACTCCTTGGAATATTATAAAATCACTTCAAATCTTTACAATCCTCTGAAAGCCAATAGAATCCCTTAAAATCCACGTGAAATACCACGAAATCTGATGCACACTTGCCACACTTTTCTCCTCATGGCTGCCGTAAAGCTCTTAACTGATTATTTATTTACTGTTTTAATTAATATTGTAGTTTTTTTTATAATTTTACCGAAATATTAAGTTAAAATCGGTGTCTTTCTTTCGCACTTTGAGGCTCTGGGAATATTCCTTTTAAATATTTTATTTTAGAAATTCTACTCATTTGGAGAATTTTTTTACAATAAGATTAACATTAAGCGAAGAGATTGCATTGAACTACTTTTTGGTGTCATTAACTTATTTTGGCCAAAAAAGTGAGATAGCACCCTATGATTTTAGAGCAACGATATATGAAGAATTACATTATTAATTCAATGAATTGCTTTGCATACTATATTAAATTTAATAAATAATTATTTCGGCTTGATGGTATAATAATAATAATAATAATAGAATTCCCCATCATACACGTGGCTAAAACCCAGTCCGTGAATGATTGGGTAAAAACCAGGCTTTGTCCAATATGTCAAATTAGACACGCTCTCTTATGAGATCACTTGATTGCATTATAAAAATGCGTCCGCGACTGGTAATATATACCGGGACAACAATTATATTTCTGTTCTTCATAATTCACACTATAAAAATAGACATAAGAGGTCTCACTGAGAGCAACTGCCATTTAAAAATTACACCGGCTCCCAGTAGAACCGCGGTAAATCACACTTATGGCCACATCTCACAACCGTGAGATGGTTGGTCACAGAACACGACGAAATGACAACGACAGGCCGGCGAAACCCTCGTCTGTCTGGGGGACACGAAGCGACCCGCGGATGACAGCTTTCTGCATCCATCTCGCAAGTGCCTTGGTATATTTTCGGCACGCGGGTATGGCTTTAAGGTTACGATCCAGTGATAGTTTCGCACCTACGAGAGCACCTATCACAAGGAAAATTACTCGTACCGAATATTTTGGGTACAGTCGTTGCAACTCCCTTTTAAGGTCTTGATAGCTCTCCTCCTTTTCTTTCTCCTTGGCAGTGATGTTGTATTCAGAAGGAGCCGAGAATTCGATCACGAATATAGTTCGTTTACGTGCCGGTCCCTCGCACGGTTTGCCCGTGTCTGCAACAGCACGACTGGTTGCTCGTGATTGGACAGCGCTATGTGTGAGCGCACGGACGGCTCGTGCGTAAGCCGTTTCCAGAGCACGGCAGCGGCATTTTATGTGCGAACGCCTATATCATTTGCAGGTTTGGCTTCTTCGGTTTCGTCTTCACTTTCAGGTCACCTCAAATCCATGGTGCTCTCTTCACTGGAATAGGTCACCTGTTCACTATCTGGATTGTGATTTTCGACTTCAGGTTCCCTTATTTCTCTGCAATAAGAGTTATCCTTACAACTTAGAAAAGAGAATAAAGATGCAATTTGTGTACAGTGAGCAATGTGCCGAGACACCGGGAAATTGGAGTAAATTTTTATTTAAACCAGGAATGTCTAAATTTTTTGGTGGAAAAATCTCTCCAGATGCTCAAATCCAATATCACTAACTTGATACCACACAAAAGTATGCAATTTGTAATGAATTCTTGAAGCAATCACTATAAATAATAATTTTACGAATATAATTAGAACTGACCATATTGTTTCAATCTAAGCTTACAATTGTAGAATACTTTAATTTTTTAACATTCCAGTTTAAAATGATATAATTTTGAATGTTTTGGGGAGTTAAAGAACTGCGCAGAATTTTTACAGAAATTGGCTTTCGGCTAATTTGTTTATAATTGAGGGAAAATGTAGGTCATGTCATGGTGATCAAAAGTCTCAATGACCGCAACTGTAAAAAATAAGGTTTTCGTGGTGTAATTGGTGTTCAAATATCACTATGTGTGGATTCGAAAAGGGCCAATTTTTAGAGTGTATGACACTTTTCTCTCTAGATATTAGAGGAGATTAGCTCCAGTTAAGCCAAAAATATATGCGCAGTAATCCTTGGTAGGTCGTCGGCATGTGCAGTGGATCATGATGTGCTGTACACATGCGCAGTGGGTTATGGTGGTCTGTAGACGTACACAATAGGTTATTTCTGGTTGAATTTATGCGCTATATGTCACCGTAACAATCATGGATTGAACTATGGTGTAGGCCACAATCACAGCCATAAATGTAGGTATTTATATTATAAAGAGAGTTTTATTTTTAAAGTATGCTAAGAAGATCGAGACAAAAATTGTATGGTTTGCAAGGAGGCAAACGATAGTAACCTGGAGTTTGACCTTGGCCTTTATTCTTGAGACTTTTTTGACGGTTAACTTGAATTTTTTTAATATAAGCTCCTTTTTTAACACCGGAAATGTAACACTAGTGCGAGAAATTCTGCGTTCTATACCTCTATTTTACTGTCGCAAACTCATATTCCTGGGGCTTAAAGGTCATGTAGGGATCATACAGGCTACTCATTGAAAAAATTGTAAATAACTATAACAAACGTTTAAAAGAAATTTTAATTACATATATTAAAATGAAGTACTTGCGATTAATGCATTTACCATTGCCGTCATTCAGTCGCTACAGATTTTAGATGTAACCTCCAGGGTCCACGAAGAGGACGTAGAAGGTTGGATTTTGAGACCCCACACAGTCCAGCCAATCAAGGCAAGACGGATTGCCCAGTCGGTTAAAACAAGCCGCTGTTGCCCAGTCTGTTAAGGCAAGACGGGTTGCCCAGTCAGGTAAGACAAGGCGCTGTTGCCCAGACAATTAAGGCAAGGCGGGTTGCCCAGTCGGTTAAGATAAGGCGCTGTTGCCCAGCCAATTAAGCAAAGACGGGTTGCCCAGTCAGTTAAGACAAGGCGCTGTTGCCCAGCCAATTAAGGCGAGACGGGTTGCCTAGTCAGTGAAGGAAAGGCGCTGTTGCTCAGCCAATTATGGCAAGGCAGGTTGTCCAGTCGGTTAAAACAAGGCGCTGTTGCCCAGCCAATTAAGGCAAGACAGGTTGCCCAGTCGGTGAACACAAGGCGCTGTTGCCCAGCCTATTAGGGCAAGACGGATTGCTCGGACGATGAAGACAAGGCGCTTTTGCCCAGCCTATTAAGGCTGGATGGGTTGCCCAGTCGGTGAAGACAAGGCGCTTTTGCCCAGCCAATTAAGGCAAAATGGGTTGCCCATTCGGTGAATACAAGACGCTGTTGCGCAGCCAATTAAGCCAAGACATATGTTGTATATGCAGGTGCGTATGCGCGCGTGCGTTTACCAACATGCGGACACACATTCGCTTCTTATTCATTTACTATTTTGACCTCTCTATTTGCATCATCCAGTGTGGTATTTAGTAATGAGTTATCAGGATATCTGATATTGTCTTGATATCGTGCATGTCCCAGATACCATAACATACTAGCAACATGTGCGCTTTGACAGGTACAATATTATCCAAGAATTACATCATTATCATTTTCGACATGAGTACGATTGTCTTCAACATCAAATCTATATGCTATAAAAAGTTGATACTTAGTTGCATTACGAAATCTTGAATATAGCCGTACTATGAAGAATCACGGCTCACTGATATTTTTATCAAGCTGAAAATGCTCATCATTATCTCTTACTAACTTGTCTTGAATATACGAGGAGGAAAAACGTATTTGGTAAGTTCCTACAGTCAGGTCTTTTAGGTAGTCTAAATTGAGTTCAGGAAAATGTAAAAGGTTTTGTTGATCTAATCCTATCCACTGACCGTTCCTTCGTATTAAGTTATATACCTCTACTCTCACCTGCACAACATTAGGCATATTTGACCTAGGAATCATTTCTCTAGCGAGTTCGATATCCGCATCTTGCATATGAATAGTAGGACGATATCTGTTTAAGATAGCTCCAGCTATACGATAGTAACTATTGAGTTTACTCACCGAAGTCCTTGAAATAATCAACAATTACATTTTTCGCAATTGCAGCGCCATCTATCGCGAATCGAAAAAAATGGAATAAAACTTACGTATTTCATAAACAAGAATCTGAATCTGTGATAAAAAATTGGGGCTTTGATTTGAAATTACAAATTTACCCCCACTCCTGCCTTCTGGAATGGTGGGATGGGTTAAATTTTTTCAAAGTTGCGTTTCCCCCTCGAAAATAAAAAGTTTTTATTACGGCTATTTTTCATAGGGTGCGTATTTTTTGAGATATTTCGCTGTGTCAAGTAAAAAAAAAACACCGTTCATAATTTTATAATAAATTTAGAGTATAATGTGAAACGAATTATTGTTACAGTTTCACAATTTTAAAATATGAAATGTAATATTTTTAAATAACTCCTGTTGAAATATCGAGAATAAAATTCATTTCTCTAACTGATGATAAACGTTAGGTTTTAAAGTACCTCATAGAATATAATATAAATATTTAAGATTTGAATTTCGTTGTACAAATACAATATTGAATATGCAATTAAGTGTTATCTTTTTTATATCCTTCAAAATGCTTCTATTTTACCTCCAGTCGGCACGCCTTACCTAAAACACAAGATGCTCCGTCAACGTATGTATGATTATTCTCGAGCTTGAGATTAACCCTACTTAGTGTTTAAACCATTTATTTATTTTCAATTACCCTTTAGAGCAAACTTCCTTATACTTTTTGAAAAATTTCTCCACAGAAAGTATTTGTTTGTTCAAACTTCCCTCGATAAATGAAGCGCTCAAAGATTATGTGGAACGAATTATGCAATAGCAGTATCCAGAATCTCTAGTATGTTAGAATTGCAATTTAAACTGAATTATTTATTAAGAGAAACGTGCCCAAAGCCAATACTAGACAAAGAATGTGTAGCAGTCCTGTCACATTTCAAATATGTGAAACTGTAGGGATGGACAGGTGAAGAAGTTAAAAAATGACTACTTTTTTACAAAAAAATGGCTTGCCTAATTGTAATTTGCATAAACTTTATCTATATAAATTTTTAAAAAAATCGGACACCACATGTGCTGTAAGTACCCTTTAAGAAGTAAAAAATGGTCTTGGAACATCAAATAAACTTCGATGGACATCCAAATTGAAATCTATTTGAAAATCGGCTATATTTTCGATACACAATGAAGTACTGCATTTCTGTCACTGTTTATATTCTCCTAGTTTACTCTGCATATTGTTAATTTACTAAGCTAATAATTTTGATATTTTTCTTTTAGTGTAACTCCACCACCGGTGATGTGGGCCCAGAGGAACACTATACTTTATATAACAGTCTGTCTCGAAGATTGTAAGGATCCCACAATCAAAGTAGAACCAGAGAAACTATACTTTAAAGGTATAGGTGGAACTGATCGAAAACTGCATGAAGTTACCATTAATTTTTACAAAGAAGTTGATCCTGAAAAAACAGTTCAGAGTCCGAAAGGTAGAAACTTTGAATTTGTACTTACAAAGAAACAAGAAGGACCCTACTGGCCACGTCTTATCAAAGAAAACAAGAAATTTCATTGGTTAAAAAGTGATTTCAATAAATGGAAGGATGAAGATGACACGGATGAAGAAGGTGGATTTGAAGGAGGCCGTGATTTGGAAGAGGTATTTATAATTTTCTGTTTATTCAACCTTCATTAGGTCGGTGGTGAATAAGTTTTGGGGTCTTGTGAATGTGTCTCTTGGATGAAATATAGAAGCAAAAGGAAAATTTCGTTTTGGCATATTTTTTGGAAATTTCCGATAAATTGGTGGAATACCAGAAATTTAATCTATCCATACATTTCCGGTAATTTATGGTATTTCATCAGTAAGTTGTGGAAACTTATTACTTAAAGTTGATCCAATCACTAATCATTATCGGCTGAAAAAGTTCGATAGAATTGGATAAAAAAATGGCATACTCTTTCATTCGTTTTTTGTATCCGCAATTGTAAGAATTTTCTTTACATTTTCAGGGTTTCGTAGAAAACCCTTATGCAGTCGGTAAAATGGATGTCCATCCGTTAGCACGCCTAGCGCAAAAACTATTAGGTCTACTGACTTAATTTTGGCATGAAGATGTGTTTCGCGTTTCTAATGCAAAGGAAAATACTGAGAACCCTGAGGAAAATGCTTATCATAGCGTTGATATGTAAATACATAAAAAATTTAAGCCTTTTGTCTCAAAATGACCCTCTTAGCACGCCTAGGGCAAAAAGTACTGGGTCTACCAATTTCATTTTTTACATGGAGATGTGTTTCACGTGTCTAATGCAAAAATAACAAAATAAAAAAGAAATATTGAGACCCTAAGGTTAATACTCATCATAGTGTTGGATTGCAAAAACATAAAACTTTAGCCCTTTTTACTCAAAATGGCCCTTTTAGCACGCCTAGAGCAAAAAGTGCTAGTTCTACCAACTTCATTTTTTGCATGGAGATGTGTTTCGCGTATCAAATGTGAGGAAAATACAGCGAACCCTATGCAAAAACATGAAAATTTAGCCCCTTTTAATCGGGTTTATCCGAGAAAAAGTTAAAAAAAATTTTTTTCAAGTTGCCAACAAAGTACACGGTGTACTTAGAAGGTATTAATAGAATGGGCACTTAACCCTCCGTTTACAAACTTGTTTTTCCCACCTTCCGTTTACACACAGGGTCTTTTAAATCTTATTCAGTTTTTGAACTGTTTCTGGTTTTAAAAAAATCGAGTAAAATTCAGGGTTATTTTTTGAAGTGTCTACTACACGATCCAATTGTTGTTAGTGTCAATCGTCAGTTGCACCATTGATATTCACAACCTCCTGCAAATTTAAAATTACTCTTTTGCGCACACACCCTCATCTGTGACACATGGACTGTCGTCAATACTCCATCTAATGCATGCTTCCGATTGGTTAATCTTTAATTGTTAATTATTCATTAAATATTAACTTTACAGCAAATTTTTATGAGTATTTTCAACTCCATTTTGTATGAGGAATTCAAAAATATAAGAATGTACCTTAAGTACTGGGACACCCTGTATAGATAGTCAGCACGTTGTATGCTGTAGAATATAGGTAGATATGTGATCCAACGAAACTCGAGTTAATCGTATTGTCATTTCAACGAAATAGGTATAGTTTGTGCACGGTGGTAAACTGTATTCGAAAGATGGTCTTGCGTTTATTAAAAAGTCAGTGAATGATGCTAGAAGTTTCCAATTGGCGGCGTGACATGTATAATCTGTTTATTGTCGCATAAAGTTTACAAATACAAATGAATAATAATAAATACGAGAAAGTGAATTGTTAATAGCGTAATTTTTCATTTGAAAGCAATTCCGGAATAAATGCTTGATTAATGAAATAGAAGTGAAGTGAAAGTTTCAGTTGCATCTGAGAATAGAGAAAAACATTTAAAAACATTTAAACATCATGAAAATTAATAATTTTTCAAGTAGAAATGTTTATTTCTTTCCTGAAAATAGTCGTGAAATAATTTTTCCATACAATTACAAGTGTTGAGGGTGACAGATGGTGAGGTAATGAGTGTACGTTAAAGTTGACAGGGTGCTCATTGTTTTAGAGTTTATTTATCAGAAGGAAAGTAAATAAATAAAAAAGTACATTATAATATAGATTGATTGTATGAAAAAATAGAAATGTTCATTGTAACGCAGTTGAGCAATAAATTGTTTATTCATGAAAATAAAGCGAAGTGAACGTTTTAATTGACTACATTTAACGATTCTGAAGCCATGAATTGTGAAGAAATTGTTTGAGAAATATGTGTTCATGTTTAAATATCATGAAAATTATTAATTTTCTAAGAAGGAATGTAAATTTTTCCCCTGAAAATATTCGAAAATAATTTTTCTTTATAATGACAAGTGTTCAGGGTGACAGATATGGTAAGGTTATGAGTGTACATAACAGTTGACAGGATGCTCATTGTTTTGCAGGTTATTTTTCAGAAGGAGGGCGAATAAAGAAATAACTAAATTATAATAGATTGATTTTAGACAAATGAAAAAATAAAAAATTGTAACTCTAACATATATATGACTTCCACAATGACTGCTGTCTTTGATAGTTATGTATGAGCAGCTTGTGGTTTGGAAAGTGAATACTCTCTTACAAAAACGATACTTACCTCATCACTCTAATTCTGCATCACTGTTAAACAATTGCCTTCGTTCTTTGTTAATTCCTTTTGAACCTTTCAGTGAAAGTTTCATTTTAAATGTTGATATATGAATTTTAAATCTATGCGTTATATTGTCACTATGATTTCAAAAAACATATTGTGAAATTCCTTACTTCGTTAAAAATTGAATCAGTATTCACAATTGTGACCAAAGAATTAATTTACTTCTTCGGTATTTCAGCGAAAGGTGAAATATAAATAATGCGATATATATTTTAATTTTATGCGTCATAATATTAATAGTGTTTTGAAAAACATTTTTACGAAATTTTCACTTGAACAAAACTGTTACCCAAAATTAATTTAATGGTTTTCACTCAATTTTATAATAATGTTCGATTATTTTTCTAATCAATTTATAAGGATTTGAATTTGAAATTGATATTCTTTTTAAATTAGAGGGAATTCTCGATTGATTTTAATGGTTTCAGGGAAGTTTCAAAGCTTTCTTTCCTCTTATAAGAATCATCGCATTTTTAGGACTTTTTGACATGTTCCAGGAATTAATTTAATGGTTTTCACTGAATTTTATAATAATGTTCGAATAGTTTTCTAATCAATTTCTAGAGATTTGAATTTGAAATTGTTATTCTTTTTGAATTATAGGGAATTCTCGATTGATTTTAATGCCTTGAGGGAAGTTTCAAAACATTTTTTTTCCTCTTATAAAAATCATGGCATTTTTAGGACTTTTTGACAAGTTCAAAAAAATAATTTAATGGTTTTCACTGAATTTTATAATAATATTCGAATATTTTTCTAATCAATTTATAATTATTTGAATTTGAAATTGATATTCTTTTCGAATTAGAGGGAATTCTCGATTGATTTGAATGCTTCCAGGGAAGTTTCAAGGCTTTTCTTTCGTCTTATAAAAACCATGGCATTTTTAGGACTTTTTGACAGGTTACAGGGATTAAATTAATGTTTTTCACTAAATTCTATAATAATGTTACAATATATTTCTATTTAATTTACGATTTGAATTTGAAATTGTTATTCTTTTTGAATTAGAGGGAACTCTCGATTGATTTTAATGCTTTGAGGGAAGTTTCAAAGTTTTTTTTTCCTCTTATAAAAATCATGGCATTTTTAGGACTTTTTGACAGATTCCAGAGATTAACTTAATGGTTTTCACTGAATTCTATAATGATGTTCGAATATTTTTCTAATTAATTTACACAGAACAAATCGAGATCTCCACAGTATTCCAAGAATTCCTTCTCTTTTTACATTTTCGAGAATATCTCAGAGATGTCCACTTAAAGCGCTCAATATTTTCAACAGTTGACTTAAAAAAAAGACGTTATTGTAAACTGACCCTTGACACATGCTTACCCTTTATTCTCAAAATCAGTCGCGGGCGTGCTTGAGAAGAGGAAGGTCGGGTCTCCCAGAATTTGGGGATTTGGGTCGAATGAAGAGGTCATCACCGAAACAAACGCCTATTTTGAGGGCCTTGAGAAAACCTATTATTTGGAATGAATAAAAAAATTGGAAATACGCTGGACTAAATGTATCGAACTAAAAGGAGATTATGTTGAGAAGTAAGACGCTCATTTGCCGAAAAAAAAATCTTTTAGTCGAGAAGTTACTGACTTATCAAACAGCCCTAGTATCTATGAATTTATATTATATAATATATCATTATTTTTTCTTTGAGAAACAATATTTAAACTTGTTCTTTCACCCTCATCAAATATTATTTGTAAATATTTAAAATTATAAAAAGTGATTTTGTTAAAAGGCATTAGATAGTACATCAAATTATGCAAGATATAAAAATAGTTTCAAAATAAAATTATTCACCTTCAAAAGATCTACGAGTTTTCATTAAACAATTTTTCAGTAGTAAGTCCATTTTTTAATTATAAAAAATAACCTTAACTTAAAAAAATTATGAGCATGTGCCCGCACAGTGGGCAGAATTTTTTATAACAAGAAAATGTCCCAAAAAAAGGTACAGAAATATTTTCAGCTCCTTTATTTAAAATTTCTTTTTTTCATAAATTTTTACGAAAAGTTGATAAATGTTATTTTTACATTATCATTCATGAGAGTGTAATGTAATCGTCCAAATTGTCGATGTCTGGTTTTTAACGGATCTTTACGTTTCGGCACTCACAGAGTCTGAAAATCATAAAATTTTGTCGCTGTCTGTCTGTCTGTATGGCTGTATGTCTGTATGTCTGTATGTATCGTTACCTGAATGTTATAGCCACGCTAACTTTAGAAGGATTCGTCGCATCGAGTCAGCCTTTGATAAACTTTTTAAGAATCCTAAAATGAAGGTTAAGTTCGTCAACCAGATATTTCAAACCAAAATTTGAAATTTCAGAGAATTTTTAAAATTTGAAAAAAAATTTTTTTCAAGTTTCAGAAATTTGTGTGCGAGTTTGATTTATACATTAGAGTGTCTTAAAAATTATCATAATGAATTTTTTTATTTTGATAGAATTTTAAAAAGTTATATACTTTTCAAAATTTTCGAAATTTCAAAAGAATGGAAAAAAATTATTTTCTGTTGAATTAAAAAATTTCAATCAAAATTTGCACTAGATATAAAATATATTTTAAAACTATCCTCATCAAATTTTGTGATTCGATCAAAATTAAAAAAATAAGAGCATTTTCAAATTTGGAAACGAAATGTTCCGTTTCATTTTGTTTACATGTTTTTATTTTTCAAAAGCAATCGTCTGTATAACCTAGCTGTTGAGCGCGAAGCGCGAGTATCGCAATGAGAATGTACTCGGCAAGGCCGTAGGTCCTTTGAGAACCCTCATCAAAGACAAATTGAAAAAACATGTTCAAGTTCACTTTATGATTGTAGTTTATGAGGGGTTTGAATCACAGTTTTTGATTTGCGCACTCAAACTGGGCGCATTTTCAGGTTAGCTGAGAATAAAAATTAGTACAAAGGAGAAAATATTAAAGTCATCATGAAAAATAAAAATTGTACATTATTTTGTAATATCTGAATAAGCAGTACTTAGCAGTACTTACTTAAAAAGCAGTATTTAGAAATTAATATGATGTACATTAGATATAATAGTGTTAAACATAATTACGCACATTACGCACTTTTGTTACTTAACCTTTCTTTACCGAATTTCTTTTGACATCATTTTCAAGTGACTTATTTTCACAGTGATAATAATGGCTAATATTGTCAACATTAATATAGAAATTATAATACTTTTTTCATTTTTTGATTGAATATTTGGGTAATAAATCACGATGTTGGGATGAGGGATGATCCAATATTCTCCAATTAAACTGAATCCACATCTCTTTCATTTGTCATTTCAATTAATGTCAGGTAATATGATTTAAATGCTATACTTAAGAGTTACTACTGTTAGATAATTTTCAAACCTCTATTTTTGTTCTTATAATTATTTCTTTTATATTTTTAACTTCTATTTTTGTTATAATGATTATTTATTATATAAAGAATGTATTTAATCATATTGATTAATGTTTTATAATGAATTTACTGCAGGCTTGGATAGGGACCATATAGCGTCCCAAATGTATACAATTTGAAAATAAATCTAGGTTTTTGTTTATTTGACCTTTAGCACTAAAAATTTATTTATACATCAAAGAAGAGGTCAAAACTGAAGGAGAATGATGTAGTAGTTGAAATTCTAGAAGAAAAAGCTTTATTTGAATGAAATTTTAAACCAGTTTTTTTATAAAACGTTCATCATTCTGTGTAGGAATGGTAACAGGGATCCGACCGGGAGCCGTCCGGACAGCACCAGTTTAAACCGGGCGCTGTCCGGGGATACTGGCCGGGATCCGGCTAAAAACGTCACGGTAAACTGGTCGGATTCCGGTTTTCATACCAGCCGGGATCCCGTCGGGTAACCCGGACACAGACCGGTTAAAAAATTGCGCTTCAGGCGAGAAATTGGTAACTTTGATTATCTTTTAAGGCTCATCGTAAAGAATACGGTGAACTTTAAATATAAAATAAAGTTATCAAATTCTCGCGATGAAATTAGAGAAGAGTTTCAACCACTGATACTAGAATCTCCACGCCATGGTTTTATTTTGGAAACCACGTGGTGATTTGAGGTTAGGAAGTAGGAAAGGAAAAAATGAATACACAACACTATACTTTGATGAAAAATAATAATTATTCGCGCATTAAGTGGGGTTTTCAAACTGATTACTGAAATAAGGTTGATTTTAATACCGGGTTTTATTTGTTAACTTTCTCATGCCCAAAATTTCATGCAGGATATGACCCACACGGTCTTTTGAGATGCTTAATGTCTCAGCTATCTCGTGCCCCTTTAATCGGCGGTCTGCCAATACGAGATCGTGGATTTTTGTCACGTTATCCTCAGTGGTAACCGTTTTCGGGGCACCTGGGCGTGGCTCAACAAAAACCGACGTGCGACCACGTTGAAACTCGTTGAACCAATTTTTGACGGCCGCCATCGAAGGAGAAGAGTCACCGTAGACAGCATCCAAGCGCTCTTTGATTTCGCTGCGCTATTTCCCTCCCAAAAACAAGAATCGAATCACCGACCGATATTGCTGTTTCTCCATTTTTCTAAAATCTGCGAACATGATAGCTTACACACGCGCTCAAAACAAAACTACGAGTCCGATTCGGCTGAAATTTGGACAGCAGCCGTCTAGGACAATTTACTACACGATAGTAAATTTCTCTTCCGATATTGGCGCCATCGGGCGGTGAGGCTAAGTACTTATCGGACCACCCTCGTATGTGTCCTAGATGTTCGGGGTGTGCATGACACGCTCTTCAGCTATCATCGGGAACGTCTTAGCTCAAAATGTGACTTTAATCCGGGTGATTTGAGGAAAGCAAACGCTAGCTCTTACGACATCGACTGATCCTTTACATTTCTGTGGAAGATGCCGTGCATCCTCTTGTCGAGGATCTGTTCGTAGAAATTTTTCTCCTGTGCTTTTTTGATCTGGGCCTTCAGGAGTGAGTACATGAGATGGATAATGTTTGATGCATTTTGCTCAGCCCTAGTATTGAGGTCAAGTCTAAGTGTTTCAGCAGCTTCCTCCACTGCTGTGTACAGAAACGCTCCGTTGCCAACTTTTCTTCGTGATTCCTGACCATTTTAAGAAGAGGGTCTCGTCCATTTGCGACTATGTGAGCTGTACCCAGAATAATCCTGTTTTGAAGACATTCAAGATTAAGTATTGCACGATCACCTTAAAGGCGTGAGATGTAAAGTTGCGGAACAGGCGACTTAAGGTGCATGCTTTTTTTCATGTGCATAACTTTTCGTGACACGATATCGAGAGATCTGAGCTCGACCTTCGTCCAGGAAACCACTTCAAATGAATAGAATACTACCTGGTCGGCAAGCATGTTCGCTGCAGATACCTTGTTCCTCGCCGATAGTTCGGAGGACCAAATCTGTTTGATAAGACGTTTGTATTTATATAGAAGAGCATTCTTAATCGATGTTGCATCCTGGATGCGGCTTTGTGGTACGCCCAGGTAGGCATAGGTCTCTCCAGCGCCAAGTAGTCGTATAGCGCTTCTATCGGTAAGATCAGCGTTTTTGGGGATGCCATTAAGTTTTCCTCGCTTCAAATTAACGTTGGCGCATTTTTCTAACCCAAACACCATGATAATCTCTTGAGTATACTCTTTGACAATCTCTAGAGCTACATCTAGTTGCTCTGCATTTCTAGCATAGATCCTAAGATCATCCATGTAAAATACATGAGTGACCTTATTTTTTCGATTTCCAAGTTTGCCGTTGCAGTCATGGTGTCGTCTTGAAATACATCTTTCTGAAAGGTGACGCTGTTGGTTGTAACACGATTTTTTCCAGATAAGATAGTAAATCTGGTTTTCCAAAGCGGTATCAATCTCTCTATGCACCTCTCGATGTGTGGATGAACCTTTAAGCTTTCCAACAGACAGTTGATAAGTCTATGGAAGATTAAGTCGAAAGCTTTTCGATAGTCAATTCAGACCTTAGATATGTAGCGTTGGTAGGATTCTGCGTCTTTGCAGATACATCTGTGGTAATTAACAGGTGCTTCTGCAAAGACGCAGCATCCCACCAGCGCTGCCTGTCGATGGCCTGGATAGACTACCGGAAAGCTTTTGATTTAACCTCTTAAAGACTTATCATCTGTCGGTTGGAAAGCTTGGAGGTTCATTCACACATAATGAGATGCATAGAGAGAGTGATGCCTCTTCGGAAAACTAGATTTACTATCTTATTGAAAAATTATCGTGTGTCAACGAACAGCTTGACCTTCCAAAGGGGTGTCTTTCAAGGCGACACCATGAGCCCATATATACACATATACACATCAACACGAAAAATTATCTCAAGATAGTTAAATGTAAGCTCAGAGGCAATTTAGACTTAACAGTATTCGTTCCCGGGCGCTGCGTAAGTTGAGTGTTGTCCCCTCGAGCGTAAAAATCTCAATTTGACCATGAAATTATTTCCAGTCCACTTTTTCTTCTACATACCTTAAAGAGTATCAAAAAAGCTATTTCTTGAAAATGAAAAAAAAAATTAATATGGTGCAGCACTGTATGGCCTGGACAACTCCAACTCACCCCCATGACCCATCTCAAAAATCTCGCATGCAGACTTTCTACTCTCTTATGTTCTTTCCATCCCCAAACCTCCAATTCATACAGTACCGGTGATAATTATGACCTATTTTTGTTTTGTATGATAAAAAAAATTGAAACTGCTTGCTTTGAAATTTCAATTTAATTTTCAATTCAAATAATAACACAAGCCTGCAATGGTTGTGTGTTTTTAAATGATCAGAAACCCAAAAATCGCGAAAATTGTATGTGAATAAGAAACGTTGAATGGTGTCTATTTTGCGATTTATTCACTGTTTTTTAGCTTATATTATATATTGTGACTGACATTAATACACTGAAAAACATTTGAGTGGCCTGATGAGAGGGGGGGGGGTTGACTCATTAGACTTTTGAGTTCTCTATTATGATCAACATTTCTATGAAAAAAGATACTAATTTATTTTATAAATTAATTTTTGCATTTCCCGAATATTGTACTCTGCAGAACTTGTTCCAAGGAACGTTTTGGCTGATTTTGGTAATTCTGGAATAAGCCTCCTCCTCAATATTCTCAAGATTTCATTCACTTGAGTTTGTTTCATTTCACTTGTTACTGCTAATTCACGAAGTTCTTTTACTTCATCTGGTTCATCCTCCATTACTTCCACGATATCATCTTCAAACTCATCATCACCTTCATCTAAAGTAGTGGATTCTTCAGAATCTAAAAATGTAACATAAATTTGTAAAAAAAAAGACTTATTAGAACTTCATAGGGGGAAACAAGAACTTACTAAGCTTTTATCAATAGGTTTATTCTCAATAAACATGAATCTTCTTACCTGTAGAATCCGAGGTGGTTTCAACGATATTTTCGATTCCGATTATGGCATTTCTTTCTAAATTAGCTTGTTCAGGGCATTCACTGGATTCATCAGATTCAATTTCCACTCGAGCATTCTCCTGAAGAGGAAATTCGGGTACTTGGCTTACATTCAACACCTCTGCTTCGAAATCTTCCTCATCATCTGCATCTGTATCTATAAGTAAGTGATATTATTGACAAGAAATCTTATATTTATCCAATTCTTCTTGAAAAATGTGCCTGAATTATATTTAATTAGTATGTAATGACTTAAATACATTTTCGGAGTAGATATAATAACGGTCTTTGTACTTAAAAAAAAAAAAGTATTGGATACAGTGATTCCAGATACATTGCTTTCAACTATAAGTAGTATTAATTGAATTTGATTTTCAAATTTCACAGAACAAGTATGAATGACTTGAGTAAGAATTTAAAAATGCAATACTCTATCAATTAAAATGGCAGTTTCAAGGTCTAATCTAACTTATAAATTTGATTTTTAGGTAATCTACATTTTATAGATTATATTTTTTTTCATTTTCAATCTTTAAAGGATCAGCTTACTGGTCAGCTACTTTTCCGTAAACAATATTTCAGAAAAAATCTAATCCTGTGAAATAATGTATAGTTTATTAAATAAACCAGGAAGTATTAAACTAATTTTAATTAAAATTTCGTAGTCTTATGAATGTGCAAATTATTTATTCTTTCATAAAAATACAATATTCATATTTTATTTTGAGATTTTACTTCATTACGTTATAAACATTAATTACTTATGATTTATTTACTTACTTTCGTTTTCGTTCTGCAATCTTGGAATATTGGAAATTGCTCGATGCCTTCGAACGCGACGAGTGCTTTTCACTTTCGGCATTTTTCATAATTTGAATCACACTTTAATAAATAATACAAACGAAATCACAAAAAACCTTCCTCAACATAACCTTAAACCAAACTACTTGTCATCTACTTCTGTTTAAGTGGTTCAAGATGGAGCCCGACTAAAAACAGCCGAGTTGATGGCGCTGCAATCAACAGCTGTGAAACAGACTTGTTTTCAACTAGACTTCAGATATTAACCCTGTTGTAGCCACGAAATAATTTTCTAAGCTGGGGCCAAACTTGTAATTGGGCAAACATTTGGCAATTTCCACACGGGAAACAATGTATGTCACATTTTTGCATATATGTACTACTAATATGAAATCATCGCATATTGTAAAAGAAACTCAAATTTCCTGGAAATAGTACAATTTGCCAACTAAAAATCAATATTATAGAATCAAAAAACGATTCAAATATTTCGCGGAATAGTGCGTTTTGTGGCATGACATCAATAGGTGGAAATATCAGCCGCCTGGGAGGTTAGTACATGGTACTGCAACTGCATACGACTTTTTGGTGAAAATCGCCGAAACGTTAAGGTCAGTTATAAAGGTCCGCATAACAATCTTTTTAAGTGTAGAATGCATTTGCGCAATTCCGTTTCTTCATCCTTTTATCGGTTGAATACCTTTCAGTTTCACGAAATACAAGCAACTGTCCGAAATTTGAGGATAGAGTACCACTAACCTGACATTTAGGATACTTTATTTTATTTCGTGAAACTAAAAGGTCGTGAATCGACAAAAGAATGGAACATGACTCAGAAAATAGATTCTGCGTTTGAGAAATACTTCTATTTGTACATTTATGACTTTCACGTTTATAATATTTTCTCGAAAACGTCGTGCGACGTATTCCGATGCCGTTGCGAAACAATACTCAATTCAAGGCTTCCCGCTCTTCGGGCCTCTTTTTTTAATTGGTCAGCCACTGTGAGGAGGAGAATATACCGGGACGTGGTGGAAGTTTCCGAAACTGCGCAAATGGAAATAACCGTCTACAGCCGACGGGGAATAAACGGCGTAAGGGAATAAGGGAGTCGGGGAATAGGTTAGACTCTACTGTAATACAGTTTATTGAATGAAAAAGACTTTCCTTTTGTTTTATCATTAAATTGTGATTTCGATTTTACAGTAAATATATATATAATTACTTACCTTTCCCAAAAAATAGTGCCATTGGGTCCTTTTAGGATTTTCTCGTGGAGAATGTCTTCCTTTGAAAAATGTTTACTCCAACGAATTGGCAAGATTTCACATTAAAATTGTTCCAAATTAAATCTGTTTGTCGTAAAGCTTTGATAGCTGGGTCTTTCGGAACGACGAAAAAATTATTATTTTCATATTCGGGATATTCGGGTTCTCTGAGTTCACGTTTGTAACCTGATTTGCAACCCGGGGCGATACAACATCTGCATAATTAATGCGATAATAAACACACATAAAACACTAGTAGAAAACTTGGGCCATTTTTACAATAATTGCATAAAGAAATCGTTTTATTGTTACATTTTTAAGAGTTTGTAACGACTCTGCATGGGGAGAAATGATCAGACCAGACGAAAAACAGAATCTGGTGAATAAAGAAACCAGATTCTGGTATTTAGCTTAAACACTAGCTTATACGCCAAGGGGTACAGGATCATTGAAGGGTCCTTTGTCGGTGCAGGTTCCTTTGCAGGATCATGTACAGTATCCTTCGCCAAATTCCTGCACAGGAACCATTAAGAATATCTGTACAGGTTCGTGTGCAATTTCCTCTACAGGAACATGTGCAGGACCCTCCGAGGTTCCTGTACAGTAATTTTCAGCCGGGGGCAAGAGCGTGTAGAAGTAAAGGATGGATACAGAAGTTCAATCAACTGAATTTATTCAACTTTATACAGATGCAAGTCGCATCGAGTCACGGATCAGTCTTTAGGCTATGGCGGCCGGCTACCAACTGCTGGAGCGAGCGCGCGAACGGGAAAAGAGAGTTTAGCGAGAAGAACTGAGAGTATTCCGCTAGAGAGGAAACTCACGGGGCAAGCGCGTAACATGGCGAGTTCGAATAGCACGGAAACTCGCATGGCGAAAGTCGGCATAGATTATATCGTAGAGGTAGGCAACTCACTTGACGCAAATTTACATTGTTAGTCGTTACAGTACTCCCTCCCCCCTTTTTTATTTTCTTCAGTGAAATACTTTTTATATTTGGAAAGTTATTTTCTTCTTAGACGGATAACTCCTAATAGGCAGAGCAACATTGCTCGCCTGACCTACATCTCTGGAGAGGTTATGGAAGCTTTCTACGTCGTCGCGAATAAAGTACGTTGGTTTAATATTTTCTATAGAGACTTGACGTGACGTAACACTGACGTCGATTTCATAAACTCTGTCATATGTTCTTTGAATGATTTTATGCGGACCTGTGTAAGACCGCTCAAGAAACTTCCTGGCGAAATCTCGTAGGAATACGTGTGTACAAGATTCTAAATTTTTTTACACGAATACTTTTCTCTTTTGTTTGTGTTCGACTGGGATGGCTTTAACCGAACGCATATGTTCGCGGAACTCCTCAAGAAAAACTTGAGGATTCGGGGTGAAATCTTCCGCGAGAACAAATTCTCCAGGAATGTGCAAAACTGTACCGAATACGAATTCCGCGGGCGACGTACCAACCTCGAGAATATTAGAGCGGAGTCCAAGTAGGACCGTTGAAAGTGAGCGTGACCATTTGCTATTGGCGTGGCTCATAATCGCGACTTTAAGGGTGCGATGCCACCGTTCAACCATGCCGTTAGAAGCGGGATAGTAGGATGTGATGTGTATTCTATGGAAACCAATGAGCTGCAAGAGCGCGCCAAAGAAACGAGATTCGAACTGACTGCCTTGATCGGTAGTCAGTATTTCAGGCGAACCGTATCGCGCGAACCACTGGTATACAAAGGCTCTGCAGACTGTTATTGCTTTCATGTCTTTAAATGGGATTGCCTCCGTCCACCGAGAAAAACCGATTGATCATGGTGAAGCAGAACTTATAGCCATCACTTTCGGGAAGCGGACCTATTAAGTCCATGTGGACGTGCTTAAATCGTCCGTCAGGCGTTGTAAAGTGGGATGGAATAACATGATTGTGATGCGATACTTTCGACTGCTGGCAGGCGAAACATGCCTTAAGCCGGGTTGTGGAACAGTTCAAAAACAAGACGTCAGAGTGTTTGTGGAATATATGGACGTAAGGCTTCGCCCGTAAGATCGCAATACAGCGAAGTGTGATCGGGACCCCACTGAATCTTTCTGAATTTCAGAGAGCAATCTGGGACGGTTATCAGTTTTTTTAATTTCTCGTCATTATTCTGAGCTTGTGCCAATTCGAGCATATTACCATGCCCAGGAATCTGCGTGGCTCTACAACAGTCTTGGGCTTGTGAAATTCAATGATCGCGCGAACTTTTTCGTGCGTTAGTACACAACCATCACTATTGACCAAGTAGCTTAAGAATTCGAGTTCGGGTTTACCGAATAAGCATTTGGACAAGTTTACTTGCAGAGAAAAATGTTTTAGGCGGTCAAAAACGACGCGAAGATGCTTCTCATGCTCTTCTGGATTAGAAGGTGCGGTGAGAATACCATCGATATACGCGAATGTGAATGGAAGATCCCCGAGGGCGCAATTAATGTAACGCTGAAACGTTTGGCCAGCGATTCGCAAATAAAAAGTCATGGACGTATATTCAAAAAGGCCAAAAGGCGTAATAACCGCTAACTTTGGTATCTTCTCTGGCGCGATAGGGATCTGATGGTATGCCTGCTGCAAATCTAATTTGGAAAAGATAGTTTTTCCGCGAAGGATGGTTGTGAAGTCGAAGATATGCGGTACGGGATATTTGTCAGGCACGG